>CM034154.1:19603775-20203775 GCA_019776745.2 Taxus chinensis | reverse complement strand
TATGTAGGTAGCACTTAGAATACATGGGGTCTCCCAAGATTAGCTTAACCATCCCCTACCATAACCTCTCATGTGTTGTGTTTTCCTTAAAAATATAAATATTTTCACGTATTTATTTATTTATATTGATAACACTCATTTTTGTCCTTTATCAATCCAAACATTTAAAACACAAACATTCTTATTATTATCATAACTCAAATCAACATACATATTCAGTTTTATTTAGATGTTAAACAAATACATCTTCTCTATTCTCAACACATAGGTTAGAGTCCTTATTTATTCTTCTACCCCTATGTATGAAACTCACTTAGGCCCCCACACCTCATCCCGCACCAGGTAGTGATGGTGATCATCGACGCTACTCACCTGGCCTCTCCCTCCTCAAAGGTACCACTGCTATTGGTTCCTCCCACTAATCCACCAATCTCTCCTATGACATACGAATATGCCATCTCGCATGGAGAAGTCTTGCCTCTAGTCTCTCCACTCGTGACTGTGAAGCCTCTAACAATCCCATGGTCTCGTTCACCTGTGTTTGAAGCTGGTGAACTAAGCCCTGCAGGCAGTCTCTCTCGGCTGTAATCATAGCTAGGTCGGGATGATCGGCCATCTCATGTGTACCTCATAGCTCTACTGCCCACCATAATCTATAAGACTCTGTCACTCCTACATCCATTACCCTGTGATCAGCTGATATCTCTTCTGGTCCTTCTGGAAGTGTCAGCCGTGGAGGTGAGAATGGTGCCTCGGCGTCGATCCTCATGTATGGTCTATGATCCATGGGTATATCCTGAACAAATATAAATTATTACCGCACACGATCTAGAGGAATCCTCTCGTACTCACCTAGTCTGTGTCCTACGATCCACCTCATACGCTCTACACCCTTCAAATCCTCGGCTATATTCACCATCACCATGTAGTTCCTGTAAGGCCTCCAATGCATATCTATAATCATCACCATCTCCAACATCTGCCTATAATACTCGGCGTCATCTTTCACCGTCTTGGCTCTTGCCTCTTGCTCTGTCTGGACCCATCGCCTGAATCCAAACCTCTGCAATCCTGTCTCTCTTGCCTGGATTGGTTGGCCTATTGGTCGCACACACACAATGTGCTCATATCCCCAACAATGTACTAAGTATGCACAATCCAGTGTAGTCCTATGATTTTTCCTGCATGCCCATAAACCCCTGTATAGCTCTGCCATATATGTGGGTGCCCATGTGAAAATAACGCTACCTTATATCATCTCACGAATAATACACATCAATGATTTTGGAAATCTTCCCCCGTACGCTCTAGATAATGCATAATACCCCACCACTATCATTAATACCACAGCCAACCATGTTTCCTCAGGGTGTGCCACAAACATTATACCAAAAATAAATATTAAGCCTCGCTGTGTCAAATCTCATGCGGCTAGACAAAATACTACCATTATCGCTGCCCGCGTCACGTTGGGCCCTGCCTGATACACTGGTATTCCTATAATTAGAAGTCTCAAAATTCGAAACACATCTTCAAACATCACTGTCATCTTCCCTATTGGCAGATGGAAGGTATTCTTTTCTAGATTCCATTTCTCAATTAGCACCTGCAACATAGCATGATTGCGTGCAATTCATGAATAATAGTAGATTCTGCTTAACCCCACATGGTTTATTAATGCCCACTCAATTGGTGGTTACATCCGCTTAGACCCGTGACAACAAATTTGACACCCTATCATTCATCCTCAACCCTGCCTCTGCCTACACACATCAAACCAACAAACAACAAATAAATCCCCAAGTGTTTTTTTTATCAAAATCTATAACTTTACACAGAAACCGATATCAGTTACCTAACCGATACTGGTTAGCCTAAACCGATATCAGTCATTGTCAATTCTATCCACCCTACTAAAAAACACCACCCATGACAACTTATTCGCTTTTTTACCCCTATCTATACCTAAAAACATACCTAAAACACCTGATTACCTACCCCTTAACACTCACCCCATCCCAAACCCTTGCCTATCACCTTTCTTTTCATCTCTACCAACTTACCTTCCCACATCCTATTTATAAGCATGCAAAATCTAATTCCAACCAAAACTTATACCTCTTGGGATGCAGCAGCTTGAGGTCCAACCTGTCTTCCTTCTCCTCTTTGCCCGCTGGACGCTTCTCCTTATTCAAGCCATGTTCACCACCCTCTTCACTATAACTTGCCTTTACACCTTCTTAATCCAAGCCCATGATCACGTTACCTATCTCTTTCCTCCTTATCACTCAATTTTCCCATGCAACTAACTTGTATGGACGTCAATAGCCTCGCATCCTCGTATTTAACATGTTGCATGACTCTAAAAATAAGAATTTAAGTTGCCTCCCAAGCTTTTCTATTTTTAGAAAATCTCGTTTTAGCATAACTGATATCGGTTGCACATAGTGACTGGTATTGGTTACCTAACCGATATCAGTTACCTATCTCCTTTTGCTTATACCTACGCCTTTTCTTTGTTTTTTGCAAATTTTTGGTGGAGCCCGCCTCATTTTCCTGCATAACGACATCACTATCAACATCCATCATCATAATAACATCAACATTTCAAAACATATGCATATCATCAAAACATCATCAACATCATCTATAAACATCAAATTCCAATACCATCAACAAAACAAATGAAACATTATAATATATGCATCAAATCAACGATTATACACACCATGTGGATCAAAATCATCATCTATATATCGTCAAATCAATGTCAAAATATACAAATTGTCCTGCATGGGGCCTCTGTAATCCAAAATACAAAGTCGGTATGTAGGCCACTGTCTGTGTCAAAATCTTGACTTGGCTCGCAAGATGGTCTCTCATGTCAAAAATATTCTCGGCTCACAAGCCGATATCAACTATACAAAATGTACTCGGTTCACAAGCCGATATATACAACAAAAATGAATACATAAATCCTATGTGGGCACGCAGGCCCCTATATGCACACTCAGTTCGTAGACCGATGTCTCTATCAAAAATCATCTATCCAACTTGACCAAAAATGTCTCCGCTCTTGGGGCGACTCAGCTCTCTCCCCCTCCCTCAGCCCGTCCCTCAGCTGGCCCTTGTGTCGGGTCTCACCTCCTCCCTATAACCAACCCACTGACTATGGCTACGGTCGCCTATGACCTGTGACTCTAGGAAGTCTTGGCTCTATAAGCTGCATATGGCTAATAATCTACATCGGTACCATCTTGTAGGTCTTGATAGTAACGGGCCTCCACTCTAGCCTCCATGTAACGGTGCCCGTGCAACCATGGCTAGTGGGGCTGGTCCACCCGACTCCTAATACAAGTGGGCCCTACCCTGCCTGTGTGCCCTGAACCTAAGCCAGGTACCTATGGTGGTGGTAGAGTTGCCATCAGAGACTGAACAGGGACTTGAAGTTGCACCTGTGCCTGTGCCTGTGCCTGTGCCTGGGCTAACTACCCCTGTAACACCCCAATCTGTGCTTGTGCAGTAGCAAGCTGCCCCTATAGTAACTACACCTAACCCAGGAGATGGTCCCTCTCTACTATAACAACCGCTTAAATCTGGTTGTGCTAGATGTGCTCTCACGGCCGCCCTCTGCCCTGTCCACCAAACCAAAAAATGAGCCTATAACCCTGACATCGTCCACGGTGTCATCTATCGATCTCTCTGCTACCTAGACTAGGTCAAATGGCTGCGGTAGAGACAGTGGTTGCCTCTATATCCTCCCTCCAATACTATGGGAGGGAAGGTGGCACATCCTGCCGTAGTCCTAGCTGTCATCATACCCTCTCTAAGGGAATCCATTCATACTCCCCAGGTCTCCGTCCAGCTATCTAAAAGATGTACTGGATCCATTGTAAGCTATGCTCGGGCTCCTCCACGGGGCTGATGGCCTTTGTATGGCCTCCATATAATATCTAATGCAATCAGGACCTCTAACATATGCCTATAAAAGGTAACATCCCACCCTGCGACACACTGCTCATGGCTGGCCCATGACCCCCAACCACCTCTGAAACACATATCTATGGACTGCTGGTGGCCCTAGCTGCTGGGGCAACCCTACTAGTCGTATACACACGATGTGCTCGTATGCCTAGCCGTGTAACAAGAATGTTGAACATATACCGAATCATCTCTGTAAAAATCCCATAATCTACTGCAACACCTCCAGTATATTTGGTATAAAATCCATGGACCGCGGCTCTAGATTAGGTGGTCAATGTCCTCGAACTGTGGTGGATTGACGTCTCATGTATCGTTATGTCATCTTGGGAGTGTAGATGGGGTAAGCAACATTATATTTCGATTTCAGAGTTTTGGCATGGAAATAAAATGTGTAAGGGCTATTATTAATTGATCCAGTTTAATTAAACATTTATTTAAAACATCCTAGAGCATTCAATGTTGAAACTTGAGCTCTGATACCAACTGTCATGCCCCAAAAATTTAGCCAAAAAAGTATTATCAAAAACCACAAAAATAAGTTCATAGTGGAAGTGGTTTTTTTTCCATGTTTAATAAGATTTGTCATTAAAAAAATTAGTTATCTTTACATTCATTTCCAATCCATTACGATAATTTATTAAATGATGATATTACATTTTAAATTTACTCTAGGTATTATTTTTCTAAAAACAACGAATCAAGGGTAACCCATTTAAATTAAGTTGTTAATGTTGTTATGATAAAATGTGTCTATCCACGTTTTTTTCACCACTCTATAAATGCTTATTTTATAGATCACGACAAATATAAATAACATTATCGTAAATATTTTCTAATAAGGAAAATTTTACTAGAGTTTTTTTATTGTATTAGAAAACATAATGTTAAAATAACAATTTTTTTAGTGATATGGACATGGGATTCCATTTGGGCCATACAAATGAATCCCATGCCAATTATCTTTGCGGCAAAGTGCTATTATTATTATTATTTTTATAAATAATATTGACAATTATAAACCATAGCTAGTTAAATTAATTTATTCTGTAATATCCCCTTCCCATCAGTCCCCCAACTTGAAACCTTTGGCCATTTTGTCAACTTGACAGCCAAAAATATAAGGGTGAATTAAATCACAAAAAATAATTATAAAGTGCTATAAAAAAATAAAATAAAATTATTAAAGCACTTATATTAATTTATTTGGCTTAATAGAAATAAATTATAATCCCTATGGTAAATTTGATTTGCCTTGAGGGTCAAATGTCATTGTAAAGGGATTTATTATATTTTATTCTTCCTAGAAATGATAATGAAAAATTAGGCCAAAGGGGAATAATGAAGTTTAGGAAGGATACAAATATAATTAATTAATGTATTTCCCTTAGAAAAATGAGACTTGTATTAGGAGGGAAAAAGTTGTTGGGAAAAACATTTAATATGGGAAAAAATTAAATGAATGCATATGGAAAGTCAGTGTAAGCTGATTGGATATTGTAGAGGTTATTTTGGGTCACTTTCCATTTATAAAGGAGAGTTTGACTTGGGAGAAGGCATCTCATACTCATTATATCAAATTTAGATTTGTGTCTCAAGCCTTGAGCTTTTGCATAAAAATACTAAGGACAAAACCCTTAGTTTATACCTCTAGAGGATGAAAACCCTCTTAGAAAATGTGAGGTATTTCCACACAGAACATTATATTGTGCTTCACTGGTTTCTAGTTATTTGTAACAGTATTTATTTGAAGGATTGTAGCATATTTTTGTCATAAAAATTGTAGCAGTGATTTCCATATTTTTCTAGAGTTGGGTGAATTAATTTTTGGTCTGTTTATGCCATTTCAGAGCCATTCTAGGTCTGATTTTGTATGCTTCTTATTTTACTACATTTTTGGAATCAAAGACAAGTAAAATCAGAATTTTTGGAAGGGTTTAAGAGGTATTTTCAGTCAGATTTGTATGCAGATTTCAGAATTTTTTTGCAGTCATTATTTGCCTCTAAAATTCAGATTTAATGCATATTTGGGATGCTAAAAATATGGTGATCATATAATGTTAGAAAGAAAACTATTTGATTGTTATTTGTGTGGGTTTTATAATGAAACCCAAGGTCGCCATTCTAGGTTATTTATAACAGCAATAAAAATTAAAATTGTATGGTCTTATAGATCATATTTAAGTTTGATTTGGCCTTGAAAAAACTGAATTTTAGTTAAAGTGAATTTTTTTTTTTCTTTCTAATTTTCATGAGATTGCATATCCGCCCTAGTCACATTTTGCAGAATAAATTCATATTTGCATAGTCTAATTTGTTGAATATTTTAGTATATTGTAATTGGGGTTGGGATTTGCCTAAAATCGAAGTGGGGGAAAAAATATGTCCATTGGGGACATTACATATCCACCAAAATATCATAACAAATAACACCCAAATATAAGTTATGAGGATAGAATATTGGGCATTGGATTGATTAAATCCTAGCTATAGATCGTAGGTTTTAATTTTATATGGAACCCTAATCCTCCACTAACTCATTATATTATTTTCTTTTTGATTCTCTTATTTTCATATGCATAGTTTACTTGCAGGGAGGAGGAAAAATAAAAATAGAGGCCATGGATTGCTAAGGGTTCCCTCCACCAAGTTTTTTCGGACCCCTTTTGTGTTTATTTATTGATCTTTTATTGCAGGTCACCCAAGAAAGTTTCTATTATTTCAGAGAATAAAAGAATTAACATTGGTGGTTTCTTTTTTTGTATACATTTTTTCCCTTATTAGGGTTTAGAGGGAGGCACATTTATCCTTTAAACGAGTATTCCTATACCCAGATGTAGATCTTTATAAAAAAATATGACATGGTTTTTAATTGTTATACTCATATGATAAAATGTGACCTATTTTTTTATATACTTATGGAGAAATGTGACTTGGGTATTTATATATATTTGAGATCTTAGAGGGGAATCCATAATAGGACTGAAATATTATAATTTGTAGGCCCTGAGAGGGCAGCTGCTACCTCCATAGGAATGTAATGGTTTGTTCTAGGTTTATATATATATATATATATATATATATATATATATCTATGCATATATAGATCTATACATAGTTCAATGGAAGCATATAGTGGGGAAAGCAAACTCTTATATATATATATATATACACATATACATATATATACATATACATATATATATACATATACATATATATGTATGTATGTATGTATGTATATATATATATATACACACACACACACACACACACACACACATATATAAACATACATACATATATATATCTATATGCAGACACACACACACACACACACACACACACATACACACATGAATGGTAGTTTAATGATAAGGCAGTGCCTCATAAAATTTATAAATTATGTTGAATATAAATTTTTAGAAAGTGCAAATATACTAAGAGGAAGTGTTGGCTCCTAGAATGACACCCCCGGGGGAGAGAGGGGGGTATGTTCAAGAAAGGGGTGAGAAACACATGAGTTGTCATTTTGTAGCTATGGGTGGGGTATTCCTCTATTCACCTGACCATTCTCTCCTTGGGAGTGTTGGTGAGAAACCTTAACAAAGGGTGTAGATGATTGCCCTGCTACTTTTGGTTATCTTCTTATGAGAGGACCCAAGGTGCAGCCTGATGGGTAGAGAGAGAGAGGAGTAAGGGAAAAGTATCAAGTCCTCTAAGCTCAATTGGGGAGGTCAATCAAAGGCCATATGCAGCCACTGAATATAGTTATCACTCAAAAGAGTGGTCACAAGGCACTACAAGCACCTGGGCGCTCCAACACAGGCTGCTAAAGAAAGATCAAATGTGATCTCAACATCAACTCCAAAGATTTTATATGTATCATAATATATTTATGTTGAGGATATTTTGATAATGCATGATAAGGAAAACACAGTTGATGTATGCACATTAAGTGTGTGTTTCACTAACATATATTGTATAAAAATGTACAAGGAAAGTGAGATCTGCAAGACATATATGGTACTTCGAACAATTGAGGAAAAAATATGAGATGGAAATGGATTTATAAGGAGGAAAAACTTAATTATCAAAGGCTATAAAGAATATTAAGAGGTATGTTAACCATTGCTGATTCTCCCTTGGAAACTGAAGCAGCATCAAAGATTTAGCAAGACACTGAGAGATAGACATATCATATTATGAGTCATTTTTTAGTGGGGAGGGGATTTTTCTGACTCTTTGTCACTCAGGCATCAGAGAAATGGATAGCACCTTCATTAAGGATTTGATCTATCCTCACTACTTTAGGCCGTGCCTTTCAACCAGGGTGAGAGGACCCATTTTGTAACCTCTGTCAGTGAAGGAGAATGAAGATATCCTTCTTTGCATAAATTTGAAAGGGGACCCTGAGAAAATATGATCAATGCACCATAATTTAACTCTCACGAGTTGTCACTTCTAAAGAATGGTGATATTTCCTAGACAGGGCTAAGGTTACTAAAGACATTATGGAATCCTGATTGCTTCTACATATTTTAGCAGTAGAATTTATACATTTGTGGACACACAGGGAAAACAGGGGTAGTTCAGGATGGATTCATTGTTTTTGAGTAATTTTGGTGGGAGATTAAGAAGGATAAAATTGATTATACCAGATATTTGAGAGACTTCACAACAATTGGAAAGCTAAATGACAGAAAGCTTCGAAATAGCTAAAATATTCCTTCAACCAGAAGGTGTGCATCAATGGAGGCCCAAATTTGCATGGTTTCACACAATCTCCAAGAATTTAACATGAAGGCTCAAGCTAAAGACTCAATAAAACATCAAATACCCCTGGTTCCTCATGCCTAAGATACACTCGAAGGCTTACAAACAATCTTTATCAACAAATGACAGTGAAGTGATTTTAAATTGTTTATCTCATTGCAGGATGAAGGCTCTTCTTGAAATGAAATTGCAAATGCCACTAAACTGTCACAGGGACAAGATCCTATGTGATTTGGAGGGACTTTAACACAAGATTGCAATAGGAATAAGAAAAACTACTTGTAGACATTCTGAAATAAAGTAAACACAAATTGCTCCAAGATTGACACAGATTAACTCAAAATTGATTAGATTCATCAGTAGGGGAAAGTTTCTTTGAACAGTCTTAGAGCTTGTCAATGGTTGTACACTCACAACCAACTTGACGTGATTGAAATCTAAAACATAGGAAATTAACAGGTTTCTCAGATTGGTCTCTCAGGAAGATGGGCTCTCTCAAATTTTCTCTTAAGAATTCAACCCCTGACCTTTTGCAAGAGTATTCTCATTGCATTTATACATTTTACTTGCTCACTCATCCCAAATTTCCCCCCAAAAAAGAAGAATATTCGAGGGACCTTTGTTTGTTACCAATTTTCCTCAGAAAGTGATGTTTAACAAATTTACAACAAAATGTTTCCAGTTGGACAAATCATGAACTGATAACCTTTCCCAGACCCTCGACTAATGGCTAGGATGTCATGCCACAACTTTTTGACAGTCCTTCTAATCATTCTCTTTATTCTATCATGTGAGAAATCCCATTTTAATCATTTTCTGGAGGCTCTGTACAACTAGATGTGACAGGTAATCCTTTTCACCCTTGAGGAAACACCTTTTTCATCCTTTGCACCTACAACCTCCATCATTTCATCCTTTTCCCTCTCTTTCCTCTGCAACTCTGTCCTGCATCCAGCTTCTCTTGTAATTCATGTTTTTGCAAGTGCCCGAGCAATTCCAACTTCAAAATATCAACCTTAACAATCCTTGGACTCACAAATTAAGTTCTAAATCCATTCAATGGCACTTTGCAGACAAAAATGACAAGGAATTTCATCAAAAAATGATGAAAAACAGTGCATATTCACATCTCTAGGAGTCTTGGAGAAAAAATGGTGGAAAAACAGATGCAATGCACAACAACCATTGATTCTTCCCCTTCTCAACTTTAGATTAGAGTCGTCCACATGTTTTCTTGGTGCAACTGCAAAGGTGAGGTACAAAGGCAAGTTTCCAAACAAGCGCGGGCCTTCCACATGCCTTGGGCCCAAGAAAAATGCCTTTTGGCCTTTGAAAAAATCTCAGTAAAAAAGGAGCCAGTGGAAGCCTCCATGTGTCACCTTGGCACACCTTTGGTATGGTCCTCAAAAGTGGAGACCCCAAACAAGTGTGGGCTCACCACATGTCTCAGTCTGGCAGAGTTGTTGAAAAAGTTGAAGGATCAGTAGAAGGCACCATGTGTCTAGGGTCTGAGATAGTTTTCCTTAGCCATTGAAAATTCCAAGCAAGGGTAGAGTGAGCGGAAGCCTCCAAGTGTCCTCCTGGCACTTCTTCAAAATAAAATTTTAGGGGCCGGTCTCCAAACAGGCGCAGGTCCCTCCATGTGTCCCAGGCCTTTAGAAAGTTTCTTGAAAATTTAAGTATAAAGAGGAGCTGGCAGAAGCCTCCACGTGTCTCCCTGGTGCAACTTTGAGATGGTCCCCAAAAGTGGAGACCCTGAACAAGCGCGGGCTCACCACATGTCCCCTTGGTGCAACTGGACCTAAGGTGATCCTCAAATGAGTGTCCTCCACGTGAGGTCGGATCCTCAAATGAAGTCTGCTGACCCTCCACATGTGGACAAGTTTTGATGTTCCACATGGAAAGTGGGCCTTAGAGTTTCAAAGTTCCCTGCCGAGCCACATCCAACTAGAAAGGGCCATGTTTCCATAGATGTTGAGATATGAATTGATGGGGAAAACACACCCGTCAAACTGTAAAATGCAGGGAAATCACCATTTGTGCCTAGAAATGAATCTTTCTTTAAGGAAAGAGAATTTGGAAATGATATAAGGCCCAAATGTGATCCACCGAGCCACATCCAATCAGAAAGGACCACTTTTCCACAGGTATTGGGACAAAAATTGATAGGGAAAACAAAACGTGACTGTGGAAAAATGGAAGGAAGGGAAAAAACCTGAGTTTATGCCCAAGTTACAAATTCTTCCACATGGATAGAGGAATGGAAAAAAAATTCTAGACTTAAAGTGATCCTTGACCAAAGGAAGGGACTGATCATGGCAACCAAATGGAGGACAGAGTTTTCATGCATCAATATGGGGAGATAGAAAAGACGACAGAGCCCACAAACTGAAGAATTTCAAGGAAAACATGGGGAAAGATTAAATTGAGCACCAACATCAGCTCCAACTTGGGGATGGGCACTCCCTGTGAGTGCCACAAGAACAAATAGTAGACCAAGTGCCAAAAATAAACCATTGGGTGACAGAGTCAAAGAACAAGCTTGTAGAGTAGAAACAATAATAACCAATTCCTCTAAGGATGAACTAAGAAACCAAAAAAATGGGTGCCAAGGACCAGGATAAACAAAAACATAAAAACCTGAAAGTAGAAAGAAACCAAACGACTATACACTGTACAATGTTGTATACCTTGATTCTAAGAAATCAATCAAGGAAATGTTTCAAATGCCTGCCATTAACAGGAAACTCAAGCAATTCCCCATCTAAGTCTTTTAAGAAGAAGGTATGTTCACCAATTCAAATGTCAATTGAATAAGGGCCCATCCATAATGCATCAAACTTTCCATGTTTTCCCTTATCCTCGTGCCTGTTATCCCACAATAGCACAAGATCTCCCACACTGAAAACTCTTGGAGTCACCTTCTTATCAAACAACTTCTTCAATTTTTCTCTAAATTTTACATGCCTATGATGGGATGCCCTTCTTTCTTCATCTAACTCAACAATCTGATTTATGTGAGCATCATAGGGACTAACCTCTTGATCTTCCAGTTGTTGAAGAAATTGAAATGAAGACAATTGCATATGTAGGGGCAACAGAGCTTGAGTTCCATACACCAACTCAAATGGGATTTTTCCAGTAGCTCATTTAACAGTGATTCAATCAGCCCAAACAACAAACTTCAACTTCTCACCCCACTTCCTTTTGTTCAACTCCAAAGTTCTTCTAATTATCTTCAACAAATTTTTATTGCTTGAATCTACTTGTCCATTTCCTTGGGGATTATAATTGGAAGCATATGTCAAATTGATCCCATATTCATGGCACATAGCCACCAAAGGTTTAGCTCAAAAGCTCATGGCATTATCAGCAACTATTTTGGCAGGTACCCCAAATCTGCAAATGATATAATTCAGGATAAAATCCATGACAATTTGGTGAGTTGATTTCTTGGTGGGGATTGCTTCTACCCACTTAGTGAAGTAGTCTGTGGCCACTAGTATCCATTTATGGCCTACACTTGAAGGATTAGAAATTTCCCCAATGAAATCCATTCCCCATTGCCTAAATGGGGCTTTAATTGATACAGGCTGCAAAGGAAAGGAGCCTGAAGCTTTTAGTCTTCCAAAAAAGCTTTGGCAACTTTCACATCTTCCTTACCAATAAAGTTGTATCCTTGAAGAGGGTTGGCCACCAATAACCAGCCCTTAAGATCTTATGAGCTGTGACTCTTCCAACAAAATTCCCCCACAAAATCCTCCATGGAGATCAAAAATTATCTTAGGGGCTTCATCTTCAGTAATGCATCTTAAGAGAACTCCCTCAGGGTTCTTCCAAGCTAACCCAAAATCAGTAATGACATATTTTTGGGAAGCTAACTTAAGTGCTCTTTTCTGATTCTTGCTCAAATGTTCAGGGCATTATAGATGTTTGAGATAAAAAATGATGTCCTTGTACCATTCAGAATTTATCAGTTTTTCAAGGACATTCATCCTTTCTTCTTCAACTTCATTTACCTCAATTGTCTGCAAATTTCTCTCTACCATAAGTTTTTCCAGGCCCAAACCTCTGACCAATTTTTTTGTTTGGATATCCATATCATACTCTTGCAATTTGTTTACCCATCGGACATCTCTTGCTTGAAACCTCCATTTCTGATAGGATATCTTTCACCATGGTGTGGGGAACATAAGCAATGATTTTGGAACTCAGAATATATGGCCTGAAGACCTTTGTTGCTTTTACTAGAGAAAATGCCTACTTCTCCATGATAGTATATTTTAGCTCAGCTCCTTATAATGCCTTATTGAAAAAGGAAATTGGTCTTTCAGCTCCCTCATCATCCTTCTGCAATAATACAGATGCAATAGTATTTTCTGAAGAAAAAGAAAACATTTGGAAAGCCTTCTTATAATCTGGAGCTGCCAAAATTGGGCATTCTTTAATGCTTCTTTGATCCCAACAAAATCTCAAATAGCTACTTCTTCCCATTTGATACTTTGGTATTTCTTTAGCATGCTAGTGATTGGGATAGTTAGTTCAGCAAAGTTGGAGATAAATCTCCTAATAAAATTAATCTTCCCAAAAAAGGATTGAATTCCCTTCTTGGTTCTTGGAATGGGGACTTTTTTGATGGATTCTACCCTTTCAGGATCAATCATGACCCCTTCCTTTGACACAATGTGTCCAAGAAGCTTTGCTTTCTGAACTCCAAAATGGCACTTCTTGGGATTTAGTGAAATACCATACTCCTTGCATCTTAACAACATTTTTTCTAAGTGTTGCAGGTGGTCACTCCTTTTTCTAGAGAAAACAGTCACATCATCTTGATATACAACAATGAAATTATTAATATAGCCATAAAAAGCTACATCCATTGCTCTTTGGAAAGTGGCTCCTGCATTCATTAGACCAAAAGGCATTCTGACATATACATATGTTCCCCAAGGAGTGGTAAAGGAAGTCTTGATTCATTCTTATTTCTTCACAACTACCTGGTTCTATCTAGAAAAACCATCCAAGGTGGATAACAATTCCGAACCAGTAACCAATTGTAACATATTGTCCATATTTGGCAGAGGGTAGTTATCCTTCATTGATGCTCTATTTAGTTTCTAAAGTCCACACACAACCTTATATCTCCATTCTTCTTTCTGACAGGTACCAAGTTTGTAACCCATGATGAGTACCTTGTGGGCTGTATGATTCCTCCATCCCTCAATTTTTTCAATTCTTCTTGCATCTTCAAGGAAAGGAGTGGATTGATTGGCCTCTGTTTCTGCCTAAACGGCTTGGCAGAAGCTTCTAAGGGAATTTCATGCTGGAAAAGATCCTCTCTGTATGCTTTCAGTTTAGAATAAGACCATGCTAAGCAGTCTTGGTATTTCTTCAACAATTGGACATATGACTGCTTTTCTTCCTTGCTCAGATTTCTACCTAACCAGATCTTACGTGGTTTATCCTTCATGCCCAGGTCGTGCTCTTCAACATCCCTCAAGGCTGACATGTGTCTGTTGACAATGCAATTAGTATTATCAAATTTTGATTCAAGTGCCACCAAACCTCTGGGAATAGTATTAGTCTTCAACTGAATGATGTATTTTCCAAATAGAGTCTCCTTTCCATCAGCCACACAAACCATTGGCTCCCAATCTATACATTGATCAACAAATTCTCCTTGGTTCTATAAAAACCTTTGCACCTGGGCATCATCTTTGAATACTTTCCAGTGTTTAACATTGTTAGGAATAGATGGCCTAGTCAATACCTCAATATTATACTCACAATAGGGGGATGTAGTATAATTTTCAAATCTGGACCCCAATACGGCCAATTTGTCTTGCTAGAGTATTGTACTTCCTATCGTGATGTATTATGTTGAAGGAGTCAAACATCTCAATGAAATCCCAGACTACATGCTTATACTGCTTCATTCTTTGATTTTTTTATGCATACATTTTTCTAACCTGTTTGACAATTAGCTCTGAATCTCCTTTAACAATGATGTCTCTAATACCATATTTCCAAGAAATTCTTAGACCCAATAACAGTGCTTCATATTTAGCAATATTGTTAGTGCACTCAAAGTTGAGTTTAAAAGAGAAAACAAACTCTTCCTGGCCTGGAGATATCAGAACAATACCAACACCATTTCCAAATTTAGAGCAAGCCCCATCAAACAACAAAGTCCAAGGAGAACCTACTTGATTAAGAGACTTGCATTGATCAATTTTGTGCTCTTTACCATCAGCAAATCCAACAAAGTTATCTGCATCAGTGTCAGTGTATAACACTTCATAGGAAGCATTATTGGGATCCTCAATGAGATGTAGCATCTTATTTTCACCATACAACTTTACAAGGCTGCCCTCAATAGGTATAGTGGCAAAAGACATATCCATTTGCACACTACCACCCACACTAGCAGCCCACTTTCTTGATAACAACATTCCCCATTTGGCAGGGCAATCAACAATAACAACATCTAATTTTAAGTTCTTGCCTGGGTAAGCTGCAAGTTGCACTATCAGACCCTTGACACATCCAACCACTGGAACCTCTCTAGAATCCATGGCAGTGCACTTCCCATAAGCGGTTGTCACTTTGATATCTAATTCATTCATGACCTCAAGAGGCATAACATTGCATGATGCTCCAAAATCAAACATACAATTGTGTAACAACATGTCCTTAATAATCAGAGTGGTGAAAAATGGATCTACATTCAGTTGGGACTCAACTAAGGATGTTCCCAAATATACTTCAGGTGGCTCATCTAGTTCTTCCAACACTTGGGGTTTTTTCAACTCTGAAATGGTAGGAGGAGTCTCAATACTGTTTACATTTCTACCCTGGGTAATATTTTCTTCTTTTAATCCCAAATACTCAAAGGCCCTTTTCTTGTGCTCAGGAATCCTAAGCAGCTCAACAATTGGAACAGAAATCTTGATCTGACTCAAGACTTGGGAAATGTCATAAGGAACGTATTTGGGCAAGGCAACATTTGGAGGAAGACTAAGAAATTCATCTGACAGAAAAGGATTTTTCATGGTCTGAGCATGGGCAGGGATACCAGTTCTACTTGGGGACACAAGGATTTTTCCAGATGTATCTTTCTTAGGAGTTTCTTTTGAGATATTGGTGAGAACTGGAGTTTTTGGTTTGGCCTGAGGCCCTTCCCCTTTGACAACTTTACTCCTAGTGTTATATTCCTTTTCATGGCCAACTACAACATTCATTAACAACTCCTATCCTCCTTAGAAGGGATTCCTCCATCATACTTTTTAATGATTAGTGCCCTTAAGTATTCAAAATCATTACTAGGAAATTCAAAAGTTTATACCATATCTATTTCAAAAGTATGAGAGGGAGGAAGGGGTAATACCCGGTGGATGCAATCCCAAAAATCTGTAGCAGTTCTGGCACTGATTAATTCAGTCAAAGTTTCTCCTTGTTGTGAGCTTGTAGAGCACCCCACCATGCACACATCATCATCAGTGTCATCATCAGCTTCCTCAACTTCTTTGTCTTCATCACATGGGGCATGTGGCAAGAAACATCTATCACACCACTCAATTTCATTGGCTTCTTCCACAACAACAACTCTAGCAGTCAAAGGATCAGGCACAATTCTATTCTCATGGGCTTGGGGCTGTCTATTTCCTGATCCCACGAGTCCTTTTCCTCTATCATCAGATCTCTGATCACCTCTGGGATGATTGGAAAATATTTCTTGACCTTGTGGCCTATGCTGACCCTGGGAACCTTGTCCAATCCCCTTCTCTGCTCTAGCCAGTTTATAGGATATTTCCTTAACAGCTCCGGCCAAAGTTTTCACAACCTCCTCCAGATCCACAACTTTACTTGACTGAGGCTTCTCTGGATTGATCAGCTTAATACCTTCCCTCTTAGGAGGCTTACCAACTGCTTTAATATTGTTTTCAATCTGCAAAGCCATGGTGAAGGCCTGCCTCAATGTTGTTGGGTTCTTGTCTCTTAAATAATAGGCAAATTTCTTATCAAAAGCATCAGAGTATTTTATTAAACAAGAAACATCACTTGGCCTCAAGATCACAGGTAGCCTATTTAGGGTCTTATTGAACCTTGTATTGAAGTCATGAATAGACTCATTAGGATTATTTTTTATATTTTCAAATTCTGATAAAAGAAACCTAGGGTTTGTTTTATCTCCATACTGCAATCTAAAAGCATTCTTCATTTCTGTCCATGAATCAATGGAGTTGTCTGGAAAATATTTATACCAGTCCCGTGCATCCTCCTCTAGAGTATGAATAAACAAATTTATGTACACATCCTCAAATTCAATCTCAAAGTCTTCCATCATATTGACAAAAAGCTTTAAGTGTTGATCACCAGTAATAGCATTATTTCCTTGAAATTTAGGTAATCTATTTCTAACATCTTGGGGCACAACATTTGGATATCCAGCCATACCTCTGAAATCTATAGGACCAAAAGTGTTCACAACAAATGGAGGTCTTGGTGGGGGCTGGGCCATATTGTTTTGGGGAGGTGATCTTACAGGAGAAACAAAATGATGAGGAGTGAGGGGTCTGTGGGGCACATGAATGCAATTCTCAGAATGAATGTTCTCTAAAAACTCTATTTCTTGGAAGATCCTATCAGCTTTGGAGAACACAGGGACAAAATGAGATGCAAATTTTTCAAATACAAAAGAAGGACCCTCTCCAGTTGGAGAATTCAGATTTACAAAAAGACTACCTGATTCAGAAGCACTTGAGGAAGTATGGAAATCTTCAATGACAGGCTGATCAGTTTCCACAATTGATAACTCTTTTCTTGATTTCTAATCTCCAACAACTTTCCATATTCTTCTTCCTTCTGAATTCATCTTTCACAGCTCTGGAAACAACTTTTTGGTAGGGTCTCTAGTGAAGAAATATCTTCTTCCTTCCAGCTTTGCAAATATTAGTGATAAATTGCAATTGACAGAGGTTAAGACACTGACATTTATCAAAAATTCATTCAACACGGAGTCGCCACTAAGGATTTTCACCTTAGTTGTGCAAATGCACTAAAATTGGTCTGTTCAAATGTCTGTCAACACTGAATTCATGCAAATATTCTCATATCTGACCCTCCTTTACCCATATTTAACTTTGATGGTGTAAACTTAGTGCAAAAAAACAAACAAAACTAGAAATATTGCACGCAGAACTTGTAACTTTTCTTAATTCTTACAAATCGGGACACAGGATGACATTTCAACAATGTATTTGCACTTTAAAATTTGTAAGAAGCATTACCAGGGTCAATGATGTGTACACCTTTAAATTTTGCAAATAGTCCCCAATAATGGTGCCATTCTGGTGTTGGTATCCAAATTGATTCTCCCTTGGAAACTGAGCAACATCAAAGATTTAGCAAGACACTGAGAGATAGACAAATCTTATTATGAGTCATTTTGTAGCCAAGGAGGGGATTTTTCTGACTCTTTGTCACTCGGGCATCAGAGAAATGGATAACACCTTCATTAAGGATTTGATCTATCCTCACTGCTTTAGGCCATGCCTTTCGACTAGGGTGAGAGGACCCATTTTGTAACCTCTGTCGGTGAAGGAGAATGAAGATATCCTTCTTTGCACAAATTTGAAAGGGGACCCTAAGAAAATATGATCAATGCACCACAATTTAACTCTCACGAGTTGTCACTTCTAAAGAATGGTGATATTTCCTAGACAGGGCTAAGGTTACTAAAGACATTATGGAATCCTGATTGCTTCTGCATATTTTAGTAGTAGAATTTATACATTTGTGGACACATAGGGAAAACAGGGGTAGTTCAGGATGGATTCATTGTTTTTGAATAATTTTGGTGGGAGATTAAGCAGGATAAAATTGATTATACCAGATCTTTGAGAGACTTCACAACAATTGGAAAGCTAAATGACAGAAAGCTTTGGAATAGCTAAAATATTCCTTCAACCAGAAGGTGTGCATTAATGGAGGCCCAGATTTGCACGGTTTCACACAATCTCCAAGAATTTAACATGAAGGCTTGAGCTAAAGACTCAATAAAACATCAAAGACCCCTGGTTCCTCATGCCTAAGATACACTCGAAGGCTTACAGACAATCTTTATCAACAAATGACAGTGAAGTGATTTTAAATTGTTTATCTCATTACAGGATGAAGGATCTTCTTGAAATGAAATTGCAAATGCCACTAAACTGTCACAGGGATGAGATCCTGTGTGATTCAGAGGGACTTTAACACAAGATTGCAATAGGAATAAGAAAAACTACTTGTAGACATTCTGAAATAAAGCAGACACAAATTGCTCCAAGATTGACATAGATTAACTCAAAATTGATTAGATTCATCAGCAGGGGAAAGTTTCTTTGAACAGTCTCAGAGCTTGTCAATGGCTGTACACTCACAACCAACTTGACATGATTGAAATCTAAAACATAGGAAATTAACAGGTTTCTCAGATTGGTCTCTCAGGAAGATGGGCTCTCTCAAATTTTCTCTTAAGAATTCAACCCCCAACCTTTTGCAAGAGTATTCTCATTGCATTTATACATTTTACTTGCTCACTCATCCCAAATTTTCCCCCCAAAAAGAAGAATATTCAAGGGACCTTTGCTTGTTACCAATTTGTCTTGGAAAGTGACGTTTAACAAATTTGCAACAAAAAGATTCCAGTTGGACAAATCATGAACTGATCACATTTCCCAGACCCTCAACTAATGACTAGGATGCCATGCCACAACTTTTTGACAGTCCTTCTAATCATTCTCTTTATTCTGTCATGTGAGAAATCCCCATTTTAATCATTTTCTGGAGGCTCTGTACAGCTGGATCTGACAGGTAATCCTTTTTTCCCTTGAGGCAACACCTTTTTCATCCTTTGCACCTGCAACCTCCATCATTTCATCCTTTTCCCTCTCTTTCCTCTGCAACTCTGTCCCACATCCAGCTTCTCTAGTAATTCACATTTTTTCAAGTGCTTGAGCATTTCCAACTTCAAAATATCAACCTTAACAATCCTTGGACTCACAAATTAAGTTCTAAATCCATTCAATGGCACTTTGTAGACAAAAATGACAAGGAATTTCATCAAAAAATGATGAAAAATAGTGCGTATTCACATCTCCAGGAGTCTTGGAGAAAAAATGGTGGAAAAAACAGATGCAATGCACAACAACCATTGATTCTTCCCCTTCTCAACTTTAGATTAGAGCCCATCCACATGTTTTCTTGGCACAACTGTGAAAGGTGAGGTACAGAGGCAAGTTTCCAAACAAGCGTGGGCCTTCCACGTGCCCTGGGCCCAAGAAAAACCTTTTGGCCTTTGAAAAATCTCAGTAAAAAAGGAGCCAGCGGAAGCCTCCACGTGTCTCAATTGGCACCTTTGGTATGGTCCTCAAAAGTGGAGACCCCAAACAAGTGTGGGCTCACCACGTGTCTCAATCTGGCAGAGTTGTTGAAAAAGTTGAAGGATCAGTGGAAGGCACCATGTGTCTAGGGTCCAAGATAGTTTTCCTTGGCCGTTGAAAAGTCCAAGCAAGGGCAGAGTGAGCGGAAGCCTCCAAGTGTCCTCCTGGCGCTTCTTCAAAATAAAATTTAGGGGCCAGTCCCCAAATAGGTGTGGTCCCTCCATGTGTCCCAGGCCTTTAGAAAGTTTCTTGAAAATTTTAAGTATAAAGAGGAGCCAACGGAAGCCTCCATGTGTCTCCCTGGCACAACTTTGAGATGGTCCCCAAAAGCGGAGACCCTGAACAAGCGCGGGCTCACCACATGTCCCCTTGGTGCAACTACTAAGGTGGGACCCTGAGGAGCACACCCTCCACATGTCCATGGATCACTGAAAAAATGAGTCTGGGCAAGGCGCGGAAACCTCCACGTCTCCCTGGTGGGTCAAACCAAGTTTTTCAGATGAGTTGACAGGACAAAGTTTTGAGTTGAAGTGGGCCTTAGAGTTTCAAAGTGCCCCACCGAGCCGCATCCAACTAGAAAGGGACACATTTCCACAGATGTTGAGATATAAATTTGACAAGGAAAACACACTTGTCAAACTGTAAAATGTAGGAAATCACCATTTGTGCCTGAAATGAATCTTTCTTTAAGGACAGAGAATTTGGAAATGATATAAGGCCCAAATGTGATCCACCAAGCCACATCCAATTAGAAAGGACCACTTTTCCATAGGTATTGGGACAAAAATTGACAGGGAAAACAAAACATGACTGTGGAAAAATGGAAGGAAGGGAAAAAAACCCAAGTTTACGCCCAAGTTACAAATTCTTCCACATGGACAGAGGAACAGAAAACAAATTCTGGACTTAAAGTGATCCTCAACCAAAGGAAAGGACTGATCATGGTAACCAAATGGAGGACAGAGTTTTCATGCATCAATACAGGGAGATAGAAAAGACGACAGAGCCCACAAAATGAAGAATTTCAAGGATAAATGGGGCGAGATCAAATTGAGCACCATATGTCATGTACTTCATCTTCTCGAATGCACCTACAAAGAACCATATTAGGACAACATTTGAATAAAAGTCCATTACACCATTTATACATTGCACTAATTTTAACCAGTCTTCGTTTCTCCTGATGAAGTAAATAGGCAAGAAAATTTCCTATTGTTAAATAATTCACAAGATTGGTGAACCATGGAGTCTTAGTTGATATATTCAACAAATTTTCATTGGGAAATTGATCCTGGAATGCTTCATCATTACCTGAAACATTCAATCTTGAAAGGAAATCAGCAACAACATTATATTTTCCTGGGTTATCAATAATGGTAAGATTGAGTTCCTGTAACGAGAGTAACCATCGAATAATCCTATCTCCAACTACTAGTTTATTCATCAAATATCTAATGGCTAAGTGGTCAATGTAAACAAATATTTTATACCCAGTTATGTAATGAAAAAAATTATTCAAGGAGTATACCACAACCAAGAATTCCTTTACCATAGTAGTGTAATTTCTTTCCGTAGGATTCAGGTTCTTTCTGATAAAGTAAATGACATACATGTGATATTCTACATCTTTTTTCCCAAGAACAACATCCATGGTTGTATTAGAGGCATCCATGTGAATATGGAAATGTTATCCCCAATCAGGGCCTCATAAGACTAGGGCAGTGGTCGTATTCTCTTTGATAGAATCAAATGCCTACTGGCATTGAGGGGACCATTCAACAATGTAATCTTTTATTAGTAATGAGAACATAGGTGTAAAAATTTTACTAAAATATTTTATGAACCGCCGATAATACCCTGCATGACCAAGGAAACTAATGATGTTAGTCTGATTAGTTGGTGTAGGTAACTGAGTGACGACTGATATATTTTTGGGGTCAACTTGTACACCTTTGGTAGAAACATGGTGACCTATGAAAATTCCCTGATCAACCATCATCAGACATTTTTCATGACTCAGAGATAATTGGTGTTGCTCACATCTGCTTAATACTTTCTCAAGGTTATTTTGGGATTCATCAAAAGTGGATCCATGGAAAATGAAGTCGTCCATGTAAACTTTAACACAATCATTAGTGAGATCTATAAAGATGGCCAAGAATGCTCTCTGAAATGTAGTGGGTATATTATAAAGTCCAAAAAATAAGACTCAATAATAAAATGTACCCCAAGGCAAGTAAAGGTAGTTTTATCTTGATCAGTAGGGGCAATACTAATTTGGTTATAACCACTAAACCCATCCAAGAAAGAAAAATATTTCTTACTAACAAGTTTGTCCAGAACTTGGTCAATAAAAGGCTTCTTCAGTGGTATTGGTGAAGAAGAAGGATGGGACCATGTGGATGTGTATAGACTACCGTTCCTTGAATACGAAGACAATAAAGAAAAATTATCCAGTACCATGTATTGATGAGTTTCTTGATGAGCTACATGGTGCTATCTATTTTTCAAAAATAGATTTGCAATCAGGATATCATCAGATCAAGGTCAGGGAGTAGGATGTGTATAAGATAGCTTTCAGATGCCATTATAGTCACTTTGAGCTCTTGGTGATGCCCTTCAGACTTTTTGATGCTCCAGCTACTTTCTAGTCTTGCATGAACCATGTGTTTAAACCCGCCACTTACAGAAGTTTGTATTGGTTTTCTTTGATGATATTTTGGTCTACAATAGGACTTGGGAGGGCCATATCATGCACCTTGGTGAGGTATTGGGGATATTAGAAGACAATTCACTATATGTGAAAGCTTCTAAGTGTGAGTTTGGCATGACCAAACTTCTATATTTGGGATATGTGATTAGTGGGGGTGTAGTGAAGGTGGATAGAGAGAAGATACATATAATTCTAGATTGGCCGCCACCTAGGAAATTGACACATTTGAGAGGATTTGTGGGTTTATGCACATACTATAGGAGGTTCGTGAAGAATTTCTCTCGGTTGACTACTCCATTGAATGATTTGACCAAGAAGGGGGCATTTGCTTGGTCAAAGGTAGCAGAACAAGTTTTTGATCACCTCAAGGAGGTGATGAGTTCGTGTCTCATTATCGCATTACCAAATTTCTCTCACCCGTTCATTCTAGAGTTTGATGCATCAGGAGAGGGTGTCAATTTACGATAAGGAGATGTTGGCCATCATGCATGCTTTGGCCAAATTTAGATAGTACCTTGTGGGAAATAAATTCATGCTTCATACGGATCATAATAGTTTGATGTTCTTCTTGGGGCAGAAGGAGCTCAATGATCGCCAACAGAGATGGGTGAACAAGGTACAAACCTATGACTTCAACATAGAGTACACTAGAGGTAAGAATAATATTGTTGCTGATGCTTTATCTAGGAGGCCTTACCTCACTTCTATGCTTAGTTATATGTTTGATATTTTAGTGGATTGGAAGGCTCATATACTTTTTGAGTATTCCAAAAATCAGTTTGCATGTGAGATCATGGATTGTATTATATAGGATGACCGATACAGAGTAGTGGATGATCTCATTTTATACAAGGATAGGATTTTCCTTATACCAAGGTCCAAGATGAAGGAGAAGATACTTCGAGTAGTACATGAGACAGCTCTATCTGGGCATCATGGGTATTTCAAAACATACAGGTTTATCAGAGAGAGATTTTCATGGAAGGGGATGAAGGACGATGTCCTTAACCATGTCAAAGGGTGTATGGTTTACTAGCAAACAAAATCTGAGCATTTTTTTTGAGTAGGATTACTTCAGCCTCTTCCCATTCTTGAACAGAAGTGAGAAAGCATATTAATGGAATTTATCACAGGACTTCCCTAGGTGCATGGGCATAACTGCATTTATGTTGTAGTTGATCGATTAACTAAGTATGCTCATTTATTTTCCCTACCCAAGGGGCATGAGGTAGTGGATGTGGCCCAAATATTTTATACAAGTATTTTTAGGCTACATGGGTTACCTAAAAATATTATCAGTGACAAGGACAAGATCTTCATAAACACCTTTTGGTAGTAGATATTCAGACTAGCAGGTATGAAGTTGACCCCTAGCACTAGCTACCACCCACAGACAGATGGGCAGACAGAGATAGTCAATAAGTGGATAGAGGGATACTTACAGAGTTATGTGTCGGGACATCAACAGACCTGGATTAGATGGTTATACGTGGGTGAGTATTGCTACAATACCACCTATCAGATGAGCATAGATATGACTCCTTTCCTAGCCTTGTATGGGTACGATGCGATGACATTTGTGGATTTGGTATTACCAGATAGCCAAGCTCCCAAAGCTCGAGATTGGTTACAGGAGAACCAAGATGTTCTGAAGGGCCTTAGGGAAAACCTTCAGAAGGCACAAAATAAACAAAAGGTATATGTTGATCGGCATAGGATAAAGAGGTCTTTTGAGGTTTGAGATCTAGTATTCCTACATTTATAGCCATATAGGCAGTCCTTACTAAAGTAGAAGGGTGTAGAAAAATTGAAACCACAGTTTTATTATTTGTACCAGGTAGTCCGATGAGTTGAGGCATTTGCATATGAGCTAGAGCTACCGGAGCACAGTAAAATACATAATGTTTTCCATGTTTCATGCCTTAAGAAGGACCTTGGACAACATATTGTACCATCTACAGAGTTACTACCACTAGATGAGGAGGGGAAGCTGGTATTAGAACCATAATCCATTATTAAGGAGAGACAAAAAGGCCTTAGGAGCAAAGTGATCACAGAGTATTTGGTGAGGTGGAAGGGATTGCCACTTGAGGATGTAACTTGGGAGGGAGAGAAGATTCTATAGCATCCAAATTTGCATTTTCTTGAGGATAATCAAAATTTGGGAAGGGAGGACTATAATGTCCCCTTTCCTACACCATAGGCCTAGGGGCCAACTTGAGTCCAGGCCTTGGTCATACCCAAGGGGCTATGGACACTTGGAGTTATCAGAATGAATATCTAGTCCATTTTATTATTATTCTTCATTGACATGTGCATAAGTGGTTTTGGAGGGGCTAGATGTTATGTTTTGTCGTTAGGGAGGGGCGAGGGTGTACTTATGTTCTAATTTTGTGTTGGCGGTCACTTTTGGACCATGGCGACTTAAAAGGTGAAAATTAACTTAAGTTACTTTTTGTTATTCGCCTATCCTAAGGAAAAATGTGACTAGGACCTTTTCAAGGTTCTTTTCTTGAAAAGGGTTATATAAGGAGTTGAGGGGAGAAAGGAGAGGATAATTTATGCATAATCAACTATTTCTTTTCATGTGCAAGTGCTATTCGTAAATCTTCAGCTTTTGGAGTGAGATCCCACAGGAACCCTAGCTTTGGTAGTGAGAGATCCATCCCTAGCTAGAAGGGAATTCTTCGATAGTGAGAGATCTACCCTAGCTTATCATTTTGGAGCTGTTTTCAAGGCTGATTCATAGAGATATTTGCAAGGGTTTTAGAGATAGGGTTTTGAGGGTTTTTGAGAGATTCGGTGAAGATAATCAGTGAATTTTTAGATCAGATTTATGGTAGCAATAAAGGAAGGGTTTGGCATCATTTTTAGAGGATTTTGCAAGGGTTTCAACCACCTACCAAAAAGGGTGACTTGTTTTGGAGATTACATCTTTTGTTTGGAGGGTTTCCAGTTGTCTATTTTTAGATCTGAAGGTTGGAATATCATCTTATATATTTATAAATATTATTTCCGAAGTTTCATAATTTTTGCACTTGTATTCAAGGAGATATAAATTTTAGAAGTTTTCCAGTTGTTTAGGGCATGTTGTAATTTTCTTGTAGTATCCTATTATCTTAAAAATTCCAAAAATAATTTCCTAGTGTTAGTTTAATTGTTATCAAGCTCTCTATAAATTTTCAAGTGATTCGGGCAAGTATTTTGTGAGTTATAGATTTATTTATATTCACTGCCCTAGTTTTATTTTTTGCAAAAATCAGAATTATGTTTGGCTGCGAATTTTCAGTATTTTGTGCTTTTCTAAGTGATATCCCACAAGGGATATTTCAGTAACTCATAACCACTTCGTCAGTGGAGAAAGAGAAATCTATCCAGATAATCCTCTAGATTTTCATCTTCTTTTTTCCATATCTGGAAGAACTCTTATTTTCTATCCCCTCCCCTACAGTAGTCTTGATATTTATCCAAAAAGGTTGTCTCCATGGATTTCCAAGAATTAATGGAGTTATAGGTCAACCCCATAAACCATCTCATAGTAGAATCTTTGAGAGTGGAAGGAAAAAATTTGAGTTTTTGATTATCCGTTCTATAGTCATATGTCTGGCACAAGACTTTGAATTCAAACAAGAACTAATTAGGGTCTTCCATAGACATGCATCGAAAGATAGGGAGGATGGATGGTGAGATATGTTTCATGGGTGTATCCTCATCCTCATCCAAGACAATGGGGTAAGTAATGGTCCGACCGAGGGGGCAGTCTCCATTGTTCCCATGGTCGCCCATTTATGAGTGTTGGTCAGGGGATACAGAAGGCATAGAAATGGTTCTAGGTGTTGTATTAGAGGCAGTGTCACTCACAGTGTCTTCTACATATAAACTATCCAGAGATATTTGTTGAATGTTGCGTGATGTAAATCTCCCTTGATCATCCCGTGGCCTATGCATCAAATGTGGTTATTGAAATAAGGCCCAAGACATCTACTGGCTACATATATGAATTCCATTAACACTCATAGCATGTGAAGTGAAAGAACAATGTAGTGTGCTTATGGTGTTCCTGGAAATGACGCCAAAAAAGATGGGTCATTGTATTCTCCAATCATTTAGCTAACATGATCTCCTATTAGTGTCATTCTAAACCAAGGTTGTGTCCTAGGCTATATGCAATGGAGGTTTATGTAACCAGTTCCCGTTGGGACTTCTATTAGGGGGATGTTGTGTTGGTTACTAATCTAGAGAAACCTAATGTAAATCTATGAAATTCATCTATATTGAGATAAGGATTACAGTAAGACTTATCAAAAAACCATATGCATATGTGAACATAAAACAACCTCTTGTCTCCTTGGTCGAGTGGGCCCTTGCTCTCCCTTGGAACAAAGGAATTACCAACAACTTTACATCTTCAAAATGAATTTTACTTCTATTAATTTAAATTAGTTCCATATCATGTACAACATATGAAATTGAAAGTTCTGAATACCACAGATGATATATTGCAAAGTATCTCCAAAAATAGTAGCTAATTATGTTCTTAGGAAGGTGTCTTAATATAGACACAAACAGTTACAATATTCACCATAATAGGTGGCACTAACATCTTCCACTAATTAATATTAACTAAAACTCATAAATTCTTATGGGACACTTAGAAACAAGTCCCATATTAATAGATTGACTGGTGGAAAAATTCTTCTTCTCTCGTATTCCAGCTCCAAACTCAGACTTCGTAATTACATCAGCAACAACCGTTCATCGTTTCTCTGCAAAGATCATCACATTTTCATCACGAAGACAGTTAGTAGGAAGTTTATATGGTAATAAGTTTTTATGAAAAAAAGAAAGGAAAATTCATCAAACTCACTATGATATAACTATACAAAGCATCCTCATGCATTAGAAAATCATATCTAAGTGGAAATTTACTAATCATAGGAATGATATAAATGAGCCAAATAATGCACTCATCAGAAACCCCCAGTGTGAGGTAAAACTAGTCAGAAAGGACAAATGCTCTTTCTTGCCACTTTTTTTATTGGCCAATTCAAATATGAAAATAATTTTTTTACAATAAGTAGGAAAGGAAATGTGAAAATGTCTCACACTTCCTCCTAAGTAATTTTTTTCTCTATTCCCAACCTCATTACTTCTACAAACTCAATTCTAGCACTAAGAATACTTTTGGACTTACTCCCTTGAAATCTCTCGTTTCCAATGATCCATTCCCTTGCTCCTCCCAAGCATTTATATCCTATCCCATGTCCTCCCATGTACTGGATAATGGGAAATGTCATGGAAGGGAAGGGACAAAGCTAGATGACTCAAATCCATGCCCGTTCATGCTTCACTTTTATTTTTCCATCAAAAGTGACAGGACCTCCGCCCTGCTTAGACCGACAGTTACAGGACCAACACTTTGGCAAACCAACAGTTACAGGACTGATGCCTTGGAAGACTGGTGGTTACATGACTGACACTCTACACAAGGTGGTGATTCTATTAAAATACTGACATAACCTCATTTTCTCCATTTTCTCCTTCTGGTGATGGATGATCTAACGAAGTAAAATTATTTTGGATCCATATAGATCATATTTTCCCTTCTATATTCTCACATCTCGTTGGGGGTATCTTGGTGCTTGGTTCTTCCTGTACATCATTTTAGAAAACCTCAAAAATCCAAAACATGTGTATAACATCAAAAATCCAATTTTTTTTTTACAAAATCTAGCAAATCCCAAACATTCATAAAATTTCAAAATCCAAAAATATGTGAAAAAATAAAAAACACTAAACATTGGAAACTATACAAAAAAACATCTTACTTGAGTGTTTTCTCATTCTAACACATAACATACAAACCATATTATGATATCATTTCATCAAAAAATCTTGTTTACTTGCTATGTCTTTCTTCGTGGCATATATCATTGCTCATGGTAGTTTCATAGTGTATGTTTGATTTTTATGGGACTTCTATGTCCTCCATCCAATCCCCTATATGTATCCTTGCTTGGGTAATCATTTTAACCGTTGTCATATAAATCAAACATTTGGGTATCGAAGATGGATAACAAAAACATTGGTATATTTGTCTTAAAAATTTCTTGTTTAAATTTTATTTGATTGTGTTTGTTTGTTTATTTTCTTGTGTTGCATTACTTATGTATTTTTATATGAGCCATTCCTTCAACATTACATAGAAATCAGTATTATGAATTTTTATGTCATTTTACCCTTTTATCATATGCTTATATAAAATAAAAAGGTACTTCTGATCTAGGATGGTGTGTACACTATGGTACAATCTTTCTGTTCACCCTGTATCATTTCCTCCCATTCTAACTAAATACATATTCTAACTAACATTGCTTTTCACTTAGATTATTTATTTTCTTCTAACTTACTGAAACAAAATTATCACAATGACATATTTCTTTTCCCTCCCTATTCCCTTGTATACTCCACTTAATGCAAGAGCTTTGACCAATCAATCAATCAAATTGAACAATTACCAATCAAACCAAGTTTTACTCCCTGCCGATGTGATGAACTTTTATACCACCATGGTCATTTATCTTATTATTTTTAAGTGTCAATAGACCTATTCTATCACTCTATCAACACTCGAGGGGGCACCATCTATCTTACTAATTTTTATTCTACCTTTACAAAATACAATTATCTACTATCTTTGAAATGGAATCACTTGTACTACACCACATCAAAGAGGGGAAAATATAGACACCTAATTTTGACCAAGTAATTTTAATACTAAAATTGCACTAATTGTCTTCTTTACCATAATTTCATTATAATTAGTGATTTTACACTAATTGGCTAACATATAATACTCTTTTAATTAATTAATTAACCATTATTAGTTAATCAAACCTTTTAAGATCATATTTAATCAATAAACCTTCTTATTGGTTAAACCCACCTTTCAAACCCTTCAAATTCTACTAATCTCATCCTAAATCATCTCCAAATGGCTTCTGTAATCTTAACTTGGTTTATTAATTAATCCTAGTTAAATAATTAAATCTCCCCAAACTCCCACAAGCTACTAATATCTAATTAATTTATTCTAATGATACTTATTCCTTTCTAATTCTACATTCCCTTTATCCCACATTCACTAGGTTGCAAGCTTATCCCAAAATGGAAAGCTATATAAAAATCCTAGTACACCTTGTCCAAACTTACACCATGTCCTCGAAAAACATTATACTTGAGAAGATCATATCATGTTATTGGAAGGCTTGTTAAACTCTCCCCCTTTTCTACTTTCCAAAGACTAGTAAGAGAAGATTCAAAACTGAAAATTAAGCCATACTTGACGAGATCTCTTCGTGTTACGTGAGAAATCCTTGATTGTGCATGGATTACGTTCGACTCATTAAAGGAAATATTTCCAATCTAAAGCACATATAAATATCAAATGAGGTTTGAATTTAATGTTAGATTCATGTTTCATGCAATTTAATTATCTTTCATTTTACTTTATCATGATGTATTAGCTTAAATTTAAAAATTAGGATCTACTCAGTGTTAGATTCTTTCAATTAGTTTAGTTCAAAGTTTAATATACATATATTGATTATTTATTTTATCACCTTTTGACATTTTTCTTTGTTGTGCATGATTGCTAGTTGTAATTATTACTACTTTTTTGCTTAATTTTATGTGGCATAAGTGTGTTGCTTGTCTTTTCACACTATGGGTGTCCCATGTCTATGGATCTATTCCTTTTTATGTGATATTACTTCTCTTGTGTGTGGCCTACATGCATTGATTGTATTGTGACACTGTGTGTGTCCCATGTTTGTAACTCTATGCCTTGATGTCACTCTAATTTACATGCTCTTGCTCATGTTTTCTCACTTGATTGTTATTTAATCTATATTCTAGTTATATTACAACTTCCTTGTCTGTATTATTATTTTTCTAGTTTTTATCACTACTTATATTTCTCTTGTTGCTATGATTGTTTACTTCTTTGCACGCCATGTTTTCCACCATGTGAAACCTCATTTTCAGGTACAAGTTCTCCAAGGTGGCCACCTCTTTATCATCCTACACTCTAATACTAATTCCCATACATACAATACATGTACACACATCTTTTATTTTGAACTACATACTTAGATAATTCTTCACACAAACATCAAAAGAAGGGAATTCATCAGGGTATATTATACACTTACAGGAAGAATAATAGGTTTAGACATAAGTTTTCACAGGGAAAAAGTACTTAAAATAATTACATCCATTAAATTTTTGGAAAAAAATACACAAGGTTAAAATCGTACAAAGGGCCATGACCATTCAGAAAATCTTGACCATACCATACAATTTTTCCCTAAGGAAAAACACTAGATTTTTTATAGTTTCATATTTTCCATAATGGATACATTTGTTTGGCACAATATTAGAATCAAATGACATAGCTCAAATCATATAATGGGGGGCATGGAATATTTCACTCCTTCTCTTCATCAGTACTAAGTTCCAGTTACAAAATAGAGGTGTTTTGGGGGCATGGGTCTCCTTGTCTATTGATATTTCAATATATTACATACTCTTACATACCAATATGGCATACATGAAGAGCATGGGGGAACTCATTCTCTTTACACCTTATGTTTATATACTCAGACATTTGGGTATAGATCCATCTTATTGTTGCCTTCAAAATCCCCCCTCATTTTCTAAGTCAAATTCCAAGATTTTGAGCTCCTGCCCTCCAGAAGTGTTCAAGTAAAGTTGGAAGTCTGAAAAGATAGAAAAATTCATGCTTTGAAGTTGTTTAAACTCTCCATTTTGCACGTTTTGATAAATTTTCCGTTTTCCTGTCTGAACGCGTAAAATTTTTATTGTTGTCCTCATTTAAATGAAATTATCAATATTTCTATGGCCATGGATCATCGAACCTTGTATTGTTTTCAATTCCTTGGTTTGCAAAAGAAATTTGAAAATCAGGTGCAAAATGGTGGAGTTTTCTTCTTCTCTGCATTTTTTCCATAGTTGTGAATGACGGGCGTTCTCTTCCCTGTCAAAATTTGGCTCCATTATCCATGGGTACGTGGACATATCTAATTGGAGGCGGGCCGACAGAGAAATTTGTGTTTTTGAGACTTTATGTAAAAAGGGCTAAAAGTCATAAAGTGAGCCGCATCCCCGATCATGCTATGAGGTAAAAATTCAAATGTTGAGTCCGCATCAAAAGAGTCAAAGCAGGGAGGTGGATCATCGGGGAGATTTGAGAATTTGAGCCTTTTTCATTAAAGGGGCTTAAAGTTAAAAAGTGACCCACAACCCCAATCATGCTATGGAAAAAGTCAAATATTAAGCCTGCATCGAAGGTCAAAGCGAGGAGGTGGGCCGGCGGAACAATTTGTGTTTTTGAGCCCTCATTGAAAAAGGGTAAAATTATAGAAGTGACCCATGACTCTGTCTCCACTCAAGTGAAGCCACATGTTAGGATTATATCAAAAGTGGAAGGGCAGGCCAAAAATGTAAAAAATGCCAAATCTCTATAAAGTCATAAAATGCAAAAGGCATCCTCCATGCCTGCTCCAGTAAATTTCTCCCAAGTGGAAAGATCTGGTTTAAAGTTTCAAAAGAAAGATGAATGGTTCAAATTCAAAGTTACAAAACAAGTGTAACAACTGCATTATGAAAAGTCTAGTTTTTTCCACCATTGGCATTTCTTCGTGAATCAAGAATCTGAACAGATGCGAATGACTGAAAATATTGTAAACCATTTCTTTCTAATAAAGAAGAAGTTGTAACCATTTCTTGCAAGATATTTAATCACTTCTTCACGCCATTGTATGGGGGATGGCAATCGATCTTGTAAACTCACGAGTGCATTGTACCTAGACAAAGCAAAGGAGATAGCCAATTTTATTCTACTTTCTTCCATTCTCAAATTTATTCCATTCCCACATTATGTACAATCTCTGTTTAAACATCAATACAAGAAGAAGGATTTTTGAGTCTCTTCGATGAGGAGATTTTAAAAACTTTGAGTTTACAATCTTATCTCATCTTATTTCCATTTGCAGGGTTGTTTCTTCTCATGAATGTATGTGTTGAAGTTTCTAACTAGTGCGTGCAGGAATCTAATTTTCTACCTACTATCTTAGTTCTCCTACCTCTTTTCTCACTCCCTTTCCCACCGTCATAGAAAATTCCCCCCTTGCAGATAATTTCAAGAATTTTCCATAGGGTTAGTGGAGTGCCCTTGTTAGATCCCTGGCCAAAAGGCCACCACAGAAATCCACGCTTTTTTGTGCATGCATACACGACATTTTCACTGGTTAAGTAGAGGGACTTAGATTCCCGGAGCATTAGTAAGGAATTCACAAAAATTTTCGCTTGAAAAATTCCCTTGCCAACAGTTTTTGGTGCCCACCGTGGGGCAGATTTAGCAGCATCTACACCTGAATGCAACCACAAGGTCAGAAAATTTAAAATTCAAAAAAGAGAAATTTTTTTGGAATTTGAATGGCTATATGAGCCACATGGATTCAAATCATTGCTATTCTGGGAAACCCTCCTATTTAAAGACCTAAATTTCTCTTCCATATCCAAGAAGACGTTGCTTCAGATTTGAGGGAAGTTATCTGGCATAATAGAAAAAGTGCCAATCACTACTTCATTTCCATGAGAATTCTGGACCTTGAAGAAGAACACGCTGCTGAATTGGAGAGGCAAAGACAAATTCCAACAATACAAAGAAGAGAATATATTTTCAAGTTGGTGGATAGAAGATTCACCTAGTAACAGAGACAAGGAGGACAAACTAATCCCATTTTTGAGGAACTTCAAAGGAGACAAGAGCTACTTGGAATCCAGAGGCTTCCTTTTTAAGCAATCGGTCACGTTGGGAACCTGAGTGTTACCAATCCTTTGGATGGTGAATTTTCATACATCAATGAGAACCTTGTAGACTTTAGTGACGTGAAGACTGAAGAAGAAGATAGAGAAAGATAGGTGAGAGCCAACAAAGAAATAAGAGCTCAACTCGAAGAAATCGAGATACTTCAAGCCGAGGCAGATGAATGAGCAGCAACAGAAGCCACAACCTTAGCAAGGTTAGAAGATAGAAACATAAATATAATGGGGGATCATGATCATGAGCATGAACATAATCATGAGGCCCATAGGCCTAATGTACCATGGGGAGGAAACACCATTCCACTGGCTCTTGCTCAACCACTCCATGAGCTACTGAGAGGCTTGAGAAAAAATTTCCCAAAATTCAGAAGGGATGGTTCTCAACTCCATGAAGAGCATGTAGCAATATTTATCATTGCTTGCGGTGTTTTGGGTGTTGAGGATGAAGATGTGTTAGTCTGAATCTTTATGGAGTCACTTCAAGAGAAAGCTTCTAAATGGTTCTACATGCTACCCCCGAGTTTCGTCACCTGTTGGGAGGATATAAGAAGTGGATTCGAACACAGGTTCAAGAGCACATAAGATTGTTAGGATATTTTGGTCCAATTAGTACAAATGAAGAAAGAAACCTCTGAGTCAATGAGGGACTTCATAGCAAGATATAACAAAGTGATAAGAAGAATCCTTTAAGATGAGGTGCCTCCTAAAAATAATTTGAAGAGATTCTTCATTAGTGCCTTGACATTAGAAGTAGGTTTCTTCCTTAGAAGAACCCAACCAAGAACATTGAGGGAAGCTCAAAACCATGCAATAGAAATTGATGATAATCTAATCTTGTCTGGAAAGGTGAAAGGCCCCAATGGAAAGCAAAAGGGTTAGAATTCAAACTTTGTCACCACAGATCCGATGTTCTAAAAAATGGAAAATGACTTGGTTTCCTTGAAGAAGAAGCTATCTCATATCACAATGAGAAATTCTTCAAGGAAACCAAACCCTCTAGATAGGCCAAGGATTTCTCTACCTCCTCATTGAATTGCTCTTGAAGCACCACCATTCAATGCCATCTATGACACTAAAGAGCCTAAGGAGGAAGCAAAAATTGATGAAACTGAAGAAGAAAATATGGAAGACTATGAAAACCAATTTGAGGTCGAGGAAGTTGATATGCACAATGGCCTAATTGAGTACATTGATGATGAAGATGAGAATGATGAAGAATCTCCATGTTTCTCATGTGTTGTTTTCACTCGTGCATAATCCAGGAAAGGCGCTTCATCCTCAATGGCTGCGGTAAAGGATAAGTAGAATAAAGAAGATTTTTCCCCAAAGGTCACACAAAATAAAATCATCAGCAGAGGACCACCATTACCACCTTCTATGGAGTTGTCCGGAGAAAAACCAGACTCACTAGTTATCAGGGATCATACTACTATTCAAAGTAATTCATCTAATTCTTCTCCTAGATCAAAATTTGCTAAGAACAATTCTCCTTTAAATGTTGTTCCTACGAAAAATCTAAGTTTCAATCAAAAGCTACACCCTCACCCCCTTCCAAGCCAATTGCTACACCTAAAGAGGATAATTCAACACCCAAAGTAGCAAAGCCTCTACCATGTAAATCTTCCTCCATTTCTGGAGCCTATTCCTCACTCACCATAACCCCATTTGACTTTGTTGAACATGTAAACAAAACCAAAGTCCAACTCTCAGAAATAGAATACCTACAAACACACCATGCCCAGTTTGACAGGTTCATTAATACAGTTTATGGTGGTAACCCTATATCCTTGAGTCCTAATTCTAAAGGATTACTGCCCACACCATCCACACCACATTCCCAAAACATGCTAGCCCTCAGTGCCTCCAAAACCAACATGGTTGAACCTTTCTACCTATCACTCCTCATTAAAGGCTTCCAACTAAATAATTATATCATAGATTCTGGAGCCTTAGATAATGTGATGCCAACCAAAGTAATAAATTCTCTAGGCCTCACCTTGACCCAGGTAAATGGCACCTGCTACCCAATGGAATCTAAACAAGTGTCATTCATAGGAAGAATCAAAGATGCACAGGTAGCACTAGTTGATTTTCTAGATAAAAAGGTGCTCCTAACCATACTAGTAGCATACATCCCAACATCCTTTGGTATGCTATTGAGTAGAAGTTTCTATAGAGACATGGGTGGAGAGATAAAAATGGATTGGTCATTTGCAACTATCCCAGTAAAAGGTGAGATGAATAATTTGCTACCAGTAAGAAAGATGAAGTTCACAGTACGAAGGTTTTATGATCCAAAAGCAAACATTCTCTTTCAAGATTGTGGGCTAGGAAAATACTTCCTCACCTCAAGAAAAGAGGAGAACTTTCCACTTCTCATGGAGGAAGAGGAAGATCAAATTTGGACAATGGAATTTCATGGTAGTCATTCCAGTGCAGGCTCAAGAGCTGTTGTAGTATTGTACTCTCCTTCCAATGAGTTGTACCCATTTGCCTATAAGCTGCAATTTGATAATACAAATAACACTGCAGAGTATGAAGCACTACTCTTAGGCATGAGTGTAGTAGAGGACATGGGAATCAAGAAATTGAGATGCCGAGGTGATTCAAAGGTTGTAGTACAACATGTCTGCCAATAATATCAGGTGAAGAATCTAAGACTCTGGCATTACAAAAATAGTGTGTGGGGCTGCATTGAATCTTTTGATGCATTTTCCATTGAAGCTATTCCAAGGGAACAAAATGAAAATGTTGATTCTCTTGTAGTGTCAGCTTCCCTAGTGTCACCTCATCCTTCTTTTGGTAAAGAAAAAGTGACCATTGAAATGGTATTCAGGCCTAGTGTACTAGATAATGCAAATCATTGGCAAGTCTTCAATGATGATAACCAAATTCTATCCTTTTTAGAGAAAAGGGATGATTTCAATAATCCCTTCTTCGAAGGAGGTGAAAATCCACACCGAGAAGTAGTCCCCAAAGAAGAGAAAGAAGGAATTGAAGGGATTGATGATGAGGGAATAATCAAATTGAAAGGGAACAAAATTCCCAAAGGCCTAGTCTCTTTAGAATACCTCTTTGAAAAACATGACAAATTCATTCAATAGAAAGAAAAGCAATCTTCTTGGTGCCTAGCTGATTTTGATAAAGATAACATTGGTACCTCGGAGGATCCAAGGATGGTCAATATTGGAAAATGTTTCTCTCCTGAAGAGAAAAGAAGGTTTGTTGTATTACTTAAGAAATACTCAAATGTCTTGGCCTACTCTTATGATGAACTCAAATCCTTCTAGCTAAAGGAAATGTATCACCCAATTCCTTTGAAGAAGGGTGTTAAGCCCTTCAGGCAGAAACAAAGTCCGTACAACCCAAAGATTGCTGATACCATCAAGGAAGAGGTAACAAAGATGCTTAATGAAAGGATCATCTTTCCCATCCACCACTCAACGTGGGTGGCTAACATTGTGCCAGTGTGGAAGAATAATGGTGAAATAAGGATATGTGTATACTTTCACAACCTGAACCATGCATCACTAAAGGACAATTATCCTCTTCCTATCATGGACCATATCCTGCAAGCAGTCACTAGATCTGAAATGATTTCATTACTTGATGTATTCTTAGGATATAATCAAATCAAAGTGGCAGAGGAGGACCACACCAAGAAAACCTTTACAACACCTTGGGGCACTTTTGCCTACAACAGAATGCCTTTTGGCCTAATCAATGTAGGAGCTACATTCCAAAGGGTGATGGATTTGGCCATCAAATATCTGAAGAATTACATTTTCATATATCTTTATGAACTCACAGTATTTTCAAAGAAGAGGGGAGATCATATATATCAATTGGAGTAGGTACTTGCAAGGTGTAGGAAACATGGCATATCACTAAATACAACAAAGTGCATTTTTTGAGTCATAGAAGGCAAGTCATTTGGGCACATTGTGAACAAACATGGAGCACATATTGATTTTGAGAGGATTAGCCCTACCCACAAGCAAGAAAGGATTTCATTCATTCTTCAAAAAGGTGAACTTTCTTCGTCGTTTTGTGCCTGACTTTTCTAAGTTGACGAAGCACATCACTTCCATGATGAAACCACAAGCAAACTTCAAATAGAACAATGAAGGGAAGGCAAAATTCAAAGAGATCAAGAAATCCATTTCCAAGGCTCTGAATCTTGTATCTCCAGATTTTAACAAAGAATTCATCATGTATTGTTATGAATCGGAACATACACTCTCTTCTGTTCTCGTTCAAAAAAATGATGAAGGCGTGGAAGCACCTATTGCGGTCATGAGTTTTCCTTTGAAAAATCATGAGCTAAAATACAACGAATTGGAAAAGCATACCTATGTAGTGGTCAAGGCTATATAAAACTTTAGGTTTTACATTCTCAATTCCCATACGGTGGTGATGGTCCCTGGTAGTAAAAAACTTCAGGTTTTACAACACAATTCGGGATTGATCACCCCTATCGTTTCAAAATTTTGTAACAATAAAAATAAAAATCTCTAAATCTCTAACAACAAGCAAGAATCGGGAATCTCTTCCCTTTACAAATCAAATAGGTGTAATTTTTCCATGTTTTACATCTCTTTATTTTAGTTTATGCATGTTCAAATTCTATAGTTACTATTGAGTTAAGTTTACTTTTCTATTATGGAAACTGGATACACTATATGTTGTGGGTTTCATCATAGAGCATCCCAACATCAATACATTTACAAAAAAGACTTTAAGAAAATACAAAATGTAGCTATACACTTAAGTATGTTTTCTTGTAAGCATGTAATTTTCATACTTAAAGGGGGGAATGTAGATACTCAAATTTGGAAATTTACTGGGCTTTGACACTGCTTATTGCAATTTTACTTCTTGGCTAAGAAAAACACCCACATATTATTCCCACACAATATATCTTGTCGTCTCTTCCATAAATTACTTGTTCCTAAACACTAATGTGTTAAAGAATTCTAAATAAAAGTTTGTAAAATCATTTCTTCATCTCTTACCACCATTGTGCAACTTTTATTTTTGATTCGCCTTCTTCCTATTGAAAACCATATAGTTTGGTCAAGTTGTATCATCCGGTCCAGGATGACATGTATGTTCCTAAACTGACACATTCTCCAACTCTATTTTTTATGTACTCTTATTTTTGGGGTATTTTTATCCCTCTAGGTCATCATTATCATAATATTTTATCTTTGAAACATTATATAAACAAGTTAACACGTTGTCTTATTTACTCATTAGGAAATCATATGGCAGTCTATTGACGTACTCTCTTGTAACATTCATAAAAGGAACTCAAGGATCCCTAAATATTACAAAATATAATACACATCTATTGTGGAATCCATTACTACAATTATGAAACACTAAAATAGGTCAAGGAGTTTAGATTCCCTCACATCCAATCACACCAAGTTCTTATTTTCCAAGTCTTAGAAAGAGCACAATCCAACCAAGAATGATCAAAGGGGTTCAATTTTTAGTTGCATCTATATATATCACATGCCATGTAGAGAACTACATGTGGTTTGAGGCCTATTTAGAGTAGCAATGATGTAGGTAGTGCATAGGCTACACCATAACACAAACACTAACATTCTCATAGGGTCCTCTAGTCATGAGTTGGGTTTTAGAGTGTTTCAGCTAATTATAGACAATATAAAGATTGTGCGAAAACTAGGGTTTGGAAACCAATTAAATTTATAGGAAACCAAAAGAACTAAAAAGTTACAGAACCTCATTATGAATGCATCTGAGAAGGGGCAGGACTAGATTATGCATCCTAATTAGACTCTGTGGTCTTGCACTGGGAGGGTTTCAAGTTACAATTGTAGAAGTGAATATTTTCCAAGCTCTACACTTCCAAATTCTCCACTATGTTTTCCCAAGTTCTTCCTATATAGTTGTGTATATCTAAATCTCTTTCTTATTTATTTGAGATTCCATTCATGCATTAAAAAAACCAATGCATTATCCTAATTTGATATAATTATTGTTAGAAGTTAAATTATCATAATAGCTCCCAGTTTTCTAACATCACATTCCTTTTTATTTTTTGTGTATTGCATAACAATTAATCTAATAAACTTAAAAAGGGTGTAAAAAAACATTCTCATGAACTCATGTGTGTAAAATATATATATATATATATATAATATGATATCTATCACACCAATATGAAAAACAACATGTATAAAATAAAAAGTTAGCCAATCAAATCATAAACATGTTTGGATTTTATAGTTTTATACATATGTGAATTCTTTTGTATTATGTGATTATTTGTATGTTTTTGAACTATTTTGAAAATAGTTATGTATAAGAAAGGGAGAACCAAAATATATACCAAATTAGAGCCTCATAAAGAGGAGCATCACCCTATAAGGATAAAGGAGGCTTAGGCACCACAAGTGTCAGAAGAGACGAGGAATACTCATGTATAATTTATATAGAAACCATATCATGTGATATATAAGATCTATGGTGGGAAGATCTTTGATGAAAAATATGTGTAGAAGATGATCGATTCATAGGCCTAGGAGAAAGTGTTTTACAAGTAGTATATGACCCAAATGACCATGTAGAAGGTCAAGGAGAGCATGAATGAATAAAAGTAGCATGTGAAATAGAATATATGCATATATGCACTATGGGGGAGTGTCTTACTAGACATAGCATGAGAAATAGAAGGCCTAAATGGAGATGTACTAGGACTGAGAGTAGTAACCATATGTATTGGGACGAATTGCAGAGAAATAGGGTCTTGGAATGGTTTACCCCTAATTATAACCACCTATTTATCATGAATGAACTTAACACATTGACACAATAGTGAAGGGATAGATGTGAATGTACAAAGCTAAGAGAAAACCTAAACTCATATCACATAACCTAATAGATGATGTTAACAAGATTGGAATATCAAAAGTACTAGAACCGATTGTGAGAGGGATAATTATATTCCCTATGTTTGTTACAAGATTAAATTTTATTTAATTGTTAGTATATCCAAGAGAACACATTAACTCAAAAGTGCACATATTACATGGAGTAGTACTATCTATCAAAAAATTAGGTATAAGATTATAATAAAAAAAGAATGAATGTAAAGTGTATCATTCAAAAGTAATAATTAGTGAAGAAGAGTGTTGAAAAAATTTCCTCATTCCTGTTTCAGATTAGCGAAATGTAACAAAGAAAATGAATAACACCAAATATAAGAGGGTTTAAGGTGAAAGAGGGCTTAAAACCCACAAGCGAGGATCACGAGGGACAACATGCACATCAACGGACGTGTGAACGACAACATGAAGAGATCTTGGGAGGAGCGATCGTCAACCGAATGTGCATGTAAATATTTGAAACATGGGTAGACCCTGGTTAAGCCATAAAACTCTCCTCTATCTCATAGATTAAAAGATGTGTACATATAGGAGGTGCTGAGTAACCCCCAGTGCTGCAATCATGACAACTCAAGTAGAGAGGGGGAGTTACATTCCCAGAATAGAAGTGTAACTCCCAATGACGCATATGATGCACTAATGTACTGACGCGTAAGGGAATCTCATAATGACCCCTAAAGGACACATGGACCTATGATCTCACCTAATGATGTGGAAAATAACACACACCAACACCCCCCCTTCATCGTAACTTAGGATGAGGTGGCAAGTCAGAAATGAGAAAATGGGTCCTGGCACAAAGCCTGATGAGGTACCCATGCACAAGAAAAAGGTCCCAAGCAGTGAAGGAAAACCCAGTGGGAAAAACATCCACCACAAGAGAATAGAACACATTCTCTAATCTAAGAAAGATGCCAAAAATGGGTCCTAGCCATAGATGAGCCTAAAAAGGTACCCATGTACAAAGAGGAAATCTCTCAGAAAGAAGAAGAAGACAGAGACGAGAGGAGTGTAGAAGATGTCATGGACAGATCTAAACTCTGCAACTCTATGAAGTCTCCTAGAAAAATTTCGATGACGGGATCCTCTGCCTTTGGACTGAAGAAGAGCCACCCACAACGAACTATGTGCCTACCCTTAGGAAGGACAGAAATGACGTGTTGGAAGTCTGCCCACTCCAAAAAGGAAACTGAAGGCAGTAACACGAAGAACTCTGAGTCTGGTGCACAGAAGTGTGACATAGGTCTAGAGAGTGAGTGCCAAGGAACCGTAGGTAATGCCATGTGCGTATAACTATTAGAGTGAAGAGGAACACCCGCAGAAAGGATGTCCAAGTGATGTGAAGGGAACAAAACATCCTCCACAACAGAAAATGGATCCACAGCTGAGGGTGGATCAATGAAGGTCTCCAGAAAAGTGGAAGTGGTATGATTCCTGGAAGGAGCACTCCTAATAACAGAGATGATGAACTCCTATGAAACACCTATAGATAGATGTGGAACCTGTAGTGCATCACAAGTAGACTCTATGAAAAGATGACTAAGGTCAGGCAAATACTCGTCCTAATGAGGGGGCTCAACAAATAGAAGAGCGATGTAAGATAAGTATGAGTCATCCAATGAACGTAGAGGAGTGAAAAGGGCCTCACACACTGGAAGTGGAAAGGAGGTGGGTGTGATGATTGTATGAGACTGAGAAGGGGACTGCTCGATATCTGATGAGATTTGGGAAGTGTCAACACTCTCTGGAATAGTGAGATAAAGAGGAGAAGAGTCCTCTATAGTACTCTCGACATTCGAATTGGATGCACAATCCTCATCATCAGAAGTAGAACCAAGCAAGCTTGTGTTAGTGAAATTGTCATCACATGAAGAAATGGAGGAGATAACTGAATCAGCAGCAACAATAATGGCGGCAATATGTGAAGGGTCTCCATACAAGGACTGAAGAATGCTCCAGACATGGTGAGGTGGATTTGAATCTACCATGTGAAACTAGAGAGAAAAAGAGACATGCATCATCATGTGACCAAAGACATGGTCACAAGTGTCAAGGAAGTCCTCTAGATGATGATGATCAGTGGGTGTAGGAACTGGCCCAAGCAAGAAGGGTAAAAGACCCTCGTGGGTGAAGTAACATTCCATGGAAGCACGCCAAGCTGATTAGGTCTCTCTCTCGGTGAGAAGTGGCGGAGGCTGTAAGGCAATCCTACGATGCTCATGTCTAGAAAGAGCACTCTCCATGATGAAAAAATATAAAATGCAAGGTGCACGAAAGCAAGACATCGGACTCGGCCGATAATGCATCTGCGTGTGAAAACCCAAGAGTACAAGCAACCCCCTTAGAATGCGGCACTTTATAAAAGTAGTGCATTTACAAAATTGGTAATGCCATCATGTAAAGTGTGAAAAATCATGCAACTGTGACTAAAGAAGCGTTAAAAAATTAGCAGCGAGTCAAAAGTTATAGCATTAAAATGATTCCCGCAGCTGACAGAAAAATACACCAGATGTTGCAAATGCATTAAAAAAATGCCTGAAATGGGTGAAAAAGGTGTCATGTGACTACTCGTTGGAAACAACATGGAATTTTAAAAGGGGTTTGTTTTGATTGCAAGGGGGGGTTAGCCTCTTGCCAACCCCGGACCTCGCCCTCCGTCTTTAACAAGCATAAGAAAGTCAAGTTATAAGCAAAATACAGCCAAAAACCCAATTTTTTTAAAAAATTACAATGCCGAATGAATGAATGTTTTGTTTTAAGCCATAAAACATTAAAAAAAGGGCTGATGGAGAGGAGGGGCCCACGTTGGAAGAGAGATAAGTGTGTTAGGTTGTTTGGAGCCCACGTGGAGTAGCTGGAGGAGAGCCCACGTGTTGGGCTGTGCATGTAGGTCGCATAGGGCGCTGGAGGCCACCTGGAGACCAAGTCTGAGTGTGCCAGGTGCTGCAGGGACATTGAGCAGATGCGTGGAGGTGGGAGGGAGGTACTGTAGGTTGCAGGAAGACCCCAAACGCAAAAAAAATGCCAAAAAAGCTCAAAAAAGGCTGAGCATGGGTGAAATGGCCATGAGCAGGTCTGGTGTATCATGCAAGGAACCACACAAATGAAAAAACGCTTGAGCCAAGGAGGAGCGAACCCAGTGCTAAGAATAGCTACACAAATTTGGTGAGAAATGTACGAGAAAAGGATGTAGAACAGCCAAACTCCGAGGCAATCTTCATATCAGGGCTCAACGCAAATGAAAAGGTAAAGAACCAGATTCCAACATAGGTTTGAAACGTTTTTTCAATTCATCCAAAATGTTTTTCAAAGCACCTCAGCAACCAATTTTTTTTTTTCTTAAACGGTGCAAAAAATGGGTGAAAGGATGAGCAAGACAGAGTTGCAACAACCAATCAGAGAACCACCTACAACGAACATGCACAAGTCGAAGGAAGCTCCAACAATGTAGAGACAAGGAGGTGTAAAGCATGCGAATAGAGGATCCATCGAGCAAGTTGGGCACATGCTTCAATAAGGTAGTGAGGAGAATCGAATGGTCCAAGACTGTGAAGCATAAACCCAATGTAAGGAAAATGAAGGTCAAACCAAGAAAACTCGTGCACAAAACCAACACAAATGACATAGATTTGCAACTTAGAATGCAAAAACCACCTCTAAAACTACATGCAAAGATGCAAAACCGTTAAACTCCAAAAATGAACCCACGAACACCCAAAAACCAAACCGAGGTATGAAGCCCCGAATCAATGCACTGAACACACGAATAGAATATCCATTACGACACATGCAAACTAAATTTGAATATCACACCAGAAGTCAGAAAACATGCATAGAAACGCTGATGAGTACATGGATCCACCAGATCCGCTCTGATACCATGAAAAAGGTTTTGAAACCCATAAGTGAGGATCACGAGGGATGACATGCACATCAACAGACGTGTGAATGACAACTTGAAGAGATCTCAGGAGGAGCGATCATCAACTGAATGTGCATGCAAAGATTTGAAACACGGGCAGAACTTGGTTAAGCCATAAAACTCTCCTCTATCTCATAGATCAAAAGACATGTACATATAGGAGGTGCTGAGTAACCCCCAGTGCTGAAATCATGACAACTCGAGTAGAAGGGGGGGTTACATTCCCATAATAGAAGTGTAACTCCCAATGACGCACTAATACACTGATGCACTGACGCGCCGACGCATTGACACGTAAGGGAATCTCATAATGACCCCTAAAGGACACATGAACCTATGATCTCACCTAAGCGAGATGACTCACCTAATGATGTGGAAAATAACACACACCAACATAAGGAACATCTAAATGAGATGACGATGGATACGGGTGCAATAGATCATACTCATAGTGATCTTGATAACCTGCACAACAAGGAGAACTAAAAAATGAAAAATGGATTAGTAGATAGATGGGTGGGTTACCTAACAATGTCAGTCTCAAGAAGCGAAAACTTCCTAGGATGGATGTCAACCCATATTTTGGTAAAATATAGCTAAAATAATTGATAAATTGGATGTTGCAGTAACAAAATCATGCACTTTGGACATTTTAAGTCCCGGTATCATACTACTATTGATATGGTTTTTGAGTGAAGAAAGTACTAATTAACCCATGTCTTTTGGCCATTTTACTTTGATTTCTGTCATCACTTCTGACCTTTAGCACATAATTTCCCAGTATTATTTTTTTGTTTGACATCATTTTACCTTTTACTGGGGCGTCCAACCCAATACTAGGGCACCCTAGTTACCCTCATCCCATTTGGGGAACCCATAGCCTTTCTACACTTTCCTACTACTTTTGGGAACTTTCAAACCTTTTGAGCTTCTTATATTTTTAGTGGTAAGCCTTTTCAGGGTTAATTACGAAACTAGAATGAGAGAACCATATAAGTATAAAGTTATGAGACCATAATGAGGGACCAATCACTAAGCACTACTATTATCACCTAAGGTTACATCTAGCAAAGGCTCCATTTGCATCCATCTAGCTCCATCACAAGGCACAACATTGGTTCATTTGCATCACACTACACATGAGTGAAGTTTATTCTAATCCATCCACCATTCTATTACATTTATATAAATAGTTATTTATAGTTACTTTCACAAAGTGTGAATGACACAAGAGCACCTAGGGCATGATTACACACACACACACACACACACACACACACACAAAACTACATTGGGTTTGATATGTAATGTAAAGCTCAGTTAGTAATTCCACCATTGTGGCAGCTGAGGTCAGTCGAACCCCTTCATATGCAAATTTATTTTATTAGGGTTTGACGTTTGTCTTAGGGTTTTTCAGTGACCTACGACACAGTGCAATGAAGTTAGTGTGACAGGAAGTGAAGGTAGGAAACAATTAAGAGAAACCTTAGAGGAAGGTTATAAAGATTTTTCATAGACCACAACACCCATATTTTAGACTAGGGCACCCACAGGTGCCCCTATACCTATCTAGGTGTCCCATTCCACTCAGATTACCCAGATCTACACTTTTCTAGACTTTGGCATATTCATTTCCTCCTCCCATTTCTCTATCCATCTTTGCAACATAGTCCAACAAGCTCATCGAATCAACTGAGTTCCTTCTAACTCTCTTCGCACTTTATAGTTTCACATATCTACTTTCTTAGTTACTTGGGTCATTTTCTTTATACATTCATCTATTATTTAATGTTGTTCTTAATGTCAGATTAACTATAGAATTAGTCATAATTCCACATTTTAGTTAATTAGATGTAGTAGATAACTAAACTAAAAAAGGAACCTGAAATATGTAATATGAGATAAGATGTAGATCTGATTATTGTAAATGATAAACCAAACCAAACCTGAGTGGGTCGACGGTAACCCAAAGCTATAGAGCACAATCGACGTTGACTATAATAGAGTGGATGAGAAAATTCAAAAAATATGCTTTTAACAGGGTCTGAAATAATGAGAAGGTCTTAGATATGATATGGGAAAGTTTTAGAAATAGAAAATAAGCAAGAAAATTAAAATATTTGATAATTGGGCTAGGTCGACGCCAATTGGACTAGATTGGAAACGACCAAGCTTGGATCAGCGATGACTAGACTAGATCAGCAACGACTGGGTTAGAGATGAGAAAGAAACACAACAAATCCATAAGAAGACCTGAGCTCTAAAAATTTGCATCCTAAAGAGAGGATGGGTATGGGTGTATTTATAGGGTTGATGACAACTTGGATGGGTCACTGCCAATTATGGAGATCCATCCATTTGGGTGGTGGAAACGTCATCAGTTTGGGAGAGTGAGCCCCGAAAGATGTGAGATTAGGGTTGTAAGGTGCTTAGGTGGGTTAGGGTTGCATATAAAGGATAAGAGGGTAGGTGAGGGTTGGAAAACATTAAATAAAGGAAAAGGGGGAGGTGAAATATTTAAATGAAGGCCTAGAGAGGACAAAAAAGCATTGAGAGATGGATTAGGATTAATTAATGATGATTAGGGGTAATTAGGAATGATTTAGGGAAGATAAAATAATGGGATGATTACGATGGGGATTAAAGGTGGTAAGTGATGATTAAATGGATACATTTAATTTAGGAGGGTAAGGGAATTTTAATGGATGACCATAATGATAAAAGAGAGTGAACGCATTGTGAGGGGTAGTGATATAAAAAATTGGTGTCTACAAAGACATAGTAGTAATATTATCAATCATAACATCTAATGGGACATCATAAAATGGTGGAGGCGATACAACATGATAGACATGGTGTACCTCTAAATTATATTTAGGAGCATTATTCTCAGGAAGTGGATCACTAAATATTTTTTATATTTGGATTATCGTTAGTAGGATTATATTTAGTGGTAGCATCCCATTCAATAGAACAAACATTGAGAAGATCTTGTATAACATGAAAAATATTAATACATTTATTAGTTGTATGACCAATGCATTGATGATAACCATAATGTCCATTAGCATCAAAACTCTTACCATGAGGTGTACTTGTGTAGAATTCAGGTGGGGGAGATAGATATAAAAGGTTTCACTTAAGTAATTATTTTAGCACTATTTGTGGTACACGAGGAAAATGTTTGAATTATTAATGAGAAGGTTATAAATATAGATTTTTGGGTTGAGATACAACATTAAAAGTGGCTTTAACTTCATATTTGTCATCATTAGTTTTAAATTTAAAATTAGTTTTTCCTTTAAACTTATGATTGGATGTGGTAGGAGGATTAACTACATATTTGAGCTTATTCATGTTGAGGAGCATAGGTTGAAATTATTTCAAAATATGACTTAGATGGTCAAATGAGTTTAAATTGTTAAAGATAACGAATTCTTGTTGTTGTAATGCAATTTTGCTAGACCAAAAAACTCAAATTTCCAAACATGACAACTAAGCCCAAATTTGAAAATTTACTCCTGAGTCTTCCCAAACCCATCTCTTGGTTAGTTTTATCCTATTTCATGTACATATTTACCTTGAAGGTACTTCCAATATGATGAAAACACAAGTGCACATGTTTAGAAGGGTGTGACAAGATCAACTCTTTCATCTAGTTAAGTACTTCTGAAGACTAGTTCTCCGACAAGCCTAAAAAGGCCAATCTTGGCCATTTCAAGGTAGATGTGCATTCTCCAGAAATGAATTAAAATCCCATAATAATCTGAAGGTGGTATTGGAGAGTTATGAAGTTATTGGAATTTATTTAGGAAATTTTAGGGAATATTTGGAGGTTTTGGAGTAGTTTGTGCAACATTGAGTTTTTCGGGTGGAAGGAGAATATAGCTAAATGTGGAAACTAATCTTCACCGAATGATTCTAGGAGATACATAATGAATTTTAAATAAAAAATTAGGCATTGGAAATCTGGATGAATTCTACACATGGTGGGGTCATCAAAGATTTCACAAGACAAGGTGACTTCTTAAGGAAGCTTGATTTTCACAGACACAACTTGTTGTCTCAAAGGAAAAAAGGGATTTTTTTTGGAGAATGTGGTATAATAAATTCCTAAAACCTATCCCATTATTCTTTAAATGGTATTGGGAGTCAAAATTATATACAAATTTGTTAGAAAGGACTATCTGGAGCTTTGAGAATTGCATTTTAAAGTTCCCATACTTCGTAATTTTTTTTCTTGGTTCCACGATAGACTTTCTTGTCCCTCTTATCCCTCTTGTCCTTGGTGTAGAAACATAAATATGAATATGTTAATACTATTTTTTCACCAATTATCCTCTTTCCCATCATTTCATTATAATTAGTAATTTCCCGCTAATTAGTGAACATTCCCCTTCATTTCGGTTAATCAATGACACTTCGTTAATTAACTAGCATTCCCCCATTTTGGAAGCCAATTAACGACACTTCGTTAGTTATAATAATATTTTAATTAATTAATAAACCATTATTAATTAATTAAACCTTTTAATCTCGTATTTAATCAATAAACCTTCTTATTGGTTAAATCTCCCTCTTAAATCCTTTAAATTCTATGGTTTTCCTTCTAAATCATCTTTAAATGGCTTCTATAATCTTAATTTGGCCTATTAATTAATCATAGTTGATTAATTTACTCACCTCTAACTCCCATGAATTACTAATATCTAATTAATCTCTTCTAATCATACTTATCCCTTTCTAATTCTACATTCCCTTTATCCCACATTCACTAGGTTGTTAGATTCTCCCAAATTGGAAAGCTATATAAAGAACTTAGTACACCTTGTCCAAATCTACACTGTCCTTGTAAGACATTAATATATGATAAAAGAATTTCAATCTTTAAAACATTATTGATCAAACAACCATTTCAATCTTATACTTGGTAAAGAGTAGTAAGAGAAGAACCATACATGGCAATCAAGCCGTATTGGTGAGATCTCTTCCTCTTCCATGGATAATTTCTTTTGATCGCATGTAGCTACGTTTGGCTCACTAAAGGAGTAATTAGATTCTAAAGCACATAAAAAAACATCAAAGGATGGTTTTCATTTCATGTTTTTAATATTAGATGCATTAGTTAAGCTTTTCCTTTTAATGGATTTATCATTATGTTTGTTATATTAGCTTTGTTATTGAGACTACTTGGTGTTAGTTTCTATTGATTAGCTTAGTTTATTTATACATCCATACACCTGGGACTGAGGGGATATAGAGGACATAGGGGTCATAAGGGACAAAAAAATTTCCCCCCTACTCAACTTGTTTTTTTTGAACTTTTGCTCCATGGTGGAATTTTTTGTTCCTTTTGTCCCTCTTATCCCCTTTTCCCCCCTTGTCCTTGGACATAGGAGATAAAGGGGACATAGGGGAAACAATGGAATTTTTTTCCCCCTCTCTAGTCCCTCTTCATATTCTTCATGTGATTTTTTTTTAATCCCCGAATCCATTGAAACCTTATCTTTAAAACACATACAACTTTCACACCCATGTGCAAAAAATGACTGCTGGGGTAACTTAAGAACAAAGTAACTTTCTCTTAAGCTTGTTTCTTCACATAGTTCAACCTTGATACCATTGATGATGTTATAAAACCTGAAAATTCATAATTATATAACTACCATGTTGTCAAAATTATTCAAGGGTATCCCACGAACGTGAAAACAAGGATTCGTTCACAACTTGCAAACCAGAAGACAGATTTCATCAAAAATTTCAAAATGGGTCATCATACAAAGATCCTTGAAGCTCCAAGACTCCATTAATGGCTTCCATAAAAACTAAAAACCTACAAAACCTAACCCTAAATTTTTCTTTTTTTTTAATTTGTAATTGTTCCAACGGGCAGATCACGACAAAAATTGAAGAACATGATCGCAGTTTTTATTGCAAATTAACAATGGTTTTACCAAGTGATAAAAATAAAAAATTTCAGTGCTGCCACTTACTAAAAATACTAAGTCCCTAAAAAATAAAATTCCAATCACTCATGACACTCAGAAACTATGTAAAACATTAAACAGGGCAAAATTGACAATTTTCCCAAAATAGTAGGTTAAAAAAACAAATTACTAAAAATAAAAACTTGCTAAAAATGGTAAATCATCATCAATGGAGGTGAATTGTATGTGCCAATAGATTCTAAAGATAAAATTTGAGCAAAAAGGAAAGATTTACCAAAATAGCAACTCCTGGGTCCACTTACTAAAAATAGAAAGTCTCAGTTTTTCAGTGCAAAAAGTTATTGTTGGCTTCATTTTCACTCATATCACTGATTTTTGACATCCTCATAGGGTTGTAATGTGTTTTCATAGAACAAATGATTAAATCATATCTTTGCAAGTATCTTGAAGTACCCTCTTGAGCACAATCATTTCAAGGAGTAAGACAAGATATATTGAGGTGTGACAGGTGAAAGTTAGAGACATTGTGTAGTGCCAAGCACTCCATCGAAATATAAGATATAAATCATAAGGTCTTGAAGCCATCATAATATCTCCAAGGTAAGCTGGTTGAGGTGAGCTAGGTGAGCTGGGTGAGATGATTAAGCTAGCTAAGTCAAGTGAGCTAGTGAGGAGCTCATCCTTTTCCATAAAGAGACACATGAAAATTGAGAATGAGAAACCATCCTAGATTTAGTTGACAAAATTTATGTAAAAATTTTCTTAAATACTCAATCAATAACTTGACAATATGTTCAGTCATCAAGGGGTTCAAGCATCATGGATCTATTTTATGATCGCCAATGTCAATTACGAAAGCCTAAGGAGTAAGAGAGTGATCCTCACTCTCACTGTATGATCAAGAAGGAACCATAATAAGTGATGCTCGTATTGGGAGGTATCACAATAGTGGTCATAAAAAATCATTCAATAGTATGAGGTGTCTATGCATCTTGCAGAAGGAGGATATTATGATCACCATGCCTCAAATTAACAAGTTCTTGATCAAAAATATATCAGTCAATCGCTTCCCTTTCTCTCTATCTGCATATTCTAATTTTCAATTGAGAATTTTATTTTTTCTATTTCATCCTATTCATTTAAGTGACATGACCATTAGAACATGTTAGTATAGGTGTGAGTGAATGAATGTTAAAGTTGAATATGTTGTAAAAGGGGAATGAGTACTTGTAAGAAAGTTGTAGGAGTAAATTTGACATAGTAAAGGAGTAATATTGGAAAAATAAAGCCATGTAATCATGTAATAGTTGTCTTATATGGATTACATGAGAGTATTAAGGAGATATCCACGTGATTTCTATGTAGAGGAAGTTGTTGAGTCTTCTTAGGAGTGTGAATTGGCTTAGGAGTCAGTTTAGGTGCTTGTTAGAGTCTATTCTTAGCTAATGAATACCTATTTCATAGGTGATTCATGGAAATGAAGAGGGACAGGGATTCTAGAGGTTGAATAATGTATAATGGTGCAGGTAATATGTTTTAAAAGATGAAAATCGACCATGTTGAAGAAAATCAGCTTGTTTTCAATGGACTGTGCACAAGAACCCTGGCAGGACAGCAAGATAGAAACCCTCCATAACGTTTAAATGATGTAAAGTTCCTGAATATTAGCATGGAAAGATTCTACAGGTGATGTAGATCACAGTGGTAATTTTTATATGTTTTGAAAATGCATAGTTTGAGTTTTATAGCAAATTGAAGGCTCTCTGGCCCGATCTAGGGAAAAATAGCATAACTTTTTACTGCATGAATGAAATTTCTTGAAAATTTCAGGATACCTCTGTAATTACATGATATAACTACTGTCCAAATTTCAAGGATAATGGATTTGTATCACTCAAGATATACGTGACTGTTTTTTTTGAGTTATGACAAGGAATACACAGTGTACAGTGGAGAGAGGAATGAAAGTGCATGAATGGTCATAACGTGGAATCAAGCCACTAAATTTTGTATCAATCATCTTGATGAAATTTCTAAAGTGGATCCATCAAGCTACAGGTGAGATCAAAGTCCTAAGTGCCTACTGTCATAGCTAGGGTCAGAATAGGCCTGATTTTTGTATGCTACAGCCATAAAGGAGGTGATAAAGGAAAAACCTAGATCTAGGACAGTATATGGAGCTCATGAATACCTCAACCATTGTGAAGGGAGGTCTGTTGAGCTGTGGGTATGCCCTAGGAACCAACTGATTGAGTATTAAGAGTTTGAATTGGATGTTTTTAGACTAAGTTCAGTCTTGAGGGCAGAGTATTGAGACTGCACACTAGTAGAGAGATGCTTGAGCATTCGTAAAGGAACTTGAAACATTGGTTTGTTGCCTTGGTCATGTTCAATCAAGAAGAGAAGAACTTGTGACTATATTGAAGAAAAGCTCCATTTGCAAGCAAAGGTGTATGGTAAAAGAACTCAAGAAGGTATGAATACTTGAGATTTTATGAACGGATTTTGTAGCTTGGGACAGTCATAGAAGTTCTTTACATCTATTAAATATTGTTTCAGTGATCACAAGGTGATCACCTTTGCTCATCAAAGTTAACCCTCCTTCAGTTGTTGTCTTCAAGAATTAGTTGGTACTAGGTCTCATTGGATTTCAAGGTGAAAAGGAATACAACAGATGAGGTTGCATGAACATAAATTAATGATCCTCTAGCAGGGGTGGATGGAGTAATAGAGTAGGTTCAAGCTCTTGATAATATGGTGAAGCAAATTTTGGTATTGACCCCTGCATCAATTTGGTATCAGAGAAAGGATAGGAGATCAAAGGACAGCCATAACAGGAAACAAAAGGTAGATCCAATACCAAGGAGTTCAAGGTAACAAAAACATGTTTTCAAGCTATTTATTTCTATAATTTTCAGAGAACTCCATATTGTAAAGTTTTTGATTGAATCAGTCATGGAGGTAGGAGCAGTGTGTGAATTGGTTAAGTTCCTAAGCTATCAAAAGGAACAAGAAAAGAAAGAGAAAAAGAGGAAAGAGGAGAAGATGAGAGGAAGATTGGCACTTCAAAAAGAAATAGATGAAGTGAAGAGAGATTTGGAGAAAATGACCACCATGTGGTTACAGTTACAGGAAGAAGAGAGCCATCAGAAGAGGAGTGGCCTAGTATTGAGAGGGAAGATGAAATGGCCTGTGAGGTCATTGGTGAAAAGAGATAGAAGGCACAGAAAGGATGCCTTGAGGAAGAAAGAAGAGTTTCCAAATGAGCAACAAGAAGAGGTGAAAGAAGTTCTCATTGTAGAGAACAAGAAAGAAGAAAAAGTGCCAGAACAAGCACTTAAGGAAGGAAAGGAGAATGAGAGGAAGGTGCTAAGGAAAGGAGCACTCATGGAGACACTATGGTCTCTTGTTTTTATATCTAAGCTTTTGTTTATGTTTGCAGGTATGAAGAACTTGTTGATGCAGGTTAAGCTTAAGAGCTTGAGAAATATGAAGAGAAATGAACAAGACAGCTGCAGGGACCAGCTTGAAGAGGGATATGAAAAGAATGAAGACTTCCATGATGACAAGGGAAGCATGACAGAGAACATGGAGTATTATGATGCGTTGGATAGCATCACAAGTGAAGAAGAAGTCCAGGAAGAGAGTAAAGACAAGAAGCCATTAAGACAAGCTAAAAAGAACAAGTAAGTATGATGACATTAAGGAGGATATAGGCAAGCTAAAAGCCATTGAACAAAGAAGGTTCAAGGAAATAGGGAATGAAGATAAATCAGCAGGTCATCAAAAGTATATGCTACCCAAAGAGATCAAGCATAATTATGTGATGCCTAAATGGCTTGAGAAAACTAAGGACAAAGAGGAGAAGGTAGAGTCCAAGAAAGAGACCATCAAACTGGAGCTCAGTCATGAAGAACCAAGGCAAGGTATGGAGGAAAATTCAGTTTACAAGATAAAATCAGTCCAGTATGTCGGTGCACAAGAGAGTAGAAATGAGTACAAACACGGCCTAACTCGTGAATGGAGAAGAAAACATGAAAAAAAAATGGTGTATCAACCTAAGGTCATCCAGAACAAGGTATGGCAAGCTAAGAGCTTCAAGGAGCAGCAATACAAAGTCATCAAACATGAAGTAATGGAAAGTGGAAGGTCCTCAAAAGATGGTGAAGCAAGAGCTGAGTACAGTCAGGGAAGTCAGAGTTCAGAGAAGGATGAAGAAAAAATAGGTCCTATATATGATGAAGATGAAAGAGAAGTTGATGGAGCTGACTTGGAAGAAGAAATGAAGATACTAGAAGAGCTGATGAAGAGAATGACAGCAAAAACAAAAAGAAATGGAGAAGAAGAGCACTCTGTAGACATTCAAGAGGCTTCATGGCCTCAACCCTTTACTTCTAATGGTGTTGTTAATATTGTGAATGCAGGTTTGGTAGACAAAGAGATGAATCAAGTGTATGATTCAATGGGAAAGTTCATGAGACAAGAGGAACGAGAAGATATAGAAGACACATGTGATGATGAAGTTGAGGCATTTGAAGGTGAAGAAGCACAAAAATGTGATTTTGAGTACAAAAGTATGGAGCAGCTGCAAGAGGAACTAAAGGCATTAGAGGAAGTCATATATCAAGCCAAGGAGGATCATGTAGATAGACATGAAGACCATACAAGTGAAGAGTTAATAGAAGACAATCAGATTTCAGTTGAGGAGGCATATAAAACTTCAAAGCATGCTGAGGAGACAGATTTCAACACTAAAGACCTTCATTTCATTCCTAAGGTGAAGCAAGCCTATCAGGAGGCCAAAAATGAAAGAGAAAGAGTATTATTGATAGAGCAGGTGGAGAAGACTATTAAGTCTTATGAGAACATTCTTAGCAATGATCAAGGAGCTGTAGCTACATGCTGTTATGAACACAAACCAGAGTTGACATACTTAGTGAAGGAGATAGAAGACCAATAAGAGGCAGAATTGAAGACAAAGACCATGAGGAGGAAGATGAAGCAAGGAGCAAGCAAAAAGAGTAGAATTGAGGAGAGGAAATGCAAGAGCAGATGGAGGAGACAAACTATACCAGCAAATTCAATAAGGAAGAATTGGAAGACAAGAAAGAAGAAGAACCATTTGAGCAGGAGCTCAAATTCTTTCTCTCAAGGGCACTCTGATGCAGGAGCATCAAGTGATAAGATGCAAGAAGGTCATATGACCATTAGAACATGTTAGTATAGATGTGAGTGAATGAATGTTAAAGTTGAATATGTTGTAAAAGGGGAATGAGTACTTGTAAGAAGTTGTAGGAGTAAATTTGACATAGTAAAGGAGTAATATTGGAAAAATAAAGCCATGTAATCATGTAATAGTTGTCTTATATGGATTACATGAGAGTATTAAGGAGATATCCACGTGATTTCTATGTAGAGGAAGTTGTTGAGTCTTCTTAGGAGTGTGAATTGGCTTAGGAGTCAGTTTAGGTGCTTGTTAGAGTCTATTCTTAGCTAATGAATACCTATTTCATAGGTGATTCATGGAAATGAAGAGGGACAGGGATTCTAGAGGTTGAATAATGTATAATGGTGCAGGTAATATGTTTTAAAAGATGAAAATCGACCATGTTGAAGAAAATCAGCTTGTTTTCAATGGACTGTGCACAAGAACCCTGGCAGGACAGCAAGATAGAAACCCTCCATAACGTTTAAATGATGTAAAGTTCCTGAATATTAGCATGGAAAGATTCTACAGGTGATGTAGATCACAGTGGTAATTTTTATATGTTTTGAAAATGCATAATTTGAGTTTTATAGCAAATTGAAGGCTCTCTGGCCCGATCTAGGGAAAAATAGCATAACTTTTTACTGCATGAATGAAATTGCTTGAAAATTTCAGGATACCTCTGTAATTACATGATATAACTACTGTCCAAATTTCAAGGATAATGGATTTGTATCGCTCAAGATATATGTGACTGTTTTTTTTGAGTTATGACAAGGAATACACAGTGTACAGTGGAGAGAGGAATGAAAGTGCATGAATGGTCATAAGGTGGAATCAAGCCACTAAATTTTGTATCAATCATCTTGATGAAATTTCTGAAGTGGATCCATCAAGCTACAGGTGAGATCAAAGTCCTAAGTGCCTACTGTCATAGCTAGGGTCAGAATAGGCCTGATTTTTGTATGCTACAGCCATAAAGGAGGTGATAAAGGAAAAACCTAGATCTAGGACAGTATATGGAGCTCATGAATACCTCAACCATTGTGAAGGGAGGTCTGTTGAGCTGTGGGTATGCCCTGGGAACCAACTGATTGAGTATTAAGAGTTTGAATTGGATGTTTTTAGACTAAGTTCAGTCTTGAGGGCAGAGTATTGAGACTGCACACTAGTAGAGAGATGCTTGAGCATTCGTAAAGGAACTTGAAACATTGGTTTGTTGCCTTGGTCATGTTCAATCAAGAAGAGAAGAACTTGTGACTATATTGAAGAAAAGCTCCATTTGCAAGCAAAGGTGTATGGTAAAAGAACTCAAGAAGGTATGAATACTTGAGATTTTATGAACGGATTTTGTAGCTTGGGACAGTCATAGAAGTTCTTTACATCTATTAAATATTGTTTCAGTGATCACAAGGTGATCACCTTTGCTCATCAAAGTTAACCCTCCTTCAGTTGTTGTCTTCAAGAATTAGTTGGTACTAGGTCTCATTGGATTTCAAGGTGAAAAGGAATACAACAGATGAGGTTGCATGAACATAAATTAATGATCCTCTAGCAGGGGTGGATGGAGTAATAGAGTAGGTTCAAGCTCTTGATAATATGGTGAAGCAAATTTTGGTATTGACCCCTGCATTTATGTGGGAACTCTACTAGTGCCGACTCATAACAATAACCATCTCTCTCCTAATTTCTTTCCTTTATCCATCATCCCTATAAATTCCTCTATTTTACCCTGTCCAAGCATCACATGTTCAATAAAGTGTTCCTGTGTGATCCATGACCTAAAAATACATACATATTTCTATTCCACTTATATCCAATTATAATTAATTAAATTAATTCCATCATTCAAATACTCCTCTTTGGAATTAATTAAAATTAATTCTATTACCTAAGATATATGCCTACCCTTTGGAATTAAGTAATTTAATTATAACATGCCTTTGGAATTAATTAAATTAATTCCTACACCCTCCTATTTCATTCCACCTATTTCAGTCAACAATCACTTTGACTCCACTTGGAATCCATATCCTCATCCTAGCTAACTGCACTTCTAGAATCCTGGAAAGGTGGGGGTAATTGAATTGCATGTACAACCACCTTTCCGGATGTAACTTTTGCATTTAATTCATTTATTGCCCCTAAATGTCCCGTCAGTACTGTAACCTCCTCAAATGTTATTTTTAACATGTGTGTTCAACCATTTTCTAACTATTTTTGTTTCTATAAATTTCAAGTTTGTCTTATCCCAAATCCTCCTAAGCTGTTTACAAATAAACTCTGTCAATTTGCATTCTGAATATTTCCAACTACTTTGTTTCGTAGCAATTGCACTCATCTTTGGAGGTCATTCAAAATCACCCACAAATCAATCACTTGTAAAGGTTATACAGCTTCAAAATATCTCCTACTAAGGTATGCATTAGAAGGTTACTAGATAGGTTTTCAAGTTTATTGTTTGTCTTTCATTCACTATGATTTTTCTCTGTATACATTTTGGCATGCCCGGTGGGAATCCCCACATTTCTTTCTTTTCGTTTTAGTTTATTATTTTGTGATCTATCTCTTTATTTATATTCATTGTTATTTTTTAACCTTGGTGTCAAAATTTTAGCTTCTCAGGTGAAGTACAGAAGTCAAAAAATCAAAAAGAACACTTGTCGAGATGTTTTTCTCATGTTCAAATTTTTCACTGAGAGCGCTACTGTAACCCATATTCTGAAAGCCATAACGTTTGCTTCCGAAATCAGAAATGACTTCATTTTTTTGACATAAAGGTGTTGAGAAGATCTATGAAATGGAAAAATAATTTTCTGATTTGGAATTACAGAAAATTTCTGGTTTCATTTATTCTAACACTTATATTTTTTTTCATTAAAAAATAAACAAAAATGTAGTTTTTTAAAAATTCTTATTTGTTTTTTTTTTTTAACGTAACAATCTCACATGCATGCTCTATCCTCGCACTTTCAAACTGATCTTGGAAATCATAAATGTAATTGTTTCTTTTTGTGTTGGGAACTAACCTTTGTTTTCTTTTTTTTAATCAACAGCTTGTTTTGTGTGTATGCTCTTTCCTTGCGCTTTATAAGTGATATGGGAAATCAAAAGCATGAACTTGCTTCTGTTGTCTTGTCCTCTACCTACCTCAGGAAAAAATTCTAATCCTTTCTTGTCAAGATCCACTCTCACGAAAGGTTGACTAAAACACTTAAAACTACTAACTGTAGGTTTCCAAATGGTGTACGACTTAAACCACATTAAACTAGGGCAAAAAGATAAGAAAATAGACCACATTCAAAACACTATAATTATAGGTTCAATTAAGAGCTACGAACCATTGAATGCTACAACTAGAACATAACCCCCTTGGCATAAGCCTTAAGACTATAAAAAATGGGGGTGGTTCATAGGAACTCCAAAGTAGTCCACACCTTGAGGGAACTGATGGATGAAATGGGAACCTTTTCTCCTACTTGACTAGTAAAGCCTTGTGAGTTAGAGTCATTGATACTCCTTAGTGGTGACCCCAGTGCGATTCATTCTGAGAAAGATCTTTGCTCAGGGTTTTAAAAGGGGGTAAAGTAAATCCTTCAACTAGCAATAATAATCATGCTCACTTGGGTATACTACTGACACCTAGTTGAGAGATCCACCTAGGAAGCCAAACATTGTCCAAGCCAATTTAAGGTAGAGGCCATAAACAAACAGTTCAAAACAAAATATTTTTCATATTTTTCACATTATTTTGTTTTCTTTCTTTTCTTAGTAGTGTTTCTCACACTTGTCACTTTGTAAACATGTCCAAACACTCCTTGTTTGGACATCCATCTCCTAACTTGAGATCTTTCATTCTTCTTCACTAATCACTTGATATTGTTGATACTCTCTTTTCACAGCCAAGCACCCTCTAGTATCACCTTTTTGTTCCATTTTCCAAACACTCCTTGTTTGGTTTCTACATTCATTCTCCTTTCATCTTCTCAAGTACACTTTATTACTTGGATTATTTTTCACCTCCTTTTCGAAATCCAAAATACTCCTTATTTGGGTTCATCTTCTATTGATGTTTGACTATCTCCAAATTTATCCTTATGTTGGACTTGTCATTCACTTATTTTTCTCTTCATCTTTTCTCTTCATCATCATTTCATCACTTCTCTCTTTAAGGCATTCACTTAGCTTTAATTTGAGCTCACTAATCCCATCACTTTCCCCTTGTCTTTTATCTCCATTTTTGTGAGTTGGATCTTCTCGTCGTTGTTCATTCATTTCTTGTGACGACCTTTACTTTGTTGTTCTTTTCGTACTCCCATTTCTTTGTCGTATCTTATCTTTTAATAAACTTTTTGTTAAGAGTTGACATTATTCATCATTTTCTTAAGTCCTCCCTTTTTATCATACATTTTGTTAAAAGTAAAACAAAATCATCATTTTTCCTAAGTCTCTTCCTTTAACACATTTTTGTTGAGAGTTGAGCATCGTCCATCATGTTTTAAGTATCCTCTTATCACACTTACTTTGTCACAAGTTGAGCACACTAACCTTCTTTATTTCTTTCTTCCCTCTTTACGTTCAGTTTTTGTAAAATGCCGTGACATCCTTCAAGCTCCTTCATCTTTCTTAGCACTCATTTTTCTAAGATTCTTCTAAACTAACACTTCAGTCCATCTTCCACCTTAACATCATTCATTTTGTTAAGTGTTGTGAAGTCCCTTTTCTCGTCACTCTTATCATTCGTTTTGTTAAGAGCTGATTACCTTCATCTTGTTAAGTCTCTTCTCCCTTGACATTCAATTTGTTAAGTGTCAAGCACGTTTCACTTTTCCTCCCTTTGTCGTTTCTCTTAACACTTATCATGTTAGGAGTTAGCCTTTTTACATGTCTTCATCACTCTTATCACTCATTTGATTAAGAGTTGATCCATGTTCACCTTGTCACATCTTTTCTCCCTTAACATTCATTTTTGTTAACGGAAGTAGAACATGCATCTAACCTCTTTTCGTCCCTTTTATCTTAACTCTCATTTTGATTAAGAGACGAGAACTGACTAATATTTTTAGACTAACCATTTTTTTAAAAAAATTCTTCCCTCTTCGCAATCACTTTGTTAGGAGTCAAAATTTTCAAAACCTTTTTTGTCAATTCCATCTTAGCATTCACTTTGCTAGGATTCAATATTTTCAAACCTTTTTTCTTCACTTCCATATTATCATTCACTTTGCTAAGGGTTGAGTTATTCATCGTACCTTTCTTCACTCTCCCTCATTTTTCATTACAATGGTGGATTTATACAATTCATCCTTTTCCCAAGAATGGAAAATGATGAAAGACACCATTTCAGGTATGCAAAAACAACGCAAAAAATTCAATTTTTATATATTGTGTACATACCCTTTTAACATGGACATCTTACACATACCCTTCCCATGGATTTTTTGAGATGCCCAAATTTGGTAAATACAAGGGAAAAACTAATCTGAGACAACATATCAAATAATTTTCCATAGCATGCCATGAAGTGGCATATAACGATAGATTTCTCTTGTGCCTTTTTCCTAGAAGTCTAGGAGGAAAAGATTTGGATTGGTTCTTACACCTTCCAAAGGGATCTATCACCACCTTCAAGGACCTCTCAGAGAAATTTGTTCAAACATTTTTCTTTCAACCTCACTCACAATAATCACCATACTAGAACTTCTCATGATGAATCTTGGTACATCAACCACAACCGCAATGTCATCATTGCTGGTGTTACGGATAATCACAATATTCCCAACATACATGACCAATTAATCAAAAAATCCAATCATAAAACCTAGCGAAGACACCATGCCACGCAAAGTTAAACGTAAGTTTACACCCCTCGGCAAATGTCTTTCTAGTGTCTTTCATTAACTCAAAGTGGCTAGGATGATAAAATATCCCCTTACAAGACCTTGGATTGAAGGAGGACCTAAGCTATATTGGTAAAAACCTCTTGCATATTGTGATTTTCATCACATTGATGGCCACTCAACTGATAAAATGTGCATGTTTTAAGAACTATGTCCAAGACTTAATTGATGATGAAGAGATATTTGTAGAGCTTGGTAATTAAGCTCTCATAATTGACGACACATCAATTTCCACTTCTACTGAAGAGTTGACTATTTTCCCCACTTCTATAGATTCTAACATTCAATGAGATCATGATAAAAGTCAATTATATCTCCCTTCTAAACCAATCTATTTCTTCTACATATTTTCTTCCTTTAGTCCAAACAGAACATTGAACCTGTTTTAGACAACAATATTCTAACACCTGAAGAGAGCTTGAATTTTCTCCAAGACTCTCCAATAACCCTTGACATAACAGAAGAGGGTCCATCGTCAAGCACCATCGATCTTGATTCTATTCTTTCTGTTCCAGCTCCTACGCCTAAGATCTCTAGTCTTGTTTTCAAACCATAACCACAACAAGCTTGGACACTTGCGACAACACAACCTTCTATGTACATTATACCTCACATGAGAAATCTTACAGGCATCTCATCAACGATGCTTCCTACTTTTCAAGACATCTACATATGCACACATTCTTTGAGGTATGTATACCCAGAATTATCCTTATTCAACTGATTTCAAGCTTTAATTTCAAATATTTGGTCAAATCAACTAATTTACAACCTAGAAGGAGAAATATTGAATATCTCCTCACTATGGCTTATAAAGAATCCATGGGTATACATCTAGAGATCCATCCTTCTTTCCTCACACTCTTTCACTCACAGGTGAATATAGTCATCTCAATATATTCCCCGCATCAACAATCTTCTTCTAACATCACATATGTATTTTTATCTCATCGAAAGAATCATCTAATCACACATACTTTGACTTGGAACCTATCTTCCTAAGTCTAGTTCTTCAAGACACATTGATCAATCCATTGGCTTGGATCTCGTATGCCTATATTGTATTACAGGACTAATTCTTTAGACTTGGCACTTTCCTATAGTCTTAAAAACCCATTTGTCTCATATTACATATTCCCCACCTGAGACTTGTATTTTTGGAATCTTCAAATATTTGGATTTCCTCCTTTGACTCCTTTGACTTGGCTCATGTTGGAACTTTTCCAGACAAGTCTCAATTACATGTTATCAAATATTTCAGGACTTATCCTCCCAAGTCTCATATTTTGACCTATCATTCCCTCTCTTGACTTGGATTTCATCCGCATAAGCCTCGTATCTCAGGACCATTCAACTTCAATAAACATGGACCTTTTTCTTGATGATTCCATTTCAAATCCTCATCCACTAACATCCAGAAAACTTATAAAGCATAAAAAGAGAATAAAAATCCTTATTAAAGCACTGTTTGCAAATCGTAAATGGAAAATGCGTACAAATAATGTTAAGCATTCCATCTACTAGTAGATATCTTAATCATACGATTATTATATATTCACCTTCTTCACCTATTGAGACATAGGTTAACCTTGTTCCTATTGGGGATTGTGTGTCTCATCTTTGTTATGGTTTCTACCATTTCAGATCTTTTTACCTATGGTTTTGTCTCAAAGCTTACTGATGGCAATTCCTCATTTCAAATATGCTCTCTCTTTAATAGAAATCACTAAACTTATTTACCAGGTCCTTTTTGACCACCCATCTCAATCTACGGTGTTGAACCCTTGCATCTTACTAGTCGCATGAGGTTGAGACTTGGGGGAAGAATGTTCCTTCCCAACAAGCACACTATCAACATACAAGGAAAATTAAATCAATCTAAAAATACAAAAAAAAACTATAAAATCACTACACCTTTCGTCCTTCACAGTCTTTGGTGATAAGTCCTCATACTTCTTACTGGTAGTATGAGATTGGGAAAAGAAAAAGCCCTTACTTTCCTACATTTTATCTTTTGTGTTAAGCCCTAACCTTTTACTAATGACATGGGGCAACATGTAGGGATTCCTTCACAAAAATAAAAAACAATCAACCAATAAAGCCTTTATGAAATCTTAATCAAAGTGTTTAATCAAATAAAAATCCCTAGAAGTAATTTAGTTGCTCATGTTACAGAGAGACAACAATTCCTTCAACTAGATTTCGTCAATCAGTAGGCCATCAATGGATCTAAGTCGAGTCAAAACCTATAAAGTGGAATTATCTTGTAATCAGTTAGATAATCTTAACTGGAGATGAGTTACATTTTTCTCATACAGATCATTGTTACACCTTGTGTCATGTCATATCAATTATCTTCACCTTTCATATCACTATTCACCTCATTTTCACATCCTTTTTGGCTCTAAGGTGATGAGCCCTTGCATCTTCCTAGTTGTGTGGAGCCATGAGTGGAGTGAAACAACCTATCATTTTTATCATCCACATTTGTGTCAATGGAATGGAATGCTTTTAATTATTTTCATGTGCTATCAAGTAATGTACCTTTTTATTGAGTTGTATAATTACAAAAAAATTCAAAATGTCTCACAAAACTTCAAAAAAACAATATAAAATTGTTCAAAAATAAAAAAAAATATAAAATTTTCCAAAACTCCAAAAATAGTTTCAAACTGTCACAATCAAAACATTCAGATAATGTTTGACCACTTTTCAATAATTCTATAACACAGTTCAACAATTTCACCATTTGACGATGCTCCTCATGATCATTCTAGATCATACTCATCTTTATTTCTCATGGTGTATATCTATGCTCGAGGAAATCATTTACCCTTTCGCAATATAACTTTGTTTGGGGCACACTTGGATTTTACATTTTAATCCAATTACAGATCAAACTTCAATAAGATCCAACAAGAGTATATTTTAGAGTATCTAAGTATCACTCCACTCTTCGTCTCGATCCAATCCTCTTGCATGCTAAGATATCACTTGGGGGCATTCAAATCTATCTATTTCTTCAATGTGGAACACATTCAGAGTGTCATTAGATGTCGTTTTTGCACGTTGTGTTGTACTGTTGCAATTTGTCAACATTGTGACAATGTTTTTTGTTTCTTTCAATTTATTATTTTGTTGTAATTTGTTTTCCTTTATTATAGACCAATTACAGGAAATTTACTTGTATTTTAGTTCACATATAACTCTAGTTTTGTTCCTTCCTGTTCATCGTGGGTTTTTTTTCAATTCTTGTTTCATTCTTTCTTGTCACGTGCATGTGTTGTGTTTTCCTCCTAGTTTACTTAAGCCATGGAATGTTGTCATTTTTTGTTGTGTCTTCATGTTTGTTTGTATTTATATATATATATATATATTTCAAATATTTTAGAATTCAAAACAAAATCAAATATTTCAAAAAACAAAAAAATCAAATATTTCAAAATTAAAAAAATTATTACAAAACTTTTGAACAAACATTCACTTATAATAGAAATCCTACAATTGGAAAACCCTTAAAGTGAATAATTCAACATCTCAATAAAATCTTGATAAACATCATACCTTTATCTATTACCCTAGTGATCGTTATGATCTTACAACTATCACTTTCTTCCCTTTGTATGATATGCTAACTCTGCTTGGGGCAAGTCACAAAATTGTTTTTCCTTCGTGATATACCTTTTCCTGGGGTAATTTATTTTTGATCATTTGCACAACAAATTCCAAAAGAGTGTCATAAGGAGTCACTTTAACTCCGCTCTTCCAGTCTGATCCTATTCCCACTTGGGAGAATTTGTATCTACTTAATCATCATTGTGGCATGCATTAGGGGCATAGCTGATTGTCTTCTTTTTTGACTTTGTGTTGCATTGTTGATGTTTACTTTTTGGACCACTTGCAAGTAGTGTGATTACATCTTGGTTCCTTTATAACCCTGATGGCTGCCACCTACTTTGTATATTGGGTTTGTTTTCCTTTTTTATCTTTTCTTTGTTGTGTGTGTTTGTTTATGCGCATCTGGGTTAACCATCTTGATTCTTTCATAATCATGGTGCCAACTCTATTGTGCAACAACAAAAATAAGGTTGCTCTAAAATTATTCTCCAAATAATGCTCATGCTATGAGCACAGTCCTTTCCCATCCTTGTTCTAATCCCTTTTTTTCCTTCCTATCAAGTGGTTCTCCACCGCTTTGCAACGTCACCCACCCACTTGAGGGGGCATTCCTCTACCATTCTAATCGTTAGGGCATCCTAATGCTTCACCGCTTCCTACTCACTATGGCATCCAAATGCTTCATAGTTTTCTGCTCATTGATCTACATGCGTCTACTATCTTTAAAGCATTATTAATTCAAAGCACTTTAAAGAGGGGAAATTGTAGACACCCTAAAAATACATACATATTTCTATCCCGATTCTATCCCGCTTCTATCTAATTATAATTAATTAAATTAATTCTATCTCATCGCATAGTACACCCCTTTGAAATTAATTAAATATATTTCATCATTCAAATACTCCCCTTTATAATTAATTAAAGTTAATTCTATTACCTAAGATATATTTCTACCCTCTGGAATTAAATAATTTAATTCTAATATTCCTTTGGAATTAATTAAATTAATTCCTACACCCTCCTAGCTAATATAATTAAACATTTATTAATTTAAATGGTTAATTATCTCCTCGCAATTAAATTAATTTAAATTAATTTAATTCTACCATTCTCTTAGAACTAATTAAATTAATTCCTAACACCTTCTAGCTAATATAATTAAACATTTATTTATTTAAATGGTTAATTATCTCCTCACAATTAAATACTAATTAAATTTAGTTATTTAATTCCACCTATTTCAGTCAACAACCACTTGGACTCCACTTGGACTCCACATCCTCATCCTAGCTAACTGCACTTCTAGAATCCTAGAAAGGTGGGGGCAATTGAATTGCATGTACAACCACCTTTCTGGATGTAACTTTTGCATTTAATTTATTTATTGCCCCTAAATGCCCCGACACTACTGTAACCTCCTCCAATGCTATTTTTAGCATGTGCATTCAACCGAGTTTAACCAATTTTTAATTGTTCTTGCTTCTACAAATTGCAAGCTTGTCTTATCCCAAATCCTCCTGAATTGTTTGCAAATAAAATATGCCAATTTGCATTCTGAAGCTTTCCAACTACTCTGTTTGTAGCAATTGTAGTCATCTTTGGAGGTCATTCAAGAGCACCCAAAAATCAATCACTTGCAAAGGTTATACAACTTCAAAAGCTCTCCTACTGAGGTTTGCATTGAAAGGTTACTGGAGGGTTTGCAAGTTTATTTTTTATCTTTCATTCACTGTGATTTTCTTTGCATACATTTACCCTGTATAAGCACTTTGACACAGGTTCAATAAAGTGTTCCTGTGTGATCCATGACCTATTTTCCACCCTAAAAAATTAGGATAGTTTACATTCAATAATGAAAGCCTCCCATATACAAGAAGGATGGACTTAGTTTCATACTGTTGGTGAAAACCCAATAATTTGCAACACAAAAAATTATTTCGTCAAAACTCATAAAGTAACAAGAAGACTTTGTGTCTAATATTATGCAGTTCACTATTTTACAGAACATTTTTAATCTTAGTGAGCATAGTTTTATACTATTGAACATAATCAATAATAGATTCATTGGAACCTTGTCACATTTTATCCAATTAATAGGAAACTTTGTCTCAAATATTGATAGAAAATTGTGCAAGAAATTAATTATCTAGAGGAGAAATTTTCCTAACGTCACACACAGGGAATCATATAACGATGTAGATAAAAATCCTTGAGACTCCTAGGAAAGATATTGGTAAGTAATGTATCATTTGAAGAATAATCCAAGCAAGAACATTGGATATACAAATTGTGATCTTCATAATCACCTTTTCTATCTTAGATAGGAAGATAAGAAGTAACAAAATTGGTAGATAAAGGGTAGGACTCCACTTTAAGTACAATTTGGTAATGAAGCAACTAAGTATAATCCAATAAATGAGAATAAGAAAATGTGCCTTGTTGTAATTATTAAATTTGAGCATGTAAAGTATGAGCAAGAGATTCAAGAGATTTACTACTAGAATAAGAAGAATATGAGGTACTCTGAGTGTGGATCGGAGATTTAGGAACAATAGTGGTCATAGGAATAACTATAGAAATACTATGAAGTGGAGGATTAGGTGCCCAAAATAAAATAGGATTCGTAGATGTCGAAGAAATAGATGTGTACACATGAGACAATGGGGGATTGACATCATCTATGGAGGATATAAAAAATATTCTTAAGTTGGTCCTGGGTGTTGTAGAGAATAATTTCAATATCATCAGGGTGTTCTTTCAATAAATGTGTAAACGTTTGTGCCTCATCAAAAAATAGATCTTAATTTTTAGATATTTTATGATATCCCTCACATTGTATAGTATTATTGAAAATAGTGTAGACACCTATTTTCGGTATAGCACCCCTTCGTCATCTCACTTTCATCTAATTTCCATTATCGCATCTCTTTCTCTAAATAAAATCCTATTCATTTGCTCACATTATTTGATTAATCATCAATGGGCTCCATATGGACCCATGTGATAATTCAATTTTTGGCATCATCCCCCATCTCTCACAAATTATTTAATTCATAATGCATATCTCTGACACCTTCTTTTTAAAAATGAAATATTTATCTCACCCCCATTCAAATCATGTCCCCCACTTTGTCTAATAAGTCAAAATATGGGACCCACATGATCATATCACATCCCTAACTAAGGTTACTTTACTACACCATGGGTATCATCTAACCTGTAGTTTAGTCTCATATCTAAGCTAAAAATATTGGGTTTTCCCCCATATTTCAAAGGGATATATATTTTTAAGAGAGAGATTTTTCAAAAAAGGAACATATATTTTTAAATAAAGGAGATATTTTTAAGAAGACCTGGAGATACCTAGGACTATAGAAGAGAAGGAAGAGCTTAACTGAGTTCTACCCATTTGAAGGAGAAATATTTGCCTTAATTCGTCATCATACCATCTTAATGTCTAGTTCATTTCCATAGTAGGACATAAGCTAAGTACTCTTGTTATTTCAGTTGCTTGTCATTTTTACCACTGTTCACAATCTGTTATCATCTTGTCTAACACGGGGATTGACATCCTCCAAGGGAGTTAAAATCCTCTTGGAACCGACACCGTCTGGGAAACCCCCACATATTGTGTTATAATCTTATGTGGTTTATTTTTACGGATATAGCTTCTTAATATCATGCATCTATTTTCTTTGCACCTGTATCATCCATCGTTATCTCCAAGGTACTAAGCCCTTGTATCCTCGATGTTGTCTCGTGTTTCTTGATTACTTGTACAATCACCTGGATAGGAAGCTGGAAATGGAGATCAACATTTGACACGCCTGATGGGACTAGACCCTAGATATGGTTGTTTTGTTTGTTATTTGATTTATCTTGTCTAACATGCTTGTTTGCATGGTCTTAATATTCATTGATCTTAGTTTAGTATAATCCATCATTTAAGTCACCTCGAAGGTATGTGCTCTTTATTTTTTTGTTTACCCGTATGGGATATAAATATGGAAAATAATTGTATTCTCTAACTTTTCGTTTGTAGTCTTAGTTGTACCATAGATATAGATCTCATTTTTCACAATTATAAGAATCTATAGTCTTTGCAATAGTCCATATTCATTTGATTTTTAAACAAAAAAAAATCATAGTTTTGTCCTTGTTTTACGTATACTATAGAATTCATTTTTTATATTCAATTAAATAAATGATTAAGAAATTAAAATAAAATAAAATAAAAAAATATTGTTATTATCCTAAGCTACGCCACACCCCATCTCCCTTCTAACCACCACACTCCCAATTCACTCCTGATCTATCTCCTTTATTCACCGAGCCATCCTCACTGCCATTCTCTCCACTCCCCCTAGCTTCATCTCTCTTCCACCTTATTCCCGTTACTCCCTACCTCTTGCGCTACTACCCATCTCCATCGTCATCCCTTATCTCCACTTCACCACCAACCTCCCTCTCCTCTCCACTCCCCTCAGCTTCATCTACCTTCCACCTTATTCCCGTTACTCCCTACCTCCTGCGCTACTCCCCATCTCCATCGTTGTCCCTTCTCTCCACTTCACCATTGACCTCCCTCTCCTCTCCACTCCCCTCAGCTTCATATCCCTTCCACCTTATACCCACTACTCCCACAGTCCTCCTAATGCTACCTCCTGTCCACCCGTCTCCCAAGCAGACCCACCATTCCCAACTCCCGAATCTCCCCATCTCCCTTCTCTCCTCTTGAGCCTACCTTCCTCCCCTATGTTTGAACTCCCAACTCCTTTCATGTATCTCCCCCTAGCATCCATGCTATCCTCACTCACCAAGACCTCAATTTGGCTCACTATCCACAGAGACTTACCCACTGACCTCTTTCTTGACTTGTTTTTTTATAACCCCGTCCCATCCCATAGCTCGGCCACTTCCACAAAAATCCTTTGCAAGCGCTAACAACTCCTCTACGAGTTCATGCTTTCCTCTAAACTCGACTCATCCTACCAACTTCTACGCTGAAGCAAGTAAACATCTACGCCGGCTCCCAAGATCCCGATCCATGATCCTTCCAACTGTCTATAGGTAGCAATTATACAGTCTCTCCATCACAAAAAATTTAAAGACTTTAGCACACATTTAAAAACAACAATTTCCTTGCTTTCTGATAACCGTTTGCAGATCAGGTAGTTACTTGACAATATTTTTCAATACATTCCTACACAGTTCGTGTAGCACAATCTCCAAGTATATTTTTCTCATTTAGATTTGTTGTGATCTTCATTATATCATTATACAGGTACAAAGCTCTTACTTGATGCGTCTAATGGTTTCTAACATAGTCTCACTTCATGTAACACTTTGTGGTATGGAATTCCCAATTATATGTTCTTGTGATTCAAAGTTCGCTAACGGATTAGCTCTTTTAGATGACTGTCCATCAACAAGCGGTTCACCTAGAAAAATAGTCAGTGTACATGAGATTCTAATGCTTGATTCTCCCAACTATCTTCAAATTCATGTCAAATTCATGCAGGCTTTTGTGGTAGAGACTGTAAAGTTTCTTCACAGTGAGTGGCCTACAATTCTTTACTACACATTTTCTAGAACCATACCCAATCATACGTTTCTCGTTTAAATTGTTCATGATTCTCATTATGAAAATCCATGTCCATGTGTAGTAGGACCAACTATGGTGTATCTAAAAGTGAATACAGCTGTGTCAATGAGCAAGTTTGATAAGATATTGCTCCCAATTTCATTTTCTCATCATTTTCACACCTTGTCGGTCAACTATTATAGAGTATAAGACATTAATTAATTAATTAATTTATAAGTATTTTATACAAATAAATGCAACATACACATTTATATTGCTTTGATAGTATAGGTTATTGTTTAACAATATATTATTTCTTATTTATATTATTTCATTAATTTGTGATCATTATTTTTAATGTATAGTTCATTCTTTTTTACCCTCGTATCTATTAAATTTTTACTAAGTTGATATTATTTAGTTACAAGGTTAATTAATTAATTTATTATTATTGTTGTTTTAAAAAAAATATTCCAGTTATTGACTATTTTATTTTGCTAATGTTTTATAAATATGGATATTTGAGTGGTATTGGCTTAGGTTACGTCATTACACATAGGTTACCTTTATTTTCGCCCAAAAATTAATTATTTAGAATTTTTTTACAATATAATTAACTAGAATAGTTATTAAGCTTCTTTTTAATACACAAGGTCATTAGGACCATTATATTGCTTTTCTTATCCTGTAATCTACATGAATTAATTGTTTCATTTGCTTCTACAGGTAAACTCCACAATCTTGCGACCACAAAAATAACGCCGTCAAAGACCAATATTAAAATCAAACAAATCATGCAAAACATTTGTATTGACCTCATCCGCGATCGTAAACGATGTCATTCTAGGGTACCCAGATGTTTCTCTATTTCACACCTATTTTCTCTCTCTCCCAAATTGAGACAAGCAAACAATCTACTCTATCGAGTAAATTTACTCCTTCTGATGATCTCGCCCAATGAGATTCTAAACTCAAAACCACGCCTTTAGTCACCCAACCTCCAGTCTCCATGGTTTCACCTCATGAGAACCATGTCATAAAAAATTGTCCCCACCTTGACATAAACCCTCATATCCCTCGTCAAGCCATTCTTCCTAAACCGATCATACCACCATCTCTTACTCCTCTAGATACACTCAAATATCCTCCTAACCCCATGTATGACTTCTTACTCCAAAAATCCTCTACAATCTCTCAATCCTCCCAATCTCCTTAATTGGTGGATCGCAATCCACCCACATCCTTGTTTGTCAATTCTATTTCATCCGCCACTAGTATGCCCATCAAAAAATCTTAGCATTTGAATACCTACATTCCTACCCATCCTATACTCCAACAGTTTCAACCCCTTAACACTCATATCCCTACTTATCATCTACCACAAGAACCTACCCAACTTCAACGAACACACCATATTCCTATTATTCAAAGTCAACCTATGCAACAATCCCAACCTATGAAACATGTTATTCTTTTCCAAGTAGTCCCTCCAACATCTACATATCCACAAATTAATTAGCTGTCTTACTAAACCATTCCGCAAACGTCCTATCCACAAACTTATCAACCACCTTATCAAACACTTCACCCAACACCCACACACCCACAAACTTATCATTCACCTTATCAAACTACTTTTCAAACCACACAACTAATCCAATCTCAAACTTACAATATCTCGAGTGATTCAATTCATTCCTTAATGAATCGGTTAGCGAGTTTAGAAACCCTTACCGTACTACCCAAGAAAACTTATCCTATGAACACATATGTAATGAACCCATTCATTTTTCAGTCCTAATCAAACCCTACCCCCCTCATTGGAAACTTCCTACATTTAATAAGTTCAATAATAAAGAAGATCCCCAACAACATTTCCTCACATTTAAATATGCATGTTGTCTTATTGCGCATGATCATGATTGACTTCTTCACACTTTCCCCATGTCTTTGTCTGGTCCTGTATTAGAATGGTACCACAATATCCCATGACATTCCTTATTCTCTTTTACTCAACTTGCATAGTTGTTCTTAGAACACTTTTCTACCAATATCACACACAAGACCACTATCGCTGATCTATATACCATTCAACAATATGAAAACGAGTCCATCGCCAGCTTCGTTGCACGATGGCATGCTGTTATAAACCAACTATCCTTCACTATCCCACAAACTGAACTCATCAACATATTCTCACATTCATGTGCCAAACATATATCATCCACTTTGTAGATCCAATCATTCTGAACCTTTGATGAAGCTTTCACAATCGCTCACAAGCTTGAAACCTGTGTCATTGAGCAGGGTCATCTTAAATCAAGTTCAATTAAATCAAAAACTGAATCCACTAAACCATTCACACATAATGATGAGTTCAAGGCTTCATCCAACACTGTGGTCACTGAACCCTCATCCCCATCTACACCAAGCACATGGTCTCAACAACAATCTCCTCAATCAATAGCCAACTATACCCCTTTAGGAGAATCATAGGGTTCTATATTTGATAAGTTGATAAGTGTAAACTCTATCCAACTTCCTCCCATATGACCCATAGAAAACTCACAAGTGAAGCCTATTTAGTATCATGAAGCCCACTTTTGTAAATATCATCGAGTCAGGTCATGACATTCAGAGATTTTGTTCCTTCAAAGATCATGTCCAACAACTGGTAAATCAAGGTAATATCCAAATTGATACCTCCACTGCACAGACTAATCAACCACAAACAAATCATGTCACCCCCTTTACATCTCAACTATCAAATGCTTATATGGTTGACACTGTCAATCAAGATCCCATCTTCTCACCAACTCTACATATTCCCATAGTGGACATTATTCCCACCTCTTATTCAAAACCTATCACACCTACATCAACTTTCACTATCTATCCTGAACTTGTACCTTCTCCTATCCTTACCACATCCACATCAAATTCAACTATATCATCCATTTTTGTCACTTCAAACATACCTCAATCTACCACATTAGATTCATCTTCAACACTTATTTTGGCCCCACTCGTATCCACACATATCCCTACATCTCTCCCATCTATTTCTTCACCCATATCTGTCTTTATGAAACAACCAGTCTCTTTTTCTTCTACGTCTGAAGATGCTCCTGCATTTGCTGCATTACCCATACCAATAAGGTCTACTCCATTAGTTATCACATCACTCACTTCTCCACATATTCCAAACATGCCTACATCTTTATCTATCCCAGCTACCCCTATACCTATCATATCAACAAGTCCACCTATCTTTACCTTGACAACCTTGCCCATGGCCACATCACCCAGTCTACCCCAATACTCTTTACCCAATCCTCCTATCACATCAACCAAATCCTCTTGATCTACAAACCTACCAAATATACCCCTTAAATCACCTACTGAACCAACACATCTACCTAAATCAAATAAATATACTTTACCTTCTCCCTCTACAAAATAATCTCTTTCCATGCCCAAATCAAAACAATCCATGTCTCACATAGATATCATTAATCGCATCATACAAACACCTATCTATTCATTAACATCTTCATCTTGTTTTAGAAAAGTTTCTCCATTAATAACCACACCACTGTTATTAGATCCCTTGGTTGAGATCATTATCATCCATGTTAAAGGTAAATCTTCTCGTTTAAAGTCTAAGGCTCGGGGCAAACATCCTCGACAATCCCTTGCGCCTCCACGGAAACATTCATATTTTCCCTCTTCTCAACAATCCAATGCAACAACATCCGTGTCAGGATCAATTTTTCCATCTACAACATCTTGCAATAATCGATCCACATCCAAACAAAACAATCCTCCAACCAAATTTGATTTATCCTACAAAACATGAAATTCACACATCCAATCTACATATACTTTTTCTCCTAACTCCAAGTCTAGACAATCAAAACCCACAAGAGTAACCTTCTACATGACACTTCAATGAGGTCATACGTAGACATCTTTCGAAATTTAACTTGAACATGTAACATAAAACTTCCTCCTATTAAAGCCTTCAATCCCTATGGTCCCAAACCATCATGGTTCAATCCTAATTGTAGTTACGCCTATCATCGTACCCCAGGTCACGACATCAAACATTATAAGACCTTTCGGTCAATCATCCACAATATTATTGAGAAAGATGATTTCTTCATTCAGGGGAAAGTTCCTTCTCCATATACCTTGAATCTAATCTATATCCCATCTGTCGGATCTCCCATGATTTCTCCATCCATATCATCCCTTAACATCCCTCCAGCCCATGTCATTCCTCCTAAGGAATGCTCGCTATTGTTCATCAATGTTGCTCATCTTTCTAAACACACTTATGGTCTCCGATCGTTTACCCCATCCAAATCTAAATAATCTCATCTAAGCTCTTTCAACATCCTTTACCTCCTTCACATATAACTTGTTGGGAGAATAATCTTCCCTTTCCCTTGAACACATCATCTGTACAAATCCCTTGTTACTAGGGGACTTCACTCTTTGAAATTTTTTTATCTACTTTATTCACATCCATCCAATCTAAATTAATTATATCCAGATTCTCATCTCATTCTAAGTCCTCCTTTGAGGCCATATTTGTTCTTTTATGTTTAGGCTCATTTTGGGAGTATCATCTTTTTCATTGAAGCCCTCGTTTGAGGCCATATTTGTCTCTCCATTGAGGGACATTTTTCTACATTTGTGTCTCTTCTGGGGCACCATCTATTTTGAAGTCCACCATTGTGGCTATATTTATGTCTCCTTCGGGACATCTTTTATTTCGCAAGCCATCCTTTAAGGCCATATTTGTTCTTTTTATGCTCCTTTTGGGAGTATCATCTTTTTCATTGAAGCCCTCCTTTGAAGCCATATTTGTCTCTCCATTGAGGGACCTTTTTCTCTAAGTCCACCTTTGTGGCTATATTTATGTCTCTTCTGGGGCACCATTTATTTTGAAGCCCACCATTGTGGCTATATGTGTGTCTCTTTTGGGACATCATTTATTTCATCAAGCCCTCCTTTGAGGCCATTATTTTCCTTTCATATTTGTGTCTTTCTTGGGGCACTATTTATTTTCATCTAAATCCACCATTGTGGTCATATGTTAGTTTTATTTCCTACTTGGCTATCATATCATCTTATCGTAACTACATTGTCTTCTCTCTCATGGTGGTAAACTAGAGATGGAATCTCTTAATGTATTACACTTGCGACCAGTCTACTATTAACATATCGACTAATGAGAACTTTGTTACATCCTCAGATTGTTCTACCATCTTTAGCCCCTTCCATTTATCATTGTAAGAATCTAACTTATGTAGTATGCCTTCACTACTTTGATGTGATCCCGTAACCATTACATCCATTACATTCTCATTCTCCTATTGCAGCCTTGCGAAGGGTCAAGGGTGTCTCTTGTACATTCCTTATCCCCTCTTAAGTGGTTTACTTAGCAATTCCCAGCTCTCCCCCATGTGAAGCTCAACTTCACGTATGTAAAAGGAAAAATCAAAGTTATAAAAAAAATACACCGATCCCTCAAAGGACAACTGTTCATGTAAAAAAAGAAAAGTATACAAATCAAAAATCAAATCAAAAGCAAAAGAAATAGACCAATCCCTTGAAGGATGGATATCACCTTATTCTTGTCATCTATATTATGTATAAAGTAGACCATACCCTCGAAGGATGGCTACTCTATTATTATGGCATCTGGAAGGTTTTATACATTGATCAACCTCCTTTTATCAACATTCTCTTAAAGTTTCCAACATTGATCAACTTTTTGCTATTTTTTCTTTCCCTTTTCTAGAGTGTTGGTTGGATATTTTGTCAAACCAAAATATGAGGTTCAACCACAGTACATGAGATTTAATCCCTCCTCAAAGACAGGTGAGGCTGCCTGTTTATTGCTAATCTAAAACACAGTAAATAATATATACAATATTCACACTAATCTAACCATTGGGGGTTGGGATGAAATCCCGAAATCCACATTCACACGATTCAAGGATATTGCTTTCGTAAGTGAAATAAGTTAGAAACTGTTACAGTGAAAGAAGTACAGTAGAAAGGAAATGGGAGAAACGTATTTTCTTTCGAGTAAAAGCAGAGCACGAAATAATCATACGAGTTTTAGATCACAGATATAGTGTTCAAGATAATTAGAAATACTGAGATTCTATGCAAAGAATAGCTTTGAGATCATGAACATAAGAACACTGTCTCAAATAAGATATATTTCACAACACAAAGTCTGTAAAACAGTATCAACTCCTATTCTTCTAAATGATTGAAAGAAAACACAAAGTTTTTCTTCTTTCCAATAGCCTCTTGATCCTCCAAAAATTCTCGACCCTTTAGAATGCACAAGCATCCCTTTTTTATAACGAAAGAAGCTAGAGTTTAAACAGAACAGATCCTGAAAAGTAGCATGCTAACTAGAGTTTCAGCTTTGCATGATTGTCACGCAGGAGATCAAGTCGAAGTCTGAATTAAAAATATGATAAAATGGAAATAAAATATGTGTCATTCTAAAAATAGAAATGACATGAGACGCTGGAGCTCAATCCGAGTCATCATCTTTTGATTCTTCTCCTTTCTCTTCCTCCAGCTGAGACTGTTTGTTCCGGAACTCCTGGAACTTCCGAATAATGCCTTACATTTCGTTTTCCTCAAGTGCAGTGGAAAGATCATTCCACATTTTGCAGGTCTCATGGATATCACTGGCACCGCCGGGAAGCTTTTTCAACCTCTTGCTGAGCTTTCTTAAGGCCTCCAACGTATGCTCAATTCTCACAAACTGACCAATGACTTCAAGGTCGAATCCATCTACAGGTTCATGCTGAATAATCTCTTGAACTTGTTTGAAGAGATCATCTGCTGATAGGGCACTTGATTTCCCAACCGACATCTTTGGACAAATCTTTAGCAATTCTTCCTCCAGATCACTTTTCCCATCGATCAATTTATCCCTTGATTCCCTCAACTTGCTGCAGGCTTCGTTGAGAATCTTTACTCTGAATTTGATGCCCTTGATCAGCTGAAAGTGTTTATCTGTATGTGGAAGAATTGCTTCTTCTACCAAGAGATGTGCTGGTATTTGCTTCAGCACTTGGAGAGCCTCACAAGTCAAATCAAGCTGTCCAAGTTCTTCAGTGAATTCCTCATCCATCTTCTCTCCTTCCTTCTAAATCTCTGCCAAGGACTGATGAACTTTCACCACGTCTTGAATTACTTCCTTCCCTTGTTGGAGCAACTTTTGGATCCATTCATTAACCACTCTTCCTTTTCTGGTAATCTTCTCAATCGTAGGCACCGATGAGAAATCGAATCCGGCAGAAGCAGAAGCAGATGGTATGGATTCCAGGGGTGTTGAGAGTTTAATCAAAACCTCTGTCAACTGCTCCACTTTTTTCTTAAACTCATCTTTGCTGATCTTTGTTTCTTTCAACTTTTGGCACAGCACGTCTATGGAAGCCCGTGCATCTTGTTGCGCTCCTTCTGTTGTTACTTTCCCTAGAGCCACCTTGGTGATCTGATAATCAGCAGCTGTTACATCATCCCTAGTTTTGTCAGCTGAGGGAGTGGCGATCTCTGCGAACTTATCTCCTGAAGCATCTACCAAAACTCTTGAAACTGTTTTGGGTTTCTTGGCTGATCTCGCAGTAGAAACCTTGAGTGAGCTAAAATCAAGGGGTGGTAGGGGTACAATCACCTTCCTCTTCCTGGGAGTTTGCTCAAGTAACCATTGTGGAGTATCAGAAGGAACTGCTGATGTTGTAGTAACTAGTAATCTACTCTCAAGAGGAGAAGATTCTACTATTGGAGGAGGAACAGTAGTCAACGTGGTAGTAGGTGCAACAAAGAGAGGCACAGGTTGTGGCGAGCTGGTAATTATTTGGGTTCCAGTAGAGAGGGGAGAGAGACCAGAGAAAATGCCTGCCATACTTGAAGAAGTGAATGGGGATTGAGGAGATTGGAGTGGTTGTTGAGGGGCAGGCACAGATTCAGACTCCAAACCCTGGGTTGCAAGAGACAAAGTTTCTTTGGTCTGACTATCAACAGATGATGGAATCAAGATTTGACTTCCTTCCTCTTCCACATTAATTTCTTCTTTTTCTGGTGACGTTGGTGATTCTGGCACAACCACCGTTTCAGCTGGAGAAACAATTGAAGAGATTTGTCTTTCTTTCCTCCTCCTAGGAATCCTGATTTTTATAGGCCCCCCAGAAGATTCTTTGCCCTTTTCCTGTTGGGAGGGCCCCACCTCTAAAGCAGCCAATTTGGGAAACTTGTCATCATTGAAATTCATCCCCCAAGAAGAAAGCCATTTCTTCGTACGAGCCAAAATTAGGGCTGACCTATCGGTGATAGAGGCTTTCTCAGTAACTGACCAATCAATAGGTGGAAAAATGTATCGATCTTCGTTAAGCCCATCATAGGACATATCCAACACACTTTCATTATCTGCAGTGCCATCTGGCAAATCAGAAAGCCCCAGTGTCTGAATTTCATCAATAGTAAGCCTACTATTATCCTTTCTGCGTATCGCAACTTCGTCCCGCAGATCAATCCAGATGTCCTCAATATCAGGCCTGTGCAGATGTTGAGCTCCATAGGCCCGAAGCACTCCTCGGATGTCAAAACCATCCCGAGATTTCATATGCTTCTTTAATTTCTCCTGAAGTTCACATTCGACATTTTTGGCCTTAGCCGCTGTCGAGCAAGTATATCTCCCAATAGAAATTGGGAAGGATACTGCTGCCTTGTGTTTGCTCTGTTGGAACTTGTGGAAATCCAACAATTGTCTGACCAATTCCAACAAAATTAATCTATCCCCAGGATAGCGAGGCAAACGGAAAGGCTCTCCTGCATACATCACTGTTCGAATGTATGTAAACTTCCTAAACTGTAGGAAGATACATCCCCATTTAGATACCTCGGCCCAAGCCTCATCGGAGACTCTTGTTTTTCTCAATCCCGGGTTCAGTCTGCAGATGTTCTCATAGAAAAAGGCATCATTAACCCTTCTAAACTGATCCTTAGACCCCTTCTTCGTTATTTGCGGAAAATGCTTGTAGATTGGGTTTGTGATCCTGCTGCCTTTTGTATCGAGCCCGGGATAGTTCCTCATCCCGGCTGCCGCATAGGCCACATACGAGAACATGTAAAATTTTCCCGTCGACAAGACCGTCGTCATTTGGGCATCAATCTCATCACTGATCAAGGTTCCCCAGTCAATCCCTTGCTTATTCTTCTTGATGGTGACCATGAACTGGTACATCCATCCGTGAAATAGATTTGACTCTGGTAAACCAAATGCCCGGCTAAGAAGTGTGATGATATCATTTATCTCTTGTATAAAGTCACACCTAGGAATAGTCCTAGGAAATCGGGATACCGCTGGCTTAGCTTTAGCCAGGAACTTCTTGTTAACATCTCTTATACAATTCTCCTGGTTAGTGTCCCAGGTTTTCTGGGCTGACTTCATATTCAAATTCCCATACTCCTCGAAATTGGGTAATTTCAGGAGGTCATCAAGATAAATCCCATCTAGCTTGATCACTACTTCTCCTGCTGGGTTCCTAACGGAACGAGAAGCAGAGTCGTAGTTAGAGGCACAGGCCAGAATGAACTCTGGACATTGGGCCGATAGAGGAAAGCCTGCTGCCAAAGGTAAGCCACTTTTGCTAAAGAGGTCATCCATTCAGTTTGACTGGGACTTTTCACCCTGTTCCAGAAATCGTCCATGTCAACATTACCGAATTCGGTATCCCGAATATCGTAATTACAGTCAACATATGACGGGGATTCTGGTTTCTTAAACTTATATTTCATCCTGCTTGATTTCTCGGTCTTCTCTTGTGATGGACCGGGGTCTGTCATGAAGAAAATCGGATGAAGAGATGCTCGGAAAACCCTGGTGATGCTATGCACGCTGAAATACCCGATTGAAGGTATGTGACGGAAGATAAAAAGAACCCGACAGGCTGAAGGTGTCAGAACTTTGGAGGAACCCGACACGCACTGCCTTTGACAGAACTTCGACGGAACCCGACACTTAGTGTTACTGGCAGAACCTTTTGAGAACCCGGTACCCACTGTTGAGATCAGAATATTGAGGAACCCCGAACTTCGAGCTCTCTCTGTACTTTGGGCAGATTAAGGAAAGCCTGCAAAACAGCTTCCGAAGTCCGGGTAGCACAAAAAGAATTTCTCCTTTGAGTTTTTTGCATATAAAACCTTTTTTCTTTGATAATATTCCAAATATCATGCAAACAATTGTAATTCAAAAGGAACAGTACCAACTGATATTTGCAAGAAGAAAATAAACCCTAGAAAACCCCAAAACGCTTTCGAAAACGATTCAGAGGAAATAAGGAAGAAAATCTTCAACAATCGGCAAGGAAGTACACGGAAAACGTTTCTTAAATCAAGAACAAAGGAGGAACGATTAATACCTTCCAATCGAGACAGGTGAAAATGAAAACAATCGATCTAGTATGATAACGCGAGCTTGCGGGTTTTGGGAGCAGGAGAACATGCGCAAAAATCCACGGTGTAAAATTAAGAACGGTGAAAATGACGTGTAAAAACCGCATATTTATAAGAAAACCAATAATAAATACACATCAGCTCCGCATGTGCCAACGCACCAACCGCTTAGCATGTGCCACGTCAGCATGTTGGAGGAGTTCGGAAACCCGATGGGAAAAGATTTGGTGTATTTCGGGTTTTGAGCGTCGGAAAACATGGAACACAAAACATGTCTAGAAACACGAATGTTCCGATGTGTTAAACTTCCGAAAACCCGATTTACAAAGGATTTTCTTAATACTTGGCGGGTTTCGGGAATCGGAGAACATGCCATATAAAACATGTTTTGTAACACGAATGTTCCGATGCCTTAAGCTTCCGAAAACCCGATTTGAAAGGACTTGCTCAATATAAAGCGGGATTCGGGAATCGGAAATCAAGCAACACAAAGCATGTTTTAACTCATGAATATTTCGATGCATGAGATATCCGAAAACCTGATTTACTCATAAAGAGGTCATAACTCAAAAGTGTTAAGAAAATTTTGTAGGGGTTATCCAACCATTTCGTCGTTAACTCAAAATGGGGATAACATAGAGCTAGGGCATAGACTTAAAGAACACCACCTTTGGAGATCCCTCTTCCTGCATACAAGTCACATCTTCAATCCCTTTTTCATGTCAAAATTAGGATTACGAGCATCTTTCTTCCATATTTCCCTCATGATCTTTTGGTATAACTAACTATTGTTGGTTATGTGTTAACACCTGTTATTGGATACAAGTACAATGCTTTGAGTGGTATCATTTTCTTGTTTATATCCAATCCAGTTCGAAGCATAGTTTCCCTATACACCATTGCTACAGCTATGTTCAATTCACCTCATCCAAATCATCTTTTATAAAAATCATAACAAATTACACACTATGAATTTTATATCTATCCATGAATGCATTTTGCAAATACACTTTTCAGTTTGAAAATTCTACTTGATCACCTTTGTAGTTTGCGAATCCTACTTGAGGATCCTTCTCAAGGCAAGTTTGTTATCCTACAGATCCTTATCTCTCAACATGTTCAACACCATATTTGATCCATTGTTCCTCGCTCTCCATGTCCACTCATCACCATTTGTCTCCACATCATCCTTCTCACCTTTTTGTCCCCTTGCATGACGCTAGATATCTTACTTGTCTTTCCTCTTGAGTTTCTCTTTTATTCTTCCACTTTCAGTTTGAAAATATTGCTTAACCATCCATGTAGCCAGAGAACCTTAGTTAAGTTATATCTTCTTCCTTGGATCCTCCTGCTGTAGAAACTTCTCCACCGTTTCCTCTTTCAACAGACGACAATCACCCCCACAAACGTCTTTACACTCCTCCTTTTCCGCTTAACAATCTTGTATCATCAATACCACCACGTGGGCATCCCAGTTAAGATTTCCATCACACTCTCCATATAAAACACATATATTCCTCAATCCATTCATGTCACACTCCTTTGTTTCCCTGTTATAACATTGTTATCACTTCCTTTCATCTTTTATTCCATTTTGGTATACTCCATTCAGTCTTTTCATCATTCTTATTCTTCTTCGGTTTGGCAATCCTACTTAACCATCTCCATCGCAGGGAAATCTTACTTAAGAGTTTCTCTTAAGAATGGTTGGCCATCTGATACTTCCATCTCCCATCATCTCTTCCTCATCTTCTGTCTCCCACCTCTCATCATACTCATCCATTCCAACCAACCCTTCCACACTTGCATCCAATACAATGTTGTCTTTCTCCTTCCATATTGTCACTACCAGTTTGGTGATCTTACTTAAATCCTCCTACAATATGGCGATCTTACTTAAGAGTCCATCTTAAGAATGATTTATCATCTTGCACTCCCCCACTACCCCACATTCTCTCCATCTACATTTTCTCAGCATTCCTCATCATCAAATCCTCTCACCTCCTCTTTTATTCTCACAAACACCACTTCCTACTAGTCTCTTTTTCATCTCCATCATCTGTCACTAGGTAATATTACTTAACTGTTGCTTCTCCATTCATTTCATGTCTTGTGTCTTTATTTTTCTCTCATTCATTCTCATCCACTACATCCTCTCCTCACCTTCATCTTCCTACACATCGTTATCCCTCCTTTCTTTACTCTTTCCACTCCATCTACTAGAGTTCTCCCACATATCTACCCCCATACTTACACGTCATTGTCATTGAAATTCTCCTAACATTATTTCATCATAATCTTCTATTTCCGTGTTAGTAATTTTCAGTGGACTTCTCCTATAATTCACTCATCCCCATTCCGCATAGCCTGAATCCTTTTCTTTGACCTCCATTCTATCTTCATTCCTTCCTTCCTTTGTTTCCTCTGATCATTATCAGAGGACTTCTCCTAACGCCCCTTCATTGGCTTTCCCCCTACCGTTCTTCGTTTACTTTCTTCCTTGTCTTATCTTTTGTCTCATCTTTTCCTACTAATAATTATTGGTGGATTTATCCTAACATCCATTCACTAATGTTACCTCTCCTATCCCATCCTTTCTTTTTCCTCGCCACCTCTCCATCTTCCATTCTTCCTTGACTATTTCTTCACTGTCTTCATCATAAACCTTCTCTCTATTTTCTCATCATCAAAATATCCTCATCTCATGCATCTATGTTTCTTTTCCAATCGATGTCATTCCTTCCCTCAAGTTTCTCTTTACATTCCTAATGCTTCCCACTCTTTAAAAAATATCTTCATTCTTGGTTCACTTCCTTAAGCATACTTTTCTTCGTTGTCTTCTCCTCCTTTCTGATCTTCATCTTATTTCACTTCCTCTACATCATCTTTTTCCCCATTTTACCTCACACTTCCTCCTTACTTCCCCGTCGAAAACTTGACTCTTCAGCATTATCTGATTTCCTTTATCATCTCATCATCCACATGCATTTCCATGCGGTCGGTTCCATACTCTTTTCCTTGGATTTCATCACTATGATCTATTTCCTTCAATTTTATTTGCTCTATCATCTCTTTCATTTTCCATTACCTCTCTATTTTCCTCTGCTCCAATCTTCATCACATCTTTCATTTTAAATAACTCTCTCCATTTTTCATGATTTCATCCTTTTCTCTATTCTTTTCTTGTCTTCTTTTTGTTTTTACTTCTTCATTTCCCCCTTTCTCTATAATCCTTCTGTGTTATCTTCTTCCTCCCCTTTCACTCTTTATTTTCTCCTCCTCTATTTCCACCCCTCTATACCATATCCTTTTCACCTTCATATTCAATCTTTCTTGCTCTTCTCATAATCAACCAATCTTGTTGTCTATTCCCTTTTCTCTTTCTCAACATCCCTTACATCTAGCATTCATATTCAATGCCAATGTTTCTCTGTTTATGTATCGCCATCTATCCCTTTCATTACCATTCTTGTTCTTATCTTTGCCACATTAACATCTTCTCCTTTTGAGAACCCTGTCACATCTTTTATCTTTATCAGTCCTCTCGTAGGGACATCATCATACCCATTTCTAAGAATCTCTTCCCATCTTCTTTTGACATTATTTTCTTGGAAGATACCATAACGGACATCACCTATCTAATCTTGTTCTCTTCCTTGAATATTTTCTCTTCTTTTGTTTTGTCGCAAAAGTATCTTGACTTCTTATCCTACTTATCAAACAAGTAGGAGTACTTTTATCTTCTAATTTGCTAACACTTATGCATCTTTCCTATAAAACATGATTGTCATCATATTTATTATCCTTTAAGGGCATTTTATCTCACCTTTCTATTCTATCTACTCATCTTGTCCACTTTTATGATTATTCTATGTATGTCCTATGTTGGGGCACCTTTTCATCCTTGTACTTGTCTACACATATAACTCATCTTGTGTCCTTATCATTCCATGTGTTGGGGCATCATTATCTTCATCTACGTCCCTTTTGTGGACGCATAATTTTTCGCATGATTCCTCACAAACAAAGGATTGCGCACATCTTTCGCATTTAGTTGCACATATTTTGATGTTTTCCTATGACCCATTGGTCATCTGGGTTTACATCCATACTGCAGTGGTCTTCACCCACTCATTGTTCTGTAGAACATTGTCGTCTATCTCTGTTGAGACCGCAATTGTCCTCTATCAATGTGATATTGGAGTTGCTACCATAATTTTTTTATTGTTATTGTGATACTTTTTTTTTTCCTGGGGCATCTTACCTTTGGTCATGTCTTCATCCATCCTTGGACATATCTTTCATCTAACCCTTTTTGTTTTTGTCTCATGGCTTGCTATCGCAAACCGCTCAACAAAAAGGGGCAAATGTAGACACCTATTTTCAGTATAGCACCCCTTCGTCATCTCACTTTCATCTAATTTCCATTATCGCATCTCTTTCTCTAAATAAAATCTTATCTATTTGCTCACATTATTTGATTAATTATCAATGGGCTCCATATGGACCCATGTGATAATTAAATTTTTGGCATCATCCCCCATCTCTCACAAATTATTTAATTCATAATGCATATCTTTGACTCCTTTTTAAAAATGAAATCTTTATCTCACCCCCCATTCAAATCATGTCCCCCGCTTTGCCTAATAAGTCAAAATATGGGACCCACATGATCACATCACATCTCTAACTCAGGTTACTTTACTACACCTTGGGTATCATCTAACCTACATTTTAGTCTCATATCTAAGCTATAAATATGGGGTTTTCCCCAATATTTCAAAGGGATATATATATTCTAAAGAGAGAGATTTTTCAAAAAAGGAACATATATTTTTAAAGAAAGCAGATATTTTTAAGAAGACCTGGAGATACCTAGGCCTATAAAAGGGAAGGAAGAGCTTAACTGAGTTCTTCCCGTTTGAAGGAGAAATCTTTGCCTTAATTCATCATCATACCATCTTGATGTCTGGTTCATTTCCATAGCAGGACATAAGCTAAGTACTCTTGTTATTTCAGTTGCTTGTCATTTTTACTACTATTCATGATCTGTTATCATCTTGTCTGACATGGGGGTCGACATCCTCTAAGGGAGTTAAAATCCTCTCAGAATTGGCACCATCCAGGAAACCCCCACATATTGTGTTCTAATCTTATCTGGTTTAGCTTTACAAATCTAGCTTCTTGATATCATGCATCTAATTTCTTTGCACCCATATCATCCATTGTTATCTCCAAGGTACTAAGCCTCTTGTATACTCGATGTTGTCTCATGTTTCTTGATTACTCATACACTCACCTGGATAGGAATATGGAAACACAGATCAACAAATAAAGAAGAAAACATCATAAAAAGATATCATTATTAGTATATATGTTCTTATAAGTATTAGAGATGGCAATTAAGGTGTATGTCGATGTAAATAAAACCAACATATGGTTCCCCACCTTCACATGAAGGAGAAAGAAAAAACTAGGTAAATGGATAGTAGCTTCTACCAAAGAAAGGGGAGGAACCCTTTGGATTTAGATAAAGATGATGATAATGATAATGATTCATGATACTTTGAATTAAAACACTTCAAACTTAGCAAGAGAAAACTCTAGATCCACTAGGGTTTGAAATATATATTTGAGTCAAATTTTTGGTTCACAAAATGTTTACACCTTAATTGAACTACGTTCTGGAAAGTGTGCAACAATAAATAGGATGGAAGGGTTCATTATAAGAGATAATTTGGATCTAATTATTTCACAATTAACCATAAATGATAAGAATAATTCATTAATACTTGCAATAGTGATAACTAGTGAAATGATATCTGAAATATATAAAGGGAGATGAAGAATTAGCTATACATGTCAATACAAAGAAGATCTAGACGTGTAGATAGGTGGAAAACATAGATACGAAACTGGGAGTGCTTCATTATCAATCCTGGAACTAAAAATTAAGATGGTGCATGATTGTAGGAATTTTGTATGGCCCAAACTTGGAAGCATATGGTCATAATTGGAATTGTATGGTCTTGGATCCTTTGATAGTTATATTCTACTTCTTGTGTGCTTATATTTTCTAGAAATTTCCTTCTTTTTATGTCACTCTTGTTCGCACAAAATCAAGATGACATAAAATCACTTGTAATAAAGTGGAAATGCTAGAAAAATATAATATCATTTGTCAAATAATTATATAAAGAAAAGTATAAATCACATGTGTGGTGAGTATGGAATAGCCTTGGTGGTCGACACAATTGAAACAACCCAAGTGTTGTACTACATGCACTCATGCGGGATCAAGACTCGTGTAGTTCTCATAGGTGCTTGTGTAAGTATGTTTGTGATATAATCCAACCATATATGGGTTCCCTCACGTATCTTGATATACATATAGTAGGATAACTATACAATAGAGAATGTAACCAACATGATAATTGTGTTGTGTGGTTTACTTCAGATGTGTGATTTAAACCTTTTTCACTTAATACCCTTTGATAATTATTGGAGTGAATTTTATCTTTATAAGACATGACTCTACGACCTTTGCATGATCAGCAATGGAGGAATATGAAATCTTTGACTTGGTTGAGTGCTTCAGAATTCTATTAGTGGTTTCTCTAAATAAAGTGAAATTGATTTAGGAGAGCTTTGAGTTCTTCTAGAGTGATATTTTTTATAATATCTTGTAAGAGTTTTAGGTGAGTTATAAAGTGATATTGGATTTCTTATATAACCTTATATAGGTGAAATATTCCAATAAGAATGACCATAAGAAAGTTAAATGACCCCATAACTATATTAAAAATGAAATCAAATTTGTGATTTAGAGAGGAAATAAACATCTTGTCCAATAAAAGATAGACAAAAATGATAATAAAACACGTAAGTTCATAACAAACTTCTCAATGAAAGATTGTGTAACATAATAACCTTTCCTGATGTAGAGAGGAAAACAATCTTGGAAAATTATCTCATACCAATTAATGTAGAGAGGAAATAAAAAACTTGGCTAGTTGTTTTGTGTTTCCCTCTATATCAAGTTGGAGGATAGAAAAGTTCAGGACTGTACAAGTCAGATAGGACCAAATTTCATATCCTAACCAAATTGTTTAGTCCATGATAGGAGATATGTGATGTAAAAGAGATAATTATAACATGATTCACATTAATAATATACTACTTTGATTAATCAATATTTATTAAATTTGCAACATAAAAGAGTGTGGGGATGAGAAAGTCTCAAAAGATCTAAATAAATGTAATGACTAGACTTTGAATGTGAGAAATTGTCTTATGAAAAGTTACCAAATTTTAGTGTCTACAACAACCATTTATCATAGATTGACCTCACCAAAGAAAGATATCAAGAATAACAATTTAACCAAAAAATAATAATGTTTCTCTATGTATTCAAGGAAATATATAAAATTAGGCACAATAACTTAACACTACAATTACAATCTTGGAGAAAGAATTTGTAAAAATCCTTCTAAGGATTTCCATCTTAAACCTATCCTAAGCTTGTAGAATTTTCAAATATTATGTGGAACCAAACCGGCTCATGATCTTATAGAATGTTGATCTGGATCTCATTCCTTTTTAAATATTTAATAAATTACATACAAGTTTATAGTTCCATGCTATTTATAGAATTCATAGAGTTGTGGTGGGAGAGAAAACTGCCTTCATCAATCAAAGATTCCCCATAAAATATTCTTCAGGTGGCCTCTTAGATCCATTGATTATCCCCTAGAAGTTAACTTTCCTTAAATTACGCTCATACAAATCATTTTGTTGGTCCCTGGATGAAACATACAAATCAATAACCACTTTTTATCTCTTGTTATTGTATTAGTATCGATAGGTGATTCTTTCATACACTAATAACATCATAGAAGTAAATGGAAGTGGTCTCATAAGAATGTAGTATTTCAAGGATTCTTGTTGGAAGTATAACCAATGAGAGGGGGGGTGAATTAGTGGGCTATAAAACTTTCATTTAATTCAGAATTAAAATACATAAACCATTTAACACATTCACTAAACATTCGTCAACATATAGATTAGGTAATGATTAATTAAAACACATAAGCATGAACCATAAAAAAACAATAACATAAGTACATGAGATTTAAGTGGGAAACCCTCAAGGGGAAGAAAACCCACTGAAACAAAGATTTATTATAACATTGATTCAAATTTAGTTGACACCAGCCCAACACGGAACACCAACCCCTAGATTTAGCGAGGCACCAATCCCACAAGGAGCACAAACCTTTAGATTTAATAGAGCACCAACCCTATAAGGAGGCACCAACCCTTTCGATGAATCACCAAAAAATAAAGCCACCTGATTTTTTTGTCACCTCTGCAATATTGCTTTGAAAACTTATGATGACACCATTTAGCTCTCCTTTTCTCTATCTTCCTCCACTCTTCCCTCTAGCCTTAACTCACCCAAGAACTTAATCTTCAAGATGATTAGGTCTAATGACCTATCTATCCAACAAAAACACACACTCTAAGAATTTATATCATCTTCTCTTCCCTCTCTTGATGGTCACAAAGACCTCCTACACCTCTAGAGACACCCTTCTATCTCACATTTTCTCTTACTCATGTAACTTCTCAAATAAGCTTCTAAAACATGCTTATATACCCAACTCATGATCATAACACACCTAGGTCAGCCATCATAGGGTATATTCACTTAAACAATACGAAAACATCATGGAAACATCATACAAAGGACCACATAAGTGTGTAATAACATCTATAACCGTCATTTCTCCACTAGGACTCAAGAAGCCCTAAAGCACCCAAACTGCACTCTCACCAAAGCCAAATCACTTGAGCCAATAAGACCTTCACAAAAATACAAGGACCACTTAGACATGTTTTCTAAGAATACTAACAACCTCTAACAAGGTTCTACACCTCTGCACCATCATCACAAGTAATTAAGTAACCATCTGGAGTAATTAACCTCATTAGGTTTGTGACCTATTGATTTAAAAAATATATGATTTGTAAAACCTTAATTGCATAGTCATGTATGATAAATAAATGCTAAGTAACTACTAGAATATAGATGACACAAGTAATAAGCTAAAGAATTATAAAACCCTAAGTGAAAGATAGAGAGAAAAATACTTAGATGACTCACACTTGCTTTGGCACTGTGTAGACTAGAGAAATTGATAAAAAAGAAGGGAAGGTTGTTATAATTATGCCTAATAAATTATAGAGCTATCAGATATTCATAGACTAGGGTTCCTAGACTGGGGCGAGGCCGCTAATACACCAAATACCTCTATTAGGTGCCTACGATTGTAAAGGAACTCAAAACCTAGTTTTTATTATGTCATAAGGAGGTCATTTATAGTCATTGTTGGTCACCTGTATGTCGTAATATGATTGTATATTTTTCCTATAACCTATAAAGAGAATATGACCTGTAAAACCCTCAAACTATATCAAATCCCAAAAATAAAAGATGCAATATGGGGAGTCGAACTAACCTTGATTATCACTCGAGTGAGTGAACTTATGACCGAGCATTTCACTACATCTCAGAGTCCATGTATTTCTTGTTCGTGTGTGATAGAATCGTGTCCTAATAATCCCTTATGCAAGTGCACATGATAGCGAGTGATAGATAGATGTACTAATGTAAATAGATGTGTGGATGAAAAAATGAAATTCCCCTCCTATGTGTGTATGCCTAAAATGCAATCCCTTTTCCCTTGAATGATAACTAGATGAATGCCTTTAATGCTCTTAGATGCCTTTGAATGCAACCTTAGGTGGTGATGATAGATGCTTATATCTTGGTCCTTTATATTGGTCACATAGATTTGTATTTATATGATTACCTTATTTTAATTTCATAATTGAAAAATAAAAGGCCAACCCATAAGAAAATAAGATGCCCAAAAGATAAAAGAGACCCAAAAGAAGCGAGTAAGACAAAGAAGGTTTAGGGGCACCCAGAGGGGACGAGGGCACCTGAGTGCTAATGACCTGGTTGGTTGCTAGTGTCCGAAGTGATAAAATATAAAAAAGTGAAGTAATGACTAGGCTGTAGGGTGTAAAATACCAGAAATAAGACCAAAAACAAAACAAAGATGCTAAAGATAGCCGTTGATTACTAGTTTTCTTGCTTAAGAATCATATGAATGCAAACATGTTCTTAGGACCTAGAAACATACCCAAGTGTGTGATTTTGTGTTTACATTTTCCCCCAATTTATGTTGTTGAGTGAATGCTTGATAACATAAAGTAGATAAGAGATGTATAGCTGATAACCATGTAGAGTGTGATGGAGATAGTGTGACAAAGAGACAAGTGAAATCGTGGAGTGCTAAAAAAGAAGTGTGGAAGCTAAGAAATAGGAAGTGACCCTAGGGGTGAAGTGTATGTGTTGTACCTATTGTTTTTGTAGCTTGATGTGGGGTTACTTCTTGTTACATGTTAAGGAAGAACCTTCAAAAGAAGAGCAAAAGAGTAGTCAAAGTCATGTATAATGAAAACTCTATAAAAGTATGTAAATGTGTGTAAAATCAAAGTGTGCACCTGACCCATAAAGAGTGAAAAGGATAGAAACTTTTTTGAATTGCCATAGAAGAGAATTTTTTTAGGGAGATCTCACACCAAGAGAAATTTTTTAGAGTGATATCATGCCTAGAGTGAGTTTTTTGGGAAATCTCATGCAAAGTGCAAGTTTTTTGGGTGATCTCACGCTACAAGAGAATAGTTTTGGGGAGAGAGGTCTAGTGTTACTCTCCTTCCATGAATGCTTCCCAATTTATAAAACATTGTAGATGGTGTGATCCGTGTTTAGTTTTGTGTTTGTTCCAAGTAGAAAAAGGAGATAGAATGCATTTTGATTACTGGCGGACTGTTTTTGTATTGTGAAAACTAATATGTGAACTACCATGAACTACATTTGTTTGAGAAAGTAAATGTAACTGCCCCTAGTCATAAGAACCTAGGAAAGGTTAGTAGTGCCTAGTTTCTAGTGTCTATATTTGGGCACTGGTGTCTGTGCTGAACTAAGGACCCAATTCAGAATCTAGGCCATTTATGTAACTGTAGACTGTTCTATTCCTCTACTATGCAGGCCTATAATGAAGCTATGAACTATTGAATGGAGTACTGATTAAATCGATGTATGCTTCCCTCATTTGGGGTGCTTACAACGTCACAAGGAGTATGCAGCAAAAAGAGAGGACCTCATGTTGAACTAAACCTAATACCCTATAGGGGAGAAAATTTTCATGGTAGGAACAAAGACACATGCAAACAATATGGCTAAAAGCATGTGTTAGTGCAATCAAAGCAAGTATGAATATAAAAGATAATGTGCAATCAAACAAGCAAGAATAAATTATAGACCACGAAAATTTGGTTTCATACATAGGACATCACTAACAATGTCGCAAGACAATTAGGGCTAAAGTGACCAAAAGCATACAATGTGCATACAAAACATAGGGCATAGCATGTAAACAATAACATACAATACAAGACAATAGAAAAAAAATGTAACAAAAAACCATGTTGGCAAATAGTTTATGTAAGGAAAATGTTGTACATGAAGCACCTGTTAGCATGTTAGAAAGATAAAGAGTATGTCAAAGTGTGTATAGATTAATGAAAAGAAGTGTACTAGTTTGAATAGGAAATAGTAAATAATGAAACGATAACACTTGTGATGTGTAAGAGAAGTAAATGTAGATTCCCCTAGGAGCCTCGGTGGGACTGGTAAGAGGTACATTTCCAAAGATCATTGTTACGTGTAAATATATGTAAGAAGTCTGTATTCACACCTAAAGAAAAAGTGAACATGCATGTGTATATCATAAATATAATGACATATTAAGTATCCTTATAGCACGGGAAAAAAGTGTACATGTAACTTGTATAAGCAAACAAGAATAGATGCAACCAAGATATACAATATTCCATGAATAAGTGAGATAAAATGATATGCAATGTGAATTTGATAGGGGTAGTTTGCCCCCCGGGCTGATGTGGATGAGCATGAAATGAGGTTCATTTATAAAACACCCCTCGATAGTAAAGAATGAACCATAAAACAAGAGTGTGTCATCAAGAAATGATTTGAAATGTGTGCTAGATAGATAGAACATGAAGCATAGAGTGTAAAGTGGAAAATAGGTGAGGTTCATTTTAGATTTAGATCCTCAGTAGTCAGGTATGAATTGTGGAACTAGATTGCATCACAAGGTAATGGTTTGATGTGTGAGATAGGAATGCTAGAAAGAAATATTTTGAAGCACGGAACATGTAGTCTGTAGTGTGTGAGGTTCATGGATGTAGTACACCCTCAACAGTCATATGTGAAACTTAGCACAAGAGTGTGTCATAGGAAAATGAAGATACTGGTCGTGTATCAAGTTATGTAAGATGAATGAGAAAGACTAGGTGTGAATCACGAAGTGTAAGAGTAGAAATCTTAGACAACTGATAATGCTAGAAGGAAGTAAACATGATGCCCCTAAGTGTGTGATGTAGATAAGAATCAAGTAACATCGTCTAAAGATCATAATTTTCATGGTCTAAGCCAAATGGAGAAGTGTTAGAGAATTGGTAAGAAATAGTATGGGGTTGATCTAATAAAGATCCATTATGGCGTAAATTGTACATTCCTATTGCATATTCTTCATCAGTGAAAGGTGGTAGTGGAAAACCATGTGTATACCAGCAAGTAAGATATTGTGTATAGCCAATAAATGAATCATTGCAAATAGAAACACGGCCAAAAGGCATGGGAAATGTGATATTAATATGATTAGGATCTAAAGTGCCACCAATGTAGTCAAGCCAAGAATTCCCAAGAGTAAGTGGAGAAGTGCCCACAAAAAAGACTAATAGATGGAAGATGCGGATGCCATAAGTAAAAATAATGTAAACATATACATGATAAAGGTGAGGAGAATGAGGTAAAGGGAGGAGATCATAAAGTGTGAATCCAATCCGAGCTAGGCCATCATGTGTGCAAACAGTATCAAAGAAAGTAGAATTAAATGGAATGTGTGGCCAATAAGGATTATTGATGAAAAGAGTTTATGTGAAAGAAGGAAGCACCAATGCAGTGTGCTCATGGGAAGATTAGGAAGGTGGTATGAAATCCAATGTATGGAAAGACCCCCAAAAAAGTACCATAGCATTAGTAGAAGGAGGGGGTTTCTTGAATTGATATTCACTAGGGACAATGGTTATGAAATTATCATTGAAGTAGAACTCATCTATCTCAATAGGGGTGAAATTAAGATTGCACAATTTTTCATCAATAAGCTTGACAGTATCAACATCGTCATCAAAATCATTAGTGCTGACATTGTCATGCCAGATAATAGTATCAAGGATATTTGTAGGAATGGAGCTAGATGTAGGTGCGAGAGGAGTCTCAGAGAGCATAGTGGTTGTGTTTATTGGAGTAGACAAGGCGGGTGAAATGATATCAGTAGTGTGAGTGGGAATGAATAGTATTCTTGTAGAGGTGGAATAAGGGAGTGAAGCACTAGATTGACCAACATTATATGTACTAATATTGCTATATATAATAGGTTATGATGGAGGAATAATGATAACAATAACATGGTATATGTGATAATACTTGAATGGATCAAGGTTAACAGTAATGGTATGTTCATAACCATCATGTAAGAATTTAATGCAGCAATGAACTGTAGATGGGACAATATGCATTGTGTGAATCTAGGGTCTACCCAACAAGAGATTAAACTAAAACGAGGCATCGATAACGAATAATATTGTAGTAACAATCTTAGCCCCAACTTGTATAGGTAATGTGATAGTGCCTAGACATGTGAGAGTAGTGAAATCATAACTAAAAATGAGAGTGGAATTCTTAGTAATTAGATTACTAGTAATGCCAATTTTCTTGTGAAGTGAGTGAACACATACATTTATAGCAAATCCATTATTAATGAGTACACTCTTGACACAAATGGATCCTATAATGGTGGTGATAAGAAAAGGTGAAAATAGATTGTCAACAACATAGGGAGGTATATCCTCATCACTAAATAATATAGAATTAAGGGAAAATTTTAGTGATGAATTTTTGTAAACTCATGAATATTAGGCATTTTGGAAATTGGAAACGGTGAATTTTCAACAGTCGGCTACCAGCTAGTTTGCCAAAAATTTTGGATCACAGGTAACTTATATGGCTCAGTTCACCTACTATTTAGACTTTAAAAAGAACTTATAGATGTATTTTTCCAACCTTTCGAATCAAACTACACTCATATTCTCTGAGGTACAATACTACACATATCACCGAGGTATAATACATATACATCATGACATAGACTACCATCTAATCTATTTTACAATTTGTGACTGCCATGCTACTTTGATACTTCTATCGTCTAACCTATTTCATCCAAAATCTATTGTCCAACCTCTGCTCTCTAACCTCTGCCATCCAAACTCTACTATTTAATCCATACCATTTAACCAATGTCGTCTAACCTCTCCCATCCAACCTTTTCCATCTAAACTTTCCCATCTAACCTCAATTTTTCTAACTTGTTACCTCTTCCACCCATGTGCATCCAATCCCAATTCATCAAAATCCAACCTGTCCCATCCCTATTTGTCTTAGCCCTACCCCATCCTACCCCTTCCTTGTGACTATCACCCAGCCATCTACCATGAAGGCTTGTAGTCATCTGTGAATCTGTCTATACTTAATATCTGCGATATATCTATGGATTATGGAAAATGCGGTAAGAAGGTTTCTACCCATTCAAAAATGAGTAACAAGACATTATTTGGATATTTTTTCCACTCAAAAAAGAACAATTGGTGTCGGGATTTGTAGAAAATATAGGTATGTACTATATACTAATTTACAAAATTTAATTAAAATATTTTCCACACTATATGTTTCTTTGAGTTTTGATACTTTACTCTTTGTACTCTTATTTGTTTGGTTGTATTTATTATATAAATTATAAATATTATATTTATGTAACACTTTTAAATGTAGACATTTGTTAAAAAAAATCAAAAATTAATATTTTTTGAGATGATATTATTAATGAAAACATTTGTTCCATTGATGAGATCAAACTAGGAGAAGACTCATCAAATAATCATCAAACACCAACCCCAAAGGAAGCTTCTGCTCCAATTTATGTTTCTAGAAAAATGAGATGTGATGATCAAGATATTCCAAATGAGATCAAATTATAGAAATTGAAGAAAGTAATTAAAAATATGTGAGAAGAAAGAGGAATAACTAGACAATAAGAAGGACTTTCAGGTTCGAATGGGAAGCTAAATATCCTTTTATTGAACCATTGGATCCAAAAAATGTTAACAATATTCCAACTCAATGTTGATGTAAAATATGTAGTAAGAAAAAAGGGAAAGATCATATAATGTAACTCAAATTAGACATCATTGAAAAATATTACAAGAAAATATATATTTCAAAAAAAGCAAAAGGATGGACGCATAGTAAGATATCATAAATGGAAAAATAAAAAATACTGCTTGCATGTAAAGTACGTAGAAGAGTATGAAAAAGAACAAAAATGTTTGAAAAATCTAAATAAAAAGGTGGCACAATTGAAGAAAAATTAGGCAAAGCTATGTAGACTAAAATGTTTTCCAAAAACATTCAATTTGCTATGGTATTCTATATATTGAAAAAGGGAAGAACCATCTTAGATTTCTTAGATAATAATTTTTTTATCAGGTTATTGGCTTACAGAATGTTCCAAAATCATAATGTTCAGATATTAGCAGCTAAGAAATTGTAAAATGTCTTGCACTAGGGGAAAAGGAGGATTTGAAAGAGGATATTAAAAATGCAAAGTTTATTTTGGTTTCAATTGATAAGGTTACAGTGGTAGACAATATTTCATGGGTTTGTATTCATTTCTATACTTTTTCAAATGAAGTAAGAAATACCCATCTCTTAGCTATTCATAAAATGAGTGAAAATTACAATTTTGAAAACCTTTACAAATTAACGGTGTCAAGTTTAAAGGATATAACATGAATGGATGAATTTTCCATTTCCACGAAGTTAGTTTGTGTTGGAATTGACAGTGCAACAGTAATGTAGGGGTCCAAAAATTTCTCCGCGTCAGACTACAAATAACAGTTGCACCATATATAATTACAATTCATTGCATACCTCATAGAATGAATCTGACGTATAAAATTGTGGGCACATTTGAAAGTCTTTCTAAAGTGGAGGAGCTTATCTATGACTTGCATGCATATTATTCAAGTAGTCCAAAAATATTTTTAGAATTTCAGAAATTTTCAATTGGATTGATAGATGGGAAAAAGATTCTTAAAGATGTAGATACCAGATGGATTTCCATGTATGAGCCTGCTTGTAGAATATTTGAAGATTATCCTTCATTGATAGGTTTTATGTATAAATACCGTAGGGAAGTAGATAAAGAGAAAGATTTGTTGTATCGTCTTACATATATTAAAGCATTATTTACATTATGTGGTATTTTTCCAATGTTGAATGAGCTCAATGTTTTGATGAAGCATGTGCAAGAGCATTCCATTTACATTACCGACTTCATACGACTGAGAAAACATGTACGCATGAGTCTAGATAATTTATATTTGTTAGATGAAAGTTTTCAAGGACCTGTTTTTGAAAGTTAGAATACATTAACCGATATTAAGAATCCAAGCTACTTCTTAACATTTAATATAAATGATTATCTGTGTATAAGAGTTCATATGAAAGAGATACCACTTCACACATTTAAGAGAAGAGTAGATTTGGTTGGATCAAAGTTGGAAGAAGTAAGAGTGAAACACAATTTATATGAAATAGTATTATGTGACACATGAAATAAATTAAAAAATATTTCCCATTATTTATCCACAAAGATCCATGAATGATTTGAAAAATATAAATTACTTGAAGGAATTAGAGTTATCAATCCACTGTTTTGTAATAGAGCTAGAGCGTTACTAAAACATCCATCAGTAATATATTTATAAAATGCATGAATAGTATAATGAAACATTTTTGTAAGCTTGAAGAGATAAATGGTGTTGTAGTTGAAGCTATTTTGCAAAATAATTTATTGAGTTCTTAGTCACAACATTTTCGATGACTATGATAGAGAAATTTTGTTTTCTAGATGACCCAACAGAAAATGGTTCCATTAGAATGCTTTGGAAGAAGATTTATTCAAGTAGTATTTTGTGAGACGATTTGAGCGAGTATTTTTGGCTATATAAACTATGTCAAACTATGATCCTGGGATATATTGAAGATGAGAGAGTATTCAATGTATTATCCTTAGTAAAATCAAATGTTTGTAACATATTGGATAGAAATTTAGAAAGTTTTCTGAGATTGTATGTATCCAATTATTTTGTGGAAATTTTTTCTTATGATATAAAACATGCATTATGGAATTCACTCGTATAAATAAGAGGAGTAGGTAAGATCCTGACTAATCCGGGGGATCCAAACATATCCACCAAACAAACTTCTAATTTAGTAGAATTCATGGACACTTATGAAGAAAGGGTTGCTCCAGTGTTGTTTCAATAATTTCTTATCTACATACTTGACATTATTGATAAAATGATTTGATATATTTATATATTTCATATCGATCAAGTATCAAATGTTATTAATAGGCTATATGTTGTTATGCTGTTTTACTTGCAATATATACACTTTTTATATTTTGTTTGATTATTTTAATAAGGATAGTGATTTATTTAGATCCATCTCTTTTTTATTAATATTTTATCTCTACATGAAACATAAATCCTTTCTGTATTAAAAAAACACACTCCAAACATCTAGACCCATTCTTTGCATCTCCAAATAGTAACATAAAAAACATTGACAAGAAAGCATAAATTTGAATACAAGAGGGTATATTAAATTATTCAAAACTTTCAAAAAATGTGACACAACTGTAAATATAGTTCCAATTCACAATTAAAATTGTATTCATTCTGACAAGAGGTGAATTACTTTATGAAGAAATAAATGTTTTCATAAAGCATTGCCGGAAAATATAATTACAAAATTTTGGGTTATTAATTTATTCTCAAAGCTTCTAGGAAAGTTATTTCATATAAGAACATATTACGAGTGAATCCTTTTCTCTACCTATGATTCTGAATCATAGTTGTCCTTACCTTTACCACATGAAATAAAAAAGTAAAAATTGGCTGACAACTATCTTTTAATTCCTACGCCAATGTCAGAATTTTGACAACACACCTGTCACATGGTGAAACTAACCTTTTTTTTCAATTTTTTGTTGTAAGGGAAACTTGAAATTTTTCTTACAAAAGAGGTGGAGTTTTCTCAATTTGTACAATGTTTTTTGCTAAAATTCCTGATACCTATAAATCCTACACCACACTATTGATATTTTAAAGAATATTATGCTCCTACCTTGCAACATCTCCTAATGACAATAGTGATAGATCAACATCTGTCTTTTCTTTCAATAAGATATCTAGATCCATCTTATTCTCCTTGATTATCTTTCTCAATATATTATTTTTCTTATTTAATAATAAAAGTTTTTCCTTCAACTATATAAATGCATTCAATATTTTTAGGGCATTCTTTAAATGTGCACTAAATACAACTGCTTCTTTCTTTAAAATGTCATATTTTTTCTGCAAAAAAGAAATGTATTAGATAAGTTATAAATAATTTAATGCAATGCTTATAATTTCACAATTTTTCACGTCTAAAAAAGACATACCAAAGCTATTTTTTTTCATTCACAATTAAAACATTATTTTTGTCTCTAGCCCATTTGTTGTAGTACACCTAGGATTCAACATTAAGATTCTCCAAAATGTTTAAAATTATATCTAAAACTTCATCAACATAATCATTATTATACAAAATTGTTTCAAAGTGAGATTTATTGCATAAAATGTCAAGCCTTGTTGGTTGGCTCTCTATGACAGTGAACAATGAATTCCTTTGAGCATGATTATGGTAATGGGTATTTATTTCTTTGATCAATTTGGCCCTGTACTCCCAAGCTTGCACTAATTTAACATCAGACATATCCACCTCCTAAATTGTGCCCCCCATCTGTTGTGGTTTCCTACTAACTGCAAGAAGAAAAGTATTACAAAATTAAGCATTATACCCTTGTAAATTATAAATGAAATATTTGCAATTAAAAAAAATAAATTAAAAATTATAATTTACCTTGCATGCTCAAATATGTGACCATACGACCATGTGACTGAGACATAGTTCTATCTACACTGTCAAACTCAGAAATTTCTACAAATAAAAATTATACAAATATTAAAAGACTAACACTTACAAAATAGATAGCTTGTTTGTGATTCTTGCTAGTAGCTTAGTTGTAAATAGTAATATAAATATCTATAGAAAATTTTAGAGGGAAATGTGGTGGTACTGATGGAGGTATCAACCCCTAGGTCTTTTCTGTCGAGGAAATTGAATCGGGGTCGATTCCGCTAAATCCATATAAGAATCACCATAGGCCTCTAGAGGGGCTTTACCCCTAGCAATAAGATCCTTATGAGATATTACAACTACAATTTTTCTTTGCAAAATATAAATTAATGTTATTATTGCATTTAAAAATAATAAATTGTTATACTGTTAAAATTAATTGTTACCTATTGCTCTTAAATTGAAAGACCTATCATTAGCAATTTGTCATTTATTGTAGTCAAAACTTGTCTATTTTGTAATTGGTGGAAATATTCTTGATAAAGCAGGTAGATAATTGGTACAAGAAAATGGAGTCTTCTATTTATTAGATCCATTCATACTGGAAATAACATTGTTGACATCTGATTTAATTCAATTAGACAAATACGTGCACCAATTGAATTGTTGCTTTGCAAGTGTCTGCAATGTATGTATATATATATATATATATATATATATATATATATATATATATATTATATATATATATATATATATATATAGTAATTGATGGAAATATTCTTGATATAAAGCAGGTAGATAACTGGTACAAGAAAATGGAGTCTTCTATTTATTAGATCCATTCATACTGGAAATAACATTGCTGACATCTGATTTAATTCAATTAGACAAATACGTGCACCAATTGAATTGTTGCCTTGCAAGTGTCTGCAATATATATTGAACTTCCCAAAGTGGAATGTTGACATATCTACCCTGTAACACAATCCTGGATTGAAATAGTGATATCATTGCAAGAAATAAATTGTGTGTAACACCTTGTATAACAAGGACTCTTCTCGATCGATTAAGTGCAATTGCAGCAACACAAAAGAAAAGTTAGATGCAAGGATAGTAAACAGACATTAAGAAATAAAATAATTGAAAAATAAAATTGAACTTACCATCAACCTACACACTATAATGAGATTACAAATATTTTTTCTGTATCAGTTAAGATGGAATTTGTAGTCACAGCCATATGGTTTTTAAATGGTAAACTAGTTAATCGATGGATGTATGTGGGATCCATGCTGAATGAAAATGTACGATCCATTAGGGGGGCGAATTTTTTTTTGTCTACCTAGTTGTAAAAATTGATCAGATAATCGAGGACGTGAGTATATATTTCAAATTGGGGCATGTTGAAAAGCCCTGTGAATTGTGTTTTGTGCATCCATTCTTTAGGTGTATCTTTCATTTTCACGAGTACCATAATTTTAGGGTACATGAAATTTCTGTAACGAAATTTGGAGGCAGGAGTAATTGGGGAGCTAGACATTGTTTAAATATTTAAAAATTAGTGTAAAAATACATAAGGGGTAAGAATGAAAATGCACATTAGTTTCATAGAAAATTGGAGTCAAAACACTGTAGATTTATAAAATTTTATGGCAAAAAGTAATGAAATAAACCTCGCAAGGCTATATATAGGGCTAGGGTTCACAGACAGGACACATGGCAAAAAATGATTGGAGTAGAGTTTAGAGGAAACACATGTCTGGAGACAGGGGCTAGTTGATATTTCCATGATTGTCTCTTCTCTATTAGATGAATTTCCTTGTTATAGAGATGTCTATCTAATAAAGAAGAGAATATTTTCCAACCAAGACTTTGGAATAAAGAACAGACGAATGTCCAACGTTATAGGTTAGAAGAGGAGGGATGAACATCTAACAATCCATCCAATATATAATAGATAGACATCCAACCTATTCTAATTATAGATAGATGAACATACCATGTTGTACTTATGATGGGGAAGAGGCAGTTGTCCAACTTGTTTTAATATAGACAGAATTCTAACCTTGTCCTTCTAACTGAGGAGAAATAACCACCTAATTTGTTCTAAGATAGATGATCATCCAACCATGTAACCTAGTCCTTTTGGCCTTAAAAAATATCAAATTCTAGCTTGCTAATTTGACTATAGATAGATGACCATCTATCACCCATCCAGCTATGCGAAACCCAAGAAACTATGACCTCCCAAATCAACTTTTCCATGAAACATTTTTTTAGATATTTTCCACTGTTTTAGAGATTTTCCACCCGTTCTATGATAATTTTTTAGAGGGGGGTCTTAAAATGAAACTTTTATAGTATGTGGAAAAATTTTTAGAGATTGAATAAGATGTGTGAAGTCCACCGGTGAATTATTGCTTTCAATGTGAATAGAGTGAAGGACAACCTTTAATGTTTGATTACAATTGGGTGCACTATGCAATAAATCATAAAGAGATATTTTTATAGTGTATTCTTAAGTTGATATATTATATTATCTCCCTTAGAAGTGGTGGGAGGAGCTGTAAAAGTTATAGGGTATGGGATGGAAAGGGGTTAAGCCATAGGAGGATGAGTACAATGAGTGGTGAATACATGGATAGTTGGATCAGCCATAGGAATAATAAAGCAAAGAGGATGTTGAACATGAACTTGCATAAAATTAGCAGCAGTAGTAACCATGCCAGAAACCTTAGTTGGGGTGAAAGAAGGATAAGAATATTGATTCATGAACCGAGAAGAAGAAGAAGAAGAGATATTTTGATAAATGCTCAGAAGGTAAGGTTTGAATGGACATGTTCACCAAATGATTTAACAAATATAAGATTTGTAAAACCCTAATTGCAGAGTCATGTATGATAGGTAAATTTAAAGAAAATATTGGAATATAGATTACATAAGAAATAAGATAAATAGGTATAAAACTCTGAGTGCAAGATAGAGATAAATATACTTATTTTATTTGCACTTTCTTTGGGACTATGCAGACTAGAGAAACTGATAAACAGGAAGGGAAGACTATCACAATTATGTCTGATAAATTCTAGAGCATTCAGATATACCTTGACTGGTGCGCCTAGACTGGGACAAGAGTGCCTAGGGGCCAAAGACCTTTGCTAGGTGCCTATGACTATACAAGATATCAAAACTTGGTTTTTCTTTTTTCGTAAGGTGGTTGATAATAGTCAAAGTTGGTCACTTGTATGTCACACTATGATTGCAAAGTTCTCATGTAACAGATAAAGAGAAGATGACCTAAAAAACCATCAAACTACATCAATTCCCAAAAAAATATGTAATATGGGGAGTCGAAATGACCTCAGCGGTCACTTGACTTAGTGAACCTACAACCAAGCGCTGAATTACATCTCAAACTCCATGTAGTTCTTGTGTGTGTGTGATAGAATCATGACCTAGGAAGCCCTTGTGTAAGCACACGTTATAGTGGGTGATAACTAGATGTACCAATGTAAATAGATGTGTGGATGGAAAAATGAACTTCCCCTCCTATGCATGTATGCATAAAATACAGTCCCTTGTCCTTTGGATGCAATCTTAGGAGGTGATAATATATGCTTAGAGACTAGTCCTTTATTTTGGTCACATAGCTTTGTATTTATATGATTCTGTTGTTTTGAAATTTGTAATTGATATCTAAAAGACCTACCCATATGAAAATAATATGCTTAAAAGATAAAAGAGACCTAAAATAAGTGAGTTAGATAGATAAGGGTTAGGGGTTCCCAGAGGAGACGAGGGCGCCTAGGCACTGGTGTCTGAAGTGATAAAAGATAAATAAGTGAAACATCGATTAGGTTGTAGGTTGTAAAAGCACACAAACAAAAAAAATAGGCCAAAGATAGCTATAAACTACTATTTTTATTGCTTAAGAATAATATGAATGCAAGTATGTTCTTAGGACCTAGAAATGTACCCAAGTGCATGATTTTGTGTCTACACCTATAAAACCAATCCTCAAAGATGAGGCTCGAATCAAAAACAAATCACCTCAACCATGAAAGTGTGACACAGATTTTGTGTCTATATAAAACCAATCCTCAAAGGAAACATCATGACTTGAGGGCCATCATCAAATCCATTAGACACACAAAATCATGCTAAAACACCATCAAATCACCTTTGTAACTAGATCACCTAAAACTACCATTTTTTCCCCAAAAAAAAGTTTTACAAAATCATCTTCAACAGACATCCTACAAGATAAACCATGATCTAAAACCACTCCAAACATGTAGTATGGATTCCTAAATTCCTCAAACACCAATTTAGTTAACTGGTCAAATGAAAAACCTGATAGAAAACACTTCTTCAGAAACTTACATATTTTAGTGGGGTCCACATACAATCAAGACACCTAATATACACCTGGAGAAACCTAAGAGAGTAATCTACAAGTAAGTTCTTTTCCATCACTTTTGAACAAGGGTTTTAGGAGGGTTTAAAATTTGTTTACCTTCTTAATGTTTGTTCATAAATATCAAATCCTCAATCTAAAAAATAATGCACTAAATTTCATCTTTGGACCCTTCCCCAACCATCATGAAGATATTATACCACCATGTAGAGTTTACATGTGCCAACAAGCACAAGAAAGTCCAATTTGACCTTGGTTTCTCACTTTTAAAAACTCATAAGAGGTAAAAACTCATTTTCTTGCTCAATCTTGCAACTCGGGTCCTGAAACTTAGACCAAACCTCAATATAAACCTGATATACCTTTTTAAAGGCTCACATTTCCATTTCCATGCTAAAATTAGTCTAACTCATTTCATTAGGGCACTTAGGGCTTAATGATAGGTCTAGTGCAGACCTAGAAAACATGATTTAGCCCTATACCTACACTCTGAGACACTTTTGAGTGTCTCCACACCTTATCCACATGCTCCCCATGCTATCACTATGTTTATCTAGTTGCTACATACCACTACTTCATCATGGCACACCACATCTTACGAACTAGGCCTCCAAACAAGCATCTTGAACATTCTTGCACCATCCATACTGACCTCCTCATCACTTCATCACTCTTTCACACCTACAAGATCATTCAACACACTTCATGACCTCACAAAAAATCATCACAACACTACAACACCTATGTAAGTCATCATACCCGCATAAGACAACTCAAGACATCATGCCATCTCAACATGACACTATCAATCAACCTTCACGTTTCTTACTCTATTTGACATCAATGATACCTCAAACATTAATGAAAACACCTACATCATCACTCTTTTTGACATAAATGAAAAAATAATTCCAATAATATCCCCTTCTGTCATTGATGAAAAACCTATTGATGACAAACACAAACAACTCAATCTCTGGTTAAGGTACTTCACATGCCACCAGCTCATTCTCCCCCTTTTGACATTAATGATAAAGATAAATACATGCAAATTCTTATTTTGACAGCACAATACGCTCGAAACTTAGTTGGAAACATCAACCAAACAAAACAAGGTCCATTAAACCTCTTCTTCCACTATCTTCTTAATTCTTTAAGAATGCTGTAAAAATGAGCAAGTTGCATACCTTCAAATCTGACTCATAACTTTCAATGAAACTTCTAAACACATAATTGATACCAATAGCTAAATTTTTGAGTATGGAGCTAAATTATTCATGTTTTAGCATACAAATAGAACTTGTTAGAAGTTGACAGTAACTGGCATCGATTAGAATGTGACCGGCATCGATCAGGGCAAGTTAGAACCGGCAACAGTTGGGCAGAATCAACATCGGTTACCTGTGTGACGAGTTTTTTAATTAACTCTTTGGATTTATTTCTATTTTTGGCATTGGAATAGATTTAAAGAATGTAATTGCATGGCTAAGTGCCCTAAAGTCTTAAACAACTATTTAAAGCATAAATCTAGGGTTTAGAATGAGAGGATTGATCATAATTACAAGATAATTATGTGAGAGAGAATTCTTGGTGAAGAATAAAAAATCTTGAAGGAAGAAAGTACTGAACATCTGAGAAGTGTAGAAGATTGTAAATCTTCATTGTATATCTTGTCAAAGCTTTGGATAATAGATTGGCTCGTTTCTTGGTGGACGTAGCCCACACTGGGTGAACCACATTAAATCTGGTGTTGATTTATGTCTCTTGTTTTGCATAATTCTTCTGGTAGAATATCCACTTTTATTTGCATGTATGCTTAGATCTGATATATTGTTTGTACAACCGGTGTGCTAACCCCAACATAAATGATAGAATTAGACTCATACCTTTCTTACGTAGACAACTTGAACTCAACATGCATCTTATGACTATCTTGACTTCAAACATGTTTTCACTAAGCTCTATACCTGTCAATGAGATGAGAACACACATGGATGACTCCCCCTGAATCGTACATTTCATCATGAAAATCACTCCAACAATATTGTCACCATATTTCAAACACCATAAAATCCTCTAGCTCTATCACTAAACACCAACAAGTTTTCATACTTGTTTTCAAGACCTTTCATACCATCTAAATCCTTCTAACCTACTCATGGATATGGATACACCTACACAACTTGTTGGACCCTTGTAATCTTAGCCAAGTATGAAGGTTCATGGGCGTGTAGGGTCCCAATTATGAAAAGGCACGCAAGGCAAAAACATGAGAGAGAAAGGCTTAGGGAAGCACATGGCACACGCGATGTGTGAAAGGATGCTCATGACTTAGTCAATTTGAGCACCCAGGGTAGAACATGTGAAAAGCGTGATCGATTACGTGTGGATAAGATGCCAGCCTGGTGGTAGGATGGCCTAGGAAAGAGCATGCCCTAGATGGAATCTTCTAGAAAAACATCATGAGGTAAAGTGGAAATCTCATGCCTAAAGAAGCATGCTCACATGGACCACATTCGACACTTGGCACCAGATTTGAGGATGTTGGAAGGCGAGTTGGCAATGTAGGAGAATTATAAATACAAGTGCCTATGAGGTAAAAGAAAGAGAATAAGTATGAGGTATAGTGGGTTAGAGAGTGAGCGGAGCTCTGCAAAAATTTTTACGAGTGGATATTTGTATTCAGGAAAGAATGCTCAAGAGCATGGAGTTGTAATTTTTCTTTTTCTATTAGCTTAGTTACATACGTCCAGTGATATGCATGACTGCGGTCTGCTCTCTGTGACACTTTGTAATGAATCAATGAATAAAATGAGGTTACCTGATATAAATAGACATGGATATCAATAGTTTTAATGCACTTTTCTCTCATATGAGTTCTCTTTCCTTTCATGAAATGTATGAATGCTTGTATAATTCTTTCTGTCATAATGCATGTTCTAGGTTCTGTTAAAGTACTCATTCTAAGGTGACTACAAGGATCTAGAGGCCATTCTAAGCCCTATGGTCCTTATATGTTTCAACCTCCCTCATTAAAACTCTTACACTAATCATAAACGATGCTTCCCACTAAACTCGCATAAAATAGAGACTCGGTACCCCCGCATGCCTCGGGTGAGCTCTTAGCTTTTGCTGGGTGATAGGCCAACATGCATGGGGTTCCTTCCTTTTGTGATAGGATTAAAATTGACTACATCTTGGTTCCATTGTCAAGACCTATTTTTGACATTGTAGTGGGATATAACATACATCATAATCTATGTAATGAGTAATGACAGGGTGATTGACATTGGAAATTGTTGAATCATGGTTCAAGAGCACGAAGGATGAAATTTACTTGGAGATATAGCACTGGACCTGAGTTTAATGCACGTAGATGGGTAGAAGAGAACCTCTACCATGATCTGTATGAGACCTTCTTCTACTGCTTCCCAGTAGAACTATATGAATGGCTTTCAGCCTATGCGTCTAGATCAAGTTGGCATTATGAATCACATGTATGAACTGAAGAAGACTACTAAAGGTTGCAGGATGCAGATCTGACATGGACCCATGTTGTAGATCATTGGTGGAGAGGAGTACTGACTAGTTACACTCTAGAATATGCCATTTCCACGTATTCTTGTCTAGAGGTTGCTGAGTTTGAATTTTTACAAGAACCTAGAGGAACATTTCTACATGTTATTCCCCTAGCTATGAAGATATTGATGGTTACCATGAGTTTAGAGGCTTTCCCAATGGCCAACTAAACCATTCTGAGTGTTGGGTAAGGGAGCTTGGGTGGAGGAAGATGGTAGATATCATGACAAAGCAGGAGAGGGAAGAGAGATGGCTCAAGTATAGTGAAGCACATGAAAGAGAGATTGCTAGATGATGCGAAGCTGCTAGTGTGATGGATCTATGGAGACAAACATTGTGGGAAGGAGTTGAGGTTCACGTGGAGGATGTGGAACCTTAGCAGTTTGTGCTACCCCATCTTGGCAAGTGCATGAGGGAGACTCCTTCAGCTTCTGGTGAGATTTCATCGTATGGGGAAAGGAGAGTCGTTGGCACATATCTGAACCCACCCAGTGACTGATCCATGGCACTTGGTTTTCCCGAACCAAGAAGTGTTATTAACCCAGTTGATATCAGTGGAAGAGACAGATCCACACCTAGGAGATATAATTTTATAGTCCCTTCTTCTATGGTTGCACATATTCTAGTATTTAGAGGAGTCTTTGGACAAGGAGCAAGTGTACAAGCTTTCGGTCTCACATCAAGGAGTGGCGTGGGACAAAGTGGTGGTAGTGGAGCGCTATCACAGACCATTGGGACACAGTTCAGTGGGACTTTGGGGGCCCTTGGCATAGCTCCTATAGGCCCTATTGGACCTAGTGGTTCTGGTCGATTTGGTGGCTCTGGAGGCACATGACCTGGTGGATCAGGTGATGGAGGAAACACCAGAGGGAACCAAGGCTCAGGCTCAGGAGGACAGGGACCTCAACCACCACCTCAAGTATTCTTTGAAATGTCTCTGCATTTTCTAGATTACATGGGCATTGAGGATGCTAAGGAACATGTTCACAAGTGTGAACTGCTATGGTGTGCGAAGCATATCACAACCCCAGAAAGGAAGGGTAGTCAGTTTGTAACCACATTGCAAGGGATTGCACATATCTGGTATAAGAAGTATGATCCACATCAAACGGTGGTGGACTATACTGCCTTAAAGAATGCATTCTTGGTAGAGTTCCACATTCCTGAGTTCAAGTAGAAGAGCATCAACGCTTTGAAGGAAATTCAACAAGGAATGTCAAAGAGTGTGTGGGAGTATGATGTGTGCTTTAAAACTCTCTTGTCTAAATTATCATATGATATCCATTTTTGTCAACATGCACAGTGGTTTTTTGGAGGATTGATCACCCCTTTTGAAAAGGGCCTTGTCTCATAAAACTTTTATAGACCCGCGTAAACCTTTGGAAGCTACCTTACGCACCAAGGTTGTTGGTACTATTGATATTGATGTTAGCCCATTCTTAGAGGCTTGGATTGTTGTTATGGCAAAATAGTTGGAAAAATTATATGTGAACACATCCCATGAGACTCACAGTGGTTTGTGGTGCACATATTGTGAAATAGAGGGACACGTTAATGATAATTGCCCCCGGAGGACAGTACGTGCTTTGACAGTGGATTGTGAAATTTGTCATGGGGACCATGATGCAAGTAGATGTCCCTTGTTGCAGTGCATGATCAGGAAGAATGTATCTTGTTACTAAAAAATTTACACCTCTACAACCCATGACACTAAGGACTGTAGGCTCATTGATCAGATCCATGAGGCCATTGATCATGGGGTGCACCAAACCAGCGTTGTCAGTTGGTTCCAAAGATAATGATCGCCATTATGAGGAGCACGTAGAAGGAGGCACGTGTGGAAGAGGTTTTTCAGGAGGATTCCGTGGTCAAGGTAACCATAGAGGAGGAAGGAGTGAGTTCCTGTGTGAAACATGTTTCAACTGTGGATCTACAAAACATTACAAGTGTGAGTGCCCGAACCTGTTATAGTGCTCATGGTGTAGAAAGAAGCATAAGTATGAGAAGTGCCCGGAATTATTTGAGCACATGAATCAAAAGCACCGAAAGGACAAGGGCATTGCAATGGTTAGTATTAAGAAGGTAGACATATAGTGGATGCCCCGAGTAACACAAGATGAAGGTTTGGATCCTGTCTTGGTAACAACAAGGGCAGAAGCCATGTGCGTGAGAGAGGTACCAAAACAGAAAACCCTAGTTTCAAGAGAGGAGGTTGTTCATGGAAAATATACAGACCCCACGCATCAAAAGGAGATATATCAGGACACCATGGATGTTATTCGAAGCTTACAAGGGGAGATCCAGTGTCTAAAGGAGCAATCCAGGAGGGAGGAACAAGGAAGGAGAGACACCGGTGCAAAAGGATGACCTGGATGAGGTTAAGGAGGTGTGTAAAATGCTAAGGCAGGAGAATATCATTCTCTTGCTAGGATCCTGCTTGAGAGAGAAGGTACCATGCACTGGAGAAGAGCATGAGAGACAGATCTTTCACATGAACCTTCCCCCTCATAGCCTCGACTATGAAAAGGAGATTACTGTTGAATGCAGTTGTAGATGGATGGCTCCTCAGCAATATCCTCATTGACACTAACTTTGGATGCATGGCATCAGATGGGAAGACATGCATTACAGCCATCTTCAAATGTGTTGTATATGGAAAACAAGACTAAGGCAATGCCTATCGGTGTCTTGAAGGATGCAGCTATTACTATCTTGGGAGCCAAGTTTACTGGGGACTTTGAAGTCTTGGTGCTCACCGAGGAAGAAAATTTCCCAGCACTACTTGGGCATCCTTGGTGTTACAAAAACAATGGGGACCTTCAGTTCAATAAAGGGTACATAATCTTCAAGAACAAGGAGGAACGGGTCATTATACCCCTAGTTGATGGGAATCCACGCCCTATATTGAACCATTGGGAGAAGAAGTTCTGGACAAGATTTATGTGCACTCAATCAGAGACCCTGAGATGATACACCCTACTAATGGGGTTATCTAGTTTGAAGATGCTCAGTCAGTGAGTGATACCACCAGTTTGGCATGTGACAATTGGGCACATGGAACTTATGAATTAATGGGATGGCAGTTGAGAGGGTCGGTGACCAAGGTAACAAAGGTGTGCACGGTTAGGTGCCTTGGAGGAAAAGAACTACCCAAGTATTCAGGAGGAGCCTTCCCTGAGATCTTTCTGTAGGAGGTAGAAGCTCAGTGGAAGGATGAGAAGGAATGGAGGGAGATGTTAAGTTATGTCTTGCTTAGCACAGCAGCTCGATGGTGGGCCACACATCAAGAGAGCCTTTTAGAATGGTGGGAGGTAAGAATTGCTCTCTCTATCAGATTCTCCAGAAGTAATGTACCCACCATCGTCAAGGAGTACCATGGGAAGGAGCCCACCTCTTTCCATATCCAGAAGTGCAAACGAGTCTAGAGAGAAGGCGTAGAAGCTTTTCCACCATCCCTCTAGGTGCACAAGTTGTATTCTACACTACAGGGTTATGCGCATGCATGGTACGTTCATTCAGAGACACACCGCCAGAAAAGGAATTGGCAAGAACTCATAGCTGACCTTATTCAAACCTTTGAATATCAGAGTACCAAGCCATCAGTTGATAAGGCCTTGCAGGGTATCAAGCACCTTACCATGGGGGATAGTGCCAGGATGGAAGATAGACTGTTGGAATTACTAGGTGAACCAGGATTAGATGCACGTTTTGAAGAAGAAAATGAAATAGAAGAGTTACAGCTTGAGCACGCATGCTTGGAAAAAGAAAAGGGAAAGTTGGTATATGTGATTGATGGAGAGGAATCAGAAAGCTTAGATGTTATCCATTCTGTAGGGATGCGTGAGGTAGTGGACAGTGTAGATGCTCATGCGTGTGCCTACCATGAGCCTTTAAAGATGAAGAAAGTTAACATCGGTTTAGAAGAAGAACCTAAGGAAGCTATTATTGGGGATTACTGGAAAGAGAAGGAAGTATCAAAAATCATTGATCTACTGTGTGAATTTGAGGATTTATTTCCGTGCGGGTATCATGAGCTCAAAGGTGTTCACCATTCCTTAGGGGAGATGAGGATAAAATTGAGGGATGGTGTGTGCCCGATTAGGAAAAGGCCCTACCAATGAATCCCAACTTACACATAAAGGTCAAGGAGGAGATAGAAAAATGATAGCTTCTGGGATCATTGAGGTAGTGGAAGAATCGGAGTGGATAAGTCCGATGGTAATCAACATCAAGAAGGATGAGAAAATTAGAATTTTTGTGGATTATAGGGAATTGAATGTAGTTTGTTTCATTGATCCATTTCTGACCCCCTTCACTGAAGAAATTTTAGAAGGAGTCACTGGGCGCGAAATCTATTCCTTTATGGATGGATTTTCAGGGTACCACCAAGTCCAGATTGCAAAGGAAGACCAGGAGAAGACAACTTTCGCCACTGAGTGGGGAATTTTTTTCTTATACGGTCATGCCCTTTGAGTTGAAGAATGCACTAGCTGTCTTTTCATGCATAGTGGTGCAAGCATTCTAGGACTTCATCCATAAATTTCTTCAGGTCTATTTAGATGAACAGATAGTATATGGACTAGTTAAAGACCATTGTGACAATTTGAGGTTAATGTTTGAGAGGTGTAGGCAGTTGAGGATATCCCTCAACATTAAGAAATGTGTGTTTGCTACACCCTTTGGGACTTTATTGGGGCATATCATATATAAGGAGGGCTTGCTAGTAGATCCTGCTAAGGTTACAGTTATTGTGGGGTTAAGGGAGCCTACTAGCCAGAGCGCAGTGCACAGATTCCTTGGGCATGCAGGCTATTACAAAAAATTCATTAAGGGATTGCTCAAGATCACCAGCATTGTTAGAGGAGCTACTTCAGACATAAAAGTGCCTTGTTTCATTAGGAGAGGCACAACCAAGGGCATTTGATACATTCTAAAAGTCCAGGGTTATTACCACACCTATTTTATGGTTTCCCTCTTGGACAAGCCCTTTCATGTTCATGTAGATGCCTCAGGGACCACCATTGGAGCAGTTCTTGCATAGCCATAATGTGAAGGGATTATTGATCATCCTCTTTGTTTTGCAAAGTAGTCCAGCTGACACCAGAGAGTAGAATTATACCACAACCGAGCACGAGGCATTTCCGATGATCTACGCACTCTTCAAGTTTAGGCAGTATTTATTGGCAACACCCTTTGTGTTCTACACCAACCGCATGGCATTAAATTATTTAGAAAACAAGCCTATTCTATAGGGATGCATTTTGATGGGTGTTGTTGTTTCAAGAGTTTGAATTCACCGTTGTAGTGAAACCTGGAAAAAGAGAAATGTTCGCACTGAAGCATCTATCAAGAATTGATTCAGGTGAGGATGCGTAGAGTATGAGGAAACAATTCCATACGTGTAACTGAGATTATGGCACATGCCCTAAGATTTGGAAGAGATTTGCAATAATTTTCCCAAAGAAAGGTGTGGCACCGGATGGAATGAAGATATTGCGAAAAGAAGCAGTTGGCCATACGCATCGTTCCCTACATGTTAATCAGTGGAGACTTATACAAATTAGAACGTGATGAAGTTTTGCATAGGTGTGTCTTAGAACATGAGTGCCTAGCCATCATGGAGGAAGCACATGGAGGAAGTACTAATTGGGCATTAGTGTAGGTTATGCCACCATGCACAAGATATTAATGGCATCCAGTTTATGGTGGGAAACCTTGTACAAGGATTGCAGAGATTATTGTAAAAATCTTGACCATTGTCAACTCATTGGTAAACCAGGAAGGAGAGATGTGATGCCTTTGCACCCTATTCCTAGCATGGATCTGTTATCCAAAATGTGCCCCCTACTCATTTTGTGGCTAACTTCTCATTTTCCCTTCTTGTGCCTCAGTCACAAAATTTTGCTTTTCAGGAGACTCAAAATCTTCTAGAAATGGCTCTGACCATTCATGGATAGAGCTCTTTCTCAGCTTTCCAGAAAGGTAAAGAATTCCTCCATAACTCCTCATATTTTTCAAGTTATGGCTCGGCGGAGTTTTTGTGGGAAATTCCCCCATGCCTTAGAAGGCCCGCAGCCAATGATATGCTACCACGTGTCCGGGAAGTGGCGGGGGTCAGAGGAGAACTTGACCCTTTTTGTCGAGTGTTTTGGCAAAGGTTTCAAAAGAAAAAAATTTCCCGCAGGCCCGCCGACCAATCATTTGCTGCCACGTGCCCAGGGAAGAAAGTTGATGAAAAATTGACTAATTTGTTGGCGCATAGTAACAGTTTTTACCTATTGCCCTGGCGGCCAATAGTAATGCCACGTGTCCATTTGAGGTTCAGACCAGGAAATGACCGCAAGCTTTGTGAAAGTGGGAATTTTTCAGTAACATTGGCGCAAAAGTTAAAATGCCTTTGGAGTCTATTTGCTTCATTTCATCACTAAGGTTATATCTTATCATTCTGTGTCATGTTTCATGTGGGGTGCGGGGAATCTCTGGTTTTGGAAAGTTTTGCTTGAAGGAGAAAATGTTTCAGGAAAATTTAGAAGGGAAACCCTACCATCTGATAGTGCTAGTTTCAGATTTTTGTGCCACTTCCAGGTACCCCTGTCTTGCAAAGCAAGCCCGCGTCAGGAAGGATTAGGATGTCAAACCTCAACATCTCAATGTAGTTTTGACACATGTTGGGCCAAAATAGAAAACATATCATAAATCAAGAGGCATGAAAATTTGAAAGAACCAGGGCTAATATGGAGATTACTCTCCAGTTTTAGGAGGTGACACGTGTCCCCACACTTGTTAGAGCACGGCGGGGAAATTCCTTGGACAATCTTCCAAAGGCTAAAGTGATCAACCTAGAAAAATTGCATCAAGGGATTGTGAGTCTGCCAATAGGTTGCAACTACTAATCATAGTGTAGTGTTTGGACGTGTTGGGCATGCAAGCTATTAGAAAAAATTCATTAAGGGATATGCCAAGATCACTGCATCATTAGAAAATTGCTTAGACAAAATGCCTTCTATTGGGGAGAGGCGCAGTAGAGGGTTTAATACATTAAAAGATATTTTGGCTTATTACCATGCCCTAAATTTTCACGGTTTCCCATCTTAGGACAAGCCCAGATTTTCATAGTTCATGTATGATGCCTCAGGGAAATTATCTACCATTGGATCAATTTCACATTTTGGTTCAGGTGAAGGATATTATTGAAACGTCCTCTCTGTTTGGTAATGGCCAGAAGGAAGTTGACACCAGTAGAGCAGAATTATACCACAACTTCAACATGGCCAAAAATGTCAATGATCTATAAGTAGATGTTCATGTTGTTTTAATGCAGTCTTTTTAATGGGGAATGGCCCTCTCTGTTTTTACATGTTTTCTCACCAGAAAATTAGAATTATACCTGGTAACACCATTTTCATTTTACACCGACCACATGGCATTGAAGTAAGTAAACAAGCCTGTTCTGCAAGGGCGCATATGTCGATGGGTTGAACATTGTTGTTTCAAGATTTTGAATTCACCATTGTAGTAAAACCTTAGGAAAAACAACTGTGGGCCTTCATCATATGTCAAGAATTGATTTAGGGTTGCAGGACGCACAGAGTATTGAGGAAGCAATGCCAGACTCTGTGATCAATTTTTAGTCCTTGTGGCATGTGCCCTTGGATTTAGAGGATATTAATAGTATTCTTAAAGGAAGGTTTCATGGCGCACTTCAGATGGAATGAAGGCATTTTCATGAAAAGAAGTAGTTGGCCATACACGCCACACCCTACATGTTAATTAGTGGAGACTTTTACAAGTTGGGACATGATGAAGTTTTACCCCAGGTGTGTGGAATTTGAGCATGAGCACCTGACCATCATGGAGGAAGCACATTGAGGAATTGTAACAGGTAGGCATTAGAGCAGGTGATGCCACCAGCCTCTAATCAAGATATTAATGGTAGGTTTGTGGTGGGAAACCATATACAAAGATTGCAGAGATTATTATAAATGTGTGTGACCATTGTTAGCACATTCTTGAAACATAGGAAGGAGAGATGAAATTCCTTTGCACCCTATTCCTAGCACAAATCCTTTTTAAAAGTGGGTAATAGACTTTGTAGGACCTATTGCATCGGCAGCGCAGAGGACTGGGTCATGTTATGTCATCACTTGCAAAGATTATGTCACAAGGTGAGCAGAGGTAGCCCCAACTAAAGATTGCATGGTTGTAACATGAGCGAGGTTCTTGCGAGAAAAGGTTATCACGAGGTATGGATGCCCTTTGAGTCTGACCAGTGATAGGGGTACGCATTTCTTGAATGAGACCGTGAGGATCCTATTATCTGAAGTTCATGGCTCATCACAAGACTATGCCCTATCACCCACAATAAAATGGAACCATGGAAGCATTCAACAAAATACTGAGTCATACCTTGACCAAGATTTGTGATGTCAGAAGAATTGATAGGGATGACAAAGTATTGATAGTATTATGGGCTTATAGGACAATGTATAAAATACTAAACAAAGCCATACCTTTTCAATTGGTGTTTAGCATGGAAGCTATTTTTCCAGTTTAATTTATGTTGCCTTCTCTACGAATAGCGCGCATAGGAGGATTAGCTAATGAACAAGTTCTGGAAGAAAGAATTGAGGAGATAATGAAATTAGATGAGATATGATCACTTGCTCAATGGAGCCAAACAGTCAGAAAAGGTAAAGCAAAAGGCTTGGCATGATTGCCATATTAGAAACAAGAAGTTTGAGGTTGGGCATATGGTGTTATTATATGATTCTAAGTTTCTGCACCATCCTGGGAAGTTGAAAGTCCATTGGTTGGGTCCTTACACAATCTTGTACATCCTTGATTTAGTGCACGTGCCAGTTATAAGCACTAGATGGGACGAAGTTGCCTAGACACTTCAATGGCAGTAGGCTAAAGCCCTACTGTAAATAAGTCTTCTTGGTGTTTGTAAATAAGGTAGTTTTTCTAGTTAGTTTAGAAGTTTGCTTTATGCATTTTCCCTTTCTTGTGTTTCCCTTTTGCATTGTTTTTTTGTTTTACGCCTTGGGCACCAGTAACCTTATTGCCATTTTTGGAGAATTTGTGAGTGCATATAGGACTACACATCACTTAAAATGTGGGGTGGAGAAAGGTGAAGAAGCACGTGATCAAAGTACCAAGGAAGTTGTATTGAAAAGCATTTTTGAGTAGCTAAGTTGAAAGAGGTATATAAAGAGGAAGATGGAATAATGGTTAGTGCCAGGGTAAAATCTACTTATAGATCCCATGTAATAAGGAGGAGAAAGCACATTTGAAAGCAACATGAGGTAGGTGAGAGCAAGGATTAGGATAGAAGAAGTGCCTTTGGTGTGGGTTACGTGCGCGTAAGAGTCTCCTGTCAAGTTGGATTGGTTGTGCGCCATAAGGTTGGAGGAGTTTTCACGTGCAAGTTGGGTGCTCAAGTGAAGGCACTAAAGATGGGCTTTGTTTGAAAAATCCACATTAAATGAGAAAAGTATGGTGGTAGGTAAATTAGCATTTAATGTTCAAAAAAGAGAAAAACTATAAGTAGAGGGTTGGGGCACTCTCATTTTTACTTTGTGAAATAGAAGAGTTTGAGATATAAGTAGAGTTCGACAAACTAGGGCTTTCAGATTCGATCGAGTGAAGGAAGATATGTGAGATTGAAGCAGCCAATTTGAGATTACAAACCAGAAGGAAGGGGTTACATTGGCATGGAAAGGATTGAAGAGGCATTGTCTTGTGAAGATTTTATCCCAATTAGGGTTCAAAAAACTAGGGCATGAGTTTAGAAGAGTTATATCATGGATTTGAGATTAAAGGATTAGAGGAAGTAAAACAAAGTAACAAGGAGAGATTTGGAGAAATAAAAATACCCCAACCATGGCACCTAAGAAAGTAAAGGGAAAATCTAAGGCTAAACAAACAGAACCCGTGGTAGACACAAATGAAGAATGGTATGCAGAGATGTAATACCCAGATGGGGTGATGACGAGGAAGGAATGGGAATCCCACTTGAGAAGTGTACCTATTAGTGACTATAATCACCACATGAACACTATAGAAAAGGAAATGGTGTTGGAATTGGTACGCCCCACCAACAAACAAACCCCTGAGGGTTTGCCTATATACGATGATGACATCAAGGTTAAAATGGAGAAGGTAGGGCTAATACAACTCTATGAGTTTCCTTATTTTGGAAAGCTAGAATGCCTATACCAGTGGTTGATGTCACAGGTGCACAAAGATTACTTCCACTTTGTCTAGGCGCAAGATGCACGTGACTCCCCATTTAATTTCACAATTTACAGGCCTCATATGTGAGGGAGATAGCCTAGAAGATGACCTTGGCAACAAGGAATAAATTCAAGAAACCATCACCGAATATGCCTATAAGAAAGGGTCGCAGTATTATGACATTTCAGACATCAAAGACCCCGTAATGAAAATGGCAGCGCATTTAGTGACTAAGTTGAATGCCCAAGAAATGATGGACACAGGTCAACAAACCTTGGCTACATGTCTGCAGGAAGATTGCAAAGGGAACTATATACAACCTATCCACGTACATCTCTAAAGGAAATTATCAGTACAAAGGAAGGGGAAAGGATCCTCTTCAGGCAACGTCTTTCTCACCATTGTATTCATGGAGATTGGAGTGCCTGACGCACCAGACAAGTTTTGTTATGGAAGTACCCCGCCGAGGATCCTTCACTCATGAAGAGGTTTGAAAAATATGCCTACGATACAATGATAACACCCCACAAGGCACGGCTGGAGAAATGGTACACACACCTGAGGAACGAGTTCGGGGCAGAGTGGAGAATCCCTGAACAAATCCTAGCGGCCACTCGAGGGAGAAGCTAAATTCACGGTCTATTAACACTACTGCCTGGGTAGATTCAAGATAGATAGATGATTCATGGAGCCCTTGGTGCAAGCTCCCCTTCGCATTTACTACTCAATACTTCCAAGTGGGGGTGAACAGGTTTAAAGAGTCAAAGAAGCTAAGACTGGAACTGGGTAGTCTGGACCAGGAACATAGGGAGATGAGAAAGAAGCTGAATTACCCTAGTGGTAAGAACGTCACATACGTGGAAAAGTACGTGTCACATGAGATTCAAATGACAAGGCTGATAACACTACCCATCACTGGAGGATCAACGAATGTGCTCATGTACTTGTGCATAAGGCTGAAGTTTGAGAAGGGTGCATATATGAAGAATGAAGTCTCCATACCTGAAGACCCCTTGGGGAAGAAGAAGCCAACATCCAAGAAAAGAGGGAGAGGAGATGGAAGAAGCACCAACTTGTGTAGACTGCTTAGACAGTGAGCATGCCATCCACAAGCACTAAACCAAGCACTTACATACAGAGAAAGAAGTCTCTGGTGAAGGAGAAGATGCCAGAGGTAGAGGCACCTAGGCAACCCATCTCCAAGGAAGAATCACCTGAGGAAGAAGATAAGGCCAAATCCCCTGATCAAGAGCCACCTCTCAGGAAAAAGTAGAGGGATGATAAGGAAGATGACTCAGAGGTGACCGAAAGCTTGGAAAAATACATGGGCAGAAGATGGGATGAAAGTGAATAAGATGGTGGAAAAGAAGAAGAGAAACAAAGAAAGACAAAGAAGCCACTTGTGTTTAGCATCTACGACTTGTAAGAGGAGAGTGGAGATGAGAAGCAGGAGTTTGTATTCACACGAAATGCAAGGGCACACATGATGAGGAAGATGCCGAAGACATGAAGGATGAGGAGGTTTCCAGGGACAAGGAGGGAGCCATAAGTTTTACAAAGGAGAAGATCACTGAGTTGGCAGAGAGAGAAGCACAGAGAATGCTCGAGGTCTTGGTAGACCAAGATTTGGAGCGCAGCGCAGACATAGTACTGAAGGAGGGGAAGGAGGAGAACATTGAAAAATAACATGACAACTTGGGAGGCCCTGCTCTAATAGTAAGCTTCCCCAAAGGCGAACATGCTCAGGTAGAATAACTCTTGATACAAAACATAGATACCTGTAATGGGCTATGTTGATGACATAAGGAAGGTGTTACGCGCATGATTCTAGAGCACCATACCCACGGAAAGGCTCATAGCCATGGGGTATTTTGAGAAGGACGGCGCATACCCAAGAACCAAGAAGATGCTCTCTTGGGTGTTTGATTCCCATGTTGATTATCCATACTTCAAAGTATGCCAATGAGCACTCATCACATTACCACAATATAAGGGGGTCAATCCCTTAGTGAATGCTTAGGAGCTCTCGGATGAGTAGGTTTGCAATGCACTGAACAAGGTCACGGTTGAGACCGAGGCTAGATTATTCACGCGTAATGATAGGATTAGAATGTTGGAGGCAAAGTTAGGGAAGAAGGAGGAAGAACTGACAGAGAAGGCCAAGGGCTTGAAACAAAAGGAGCTGATTAGCGCACAGTTAAGGCATGAGTTAAAGGAAGAGAAAGTAAAGGTGTAAGAAGTATATAAGAAAATAAATTCTATCAAGGGTGTCATCCTCCTGAAGCACCCGGACTTAGCACCACCTATACAAAATTACTCATCCCTCCTGGAGTGTATGGAAGATCTAACACACATCCTCACTATGGAGAGATGACCCTTGACCCTGGAATCTATTGAAGAAGTGGCCACGTGCTTGAAAGAGGAGGACCAATTGAAGTTGGTAGCACTTGTTGTAGAGTACAGCCAAGTACTAACGAAGGTTAAGGTTGTTACCTAGTCTATAGAAACTGCATATGATATATACGTGGATAGAGATAAGGTGGAAAGCTCCTTGGTCACCATGCTTGAAGCAAAGCTAAAAGAGTTCCAAGAAAAGAACAAGGGGAATAGGGTGGAGAGAGACAAGGTTCTGGCCGATGTAGAGAAGAAATTAGAGGCAATTGAGGCTTTAAGGAGCTCAATTAAGGGCTAGCTAAAGGAACTATACCCCCAAATCACTAGAAGGATGGGTAAAATTGAGGACCTGGGAAAAGAGATGGATCAGATGGTGAACATTTTGGGCACACAAGGAGTTAGCCTGAGTTTTGATGAAGTGAGCACCTTGGTGGGTGACCTCTGCCAGAAGGCATAGGGAAAGGTCAAAGTATGGAATAAGCTAGAGGAAGTTCTCTGAAAAGACTTTCCTAGCTTGTTGAGTTGATTCTCCCCCCCATTCTTCATTATTTTTCCCAATTCTTTCATTCCTTATTCTTTTTGTAAAGTGTAAGATAATTCATTGGTTCCTTGGACAACATGCATCTTGGTTAAGTGAAATGTTTCTGAGGACAGAGAACAGGCGTAGTATGGGGTGATGTTGGACCCCTGTAATCTTAACCAAGTATGGAGGTGCATGGGCGCATAGGGTCCCAGTTATGAAAAGTTGCGCAAGGAAAAAGTGTGCGAGAGAAAGGCTTAGGGAAGAACATAACACGTGCGACGCGTGAAAGGAGGCTCAGGACATAGTCAATTTGAGCGTCCAAGGAAAAACACGTGAAAAGCATGATCGGTTATGCATGGATAAGATGTCATCCTAGTGATAGGGTGGCCCAAGAAAGAGCATGCCCCGAATGGAATCTTCTAGAATAACATCATGAGGTAAAGTGGAAAGCTTAGGCCTAAAGAAGCATTCTTGCATGGACCACATTCTATACTTGGCACTAGATTTGAGGATGGTAGAAGGTGAGTTGGCATTATAGGAGAATTATAAATACAAGTTCCTACAAAGTAAAAGAAAGAGAAGAAGTACAAGGTATAGCGGGTTAGAGAGTGAGTGGAGCTCTGCAGAATTACTGCAAGTGGATATTTGTATTAGGAAAGAATGCACTAAACATGGAGTTGTAATTTTTCTTTTTCTGTTAGCTTAGTTACATACATCCAGTGATATGCATGACTGCGGTCTACTCTTTATGACACTATGTAATGAATCAATGAATATAATGAGGTTACCTGATATAAATAGACATGGATATCAATGGTTTTAGTGCACTTTTCTCTCATATGAGTTCTCTTTCCTTCCATGTTATGTATGAATGCTTGTATAATTCTTTTTGTCATAATGCATGTTCTGGGTTCTGTTAAAGTACTCGGTCTAAGGTGACTACAAGGATCTAGAGGCCGTTCTAAGCCCTATGGTCCTTGTATGTTTCAAACTCCCTCATTAAAACTCTTACACTAATCATAAATGATGCTTCCCACTAAATTCACATAAAAGAGAGACTCGGTACCCGCGCATGCCTCGGGTGAGCGCTCAGCTTCTGCTGGGTGATAGGCCAACACGCATTGGGTTGCTTCTTTTTGTGATATGAGTAAAATTGACTACACATCTCCTGAAATTTGGATACCTATCATACACATTTATGGCTCATGGATCACTTCTCAGCTCCCCCTTAGACCTAGAAATAACTATCATGAATCCTTTCTTAAATTACTCTGCCCCTTGAGACCAGATTTCTATTATCCTTATAACCTTCCAATTTAACTCACCTTCATAGTCCTCCTCAACTATGACACAACCTATTACTTCATGCATCCATACTACATACTCATATAAATCTCCAAATACCTTCTTGATGTGATATAATTCCATGATTTGAACTTTAACTCATATAGCTAACAAGCTCCCCCTAAGACCATACTTTCCTCATTTCAACTAATCTACTCACCTTCAAATATTTTACCAAAATTTTCACTCCACACATTTTTCTTCTCAACACTAACATGTTTAGATGCAACTAAAAATAGCCACCCAACTCCCCCTAAGACCAAACTATTATTATTTCCTAAAAGGACTCACCTTATCTTGAATAATCAAGAATCAAACAAATGCAACTTACCATCATATGCCTAATACCAATTTTTGAAAACTTGGACAGAACAACCTTTTTTCATATCTCACATGATGTCAACAATACTTCTCATTTTTCAATAATGACTTCAACTAGTCTTCAAGACTCAATCCTTCATGATACAACAAACCAACTAACATGTTCTTGAAGATCCTTCTCCTCAGCTCCATTAAGTTTTTGATTGATTCTTGACACGAAAATCATGACTGCTAGATACCAAAACAACTTATCTTAACTTTCCCTTGATGCCACTAATACCAATATTTCTAAAAAAATAGTGTTAGAAGTCGCTGTTATGTAAAAATTACAATACCCCCTAATTTTTCATGTCTGTGTGGGGAAATTGGTGTAATTATGCTAACATGGGGTTATCCCTCAAGCTGTGGGACTTGAAAACTTGATATAACCCTCCGGAGAAGGTCAAATTCCTCTACCTAATCATAATGCTACAACTACTCCTAATGCAAGAAAAATTCCTAACTAAGCCTACACTAACACTTCCAAGGAGACAGGGAGAGAGAAAAGGGGAAATCCTATACTAAGGGGGTGATAGCACAAAAAAAGGGGTCAGATACTCTATAGAGGGAGGATTAAATAGGGGGAAATGGATCTAAGGGAGGCCAGACAAATGTGACACAGACCCATAACCACCATCAAAACTCCATGGAACACAACGCCATAAACCTGTAAGTGAAAGAACATGCACAAAGTACATAAATAATAATGGGGAGGTAAGAAAATACAAAAAAATGAGCTAGGGTTTAAGAAACACCACAAAACACAATTTTTATTGTTTCAAAGTATGCACAAAGGCATAATTACATTGCTAGGCACAAGATAAGGCTCACATCTTAAATGGAGTTGAGGGAAAATTTGTGCAAGAGTTTCCCCAACTCATATAATGTCTCTCTTTAAAAATGAGGGGGTCGAATACATTATATAGAAAAAAATTTCTCACCTCCATACAACCCTCATTAATTTCCTGTATAGAGGTATGGGAAGCCATGCCGATCCACTTTCTAATGGTACATTTCTATCGGAAAAGACATGGGTGCCATGCTTCATTAAACTAGTGTTGAGCTACCTTGTACGATGCCATTAATTCCTAGTCCATACCTGACATTACTTGTTGACACCTAACAAGAATGGAGGAAGTTGTCTGCCAACAACGAGGGGTTGTCACATGACAAGAAGAAATTTTTTCATGTGAAAAAAGGGAAGGTTGAAGCACGTCAAGATAGAATGCTGATGCGTGACAAGATGAAGGCACCTGACGCACGATAGGAAGGGATGTCTGACTATGTCAGTAAAAGATGTTGATGCATGATATATAGGTGGTGGTTGATGTGCATTAGCAAGAGGCATTGACACATGATAGGGAGGGATGAATGGCCCACATTGGGTGAACCACGTTAAATCTTATCTTGTATTCTTTTGTGCATTATTTATTTATGTTGTTATATTTCTGTAAGTATAATTCTACTATATAGTTTCCTACTGCTGTGGTTTGAGGAATTGTTTCCGCATATTTGTTCTCTAATTCCTAACAATTGGTATCAGAGCTTTGGTGGTTTTTTGCTAAAGTTGTAAATCACAGGGAAATTTTAGCTTGAGTGGGAGATATGGAAAATGAGGGCAGATCGAGGGTTAAGAAGTTCAATGGGAAGAACTTTGGTTTGTGGAAGATGCAAATGGAGGATTACTTATATCAGAAGGACCTCCATGTTCCTTTGGCTGGAAAAGCAAAGAAACCTACAGCCATGTCAGATGAGGATTTGGAGTTACTAGATAGAAAGGCACTCGAGGAAATTCGTTTATGCCTTGCATCTTCGGTTGCTTTCAACATATCGTAGGAGAAGACCATGGAAGGTCTCATGAGTGCATTGGAGAAGTTATATGAAAAACCCTCTACCTCTAATAAAATATTTTTGATTAATTTTTTTAATATGAAGATGTTTGAGAATGGTTCTGTTGCTGATCATTTGAATGAATTTAATACAGTTGTGAGTATGTTAAACTCAGTAAAAATTGAATTTGATGATGAGGTCAGGGATTTGTTGATATTTTGCTCCTTGCTAGATAGCTGGGACAGCTTGGTTATGGCTGTAAGTAATTCAGTCTCTAATAACTCAAAGCTGAAGTTTGGATGTAATAGAAGCGAGGAAATGCAAAGGAAGAGCACCGGAGATTCTTCTACTTCTGGAAATGCTTTGATGGTGGAGAGCAGAGGGAGACAAAAGAACAGAGGGAAAGGTAACCATGGTAAGTCGAATGATCATGGAAGGTCAAAGTCCAAGAGTAAATTAGAATGTTGGCATTGTGGGAAGGTTGGTCATGCAAAGAAATATTGTTGGCCTCTTCGTGATAAGAAGAACAAGGAGGAAACTAAAGAGGTAAATTTAACAGTAGGTGATGTTTGTCAGGATGCCTTAATTCTTTCTTTAGATAATATTATTGAATCTTAGGTGTTAGATTCAGGGGATTATTTCCATGCCACCCCACATAGACGTTACTTTACTGATTTTGTTCAAGGTGATTTTGGACATGTATATCTTGGTGATGATGAACCATGTAGCATAGTAGGGAAAGGTTGTGTTCAGGTGAAAATGTAGAATGGGAACACATGGCTACTTAAGCACATCAGGCATGTGCCTATGTTGAAGCGGAACTTGATATTAGCAGGACAGTTGGGTAGTGATGGCTGTATGGTTAGTTTTACAGTGGATTCTTGGAAGGTTACCAAGGGAGCTCTTGTGGTTGCAAGAGGTAAGAAAACTGGTACTTTGTATTTAACCAATGGTGCTGATTATTGCAATTTGGTTGCTGCAGATGGAGATGCAACTTTGTGGCACCAGAGACTTGGTCATATGAGTCATAAGGGCATACAGATTATAAAGGACAGGTTGCTCAGATTAAAGGAGTTAGATTTGGACTTTTGTGAGGATTGTGTTTATGGGAAATAGAAGTAGGTGAGATTCCTCAAGGTTGGACCTACCAGGAAGGAGGGTAAGTTGGAGTTAGTGCATACAGATGTATGGGGGCCACCTAAGGTAAACTCTATTAGTGGTTCATGTTATTATGTCACTTTCATTGATGATGTAATTGGAAAATTTTGGGTATATTGCATTAGAAAGAAATCTGATGTGTTTAAAACTTTTAAAAGATGGAAAGCCTTGGTTGAGAATGAAACAGGTCTCAAGTTTAAATGTCTTAGGTTGGATAATGGAGGGGAATATTGCAGCAATGAATTTCTTGATTACTGTTTGGTAAATGGGATTCACAGGTAAAGAATGGTTCCAAATACTCCATAGGAAAATGGAGTGTCAGAGAGAATGAACAGGACAATCATGGAGCGTGCTAGGTGTATGAGGTTACATGCAGGGCTACCACTCATGTTTTGGTAGAAGCGGTAAGCACAGTTGTTTATCTAATTAACAAAGGACCCTTTATGGCCATGGATGGAGGTATACCTGAGGAGGCTTGGTCTGGTAATAAAATTGATTACTCATTTCTTAGAGTATTTAGATGTGAGGTATTTGTTCACATTGATAAAGATGATAGGACCAAGTTCAAGGATAAGTCTGAGAAATGCACCTTTGTTGGATATGGTGAAGATGATTTTGGTTTCCGTGTTTGGAGTCTTAAAGATGAGAAAATATTTCGGTCTAGAGATATTGTATTTAATAAAAATTCATGTATAAAGATCAGTTGCATGAACAAAAAGAGGAATCAAATAAAGAATACACAGTGTTAGAAGACATTGTAGACATCAAGGTGTCCAAGGGACCAGTTCAGGTACCTACTCATCAGGAACCCCAAACTCCTGAGGTGAGAAGGTCTTCTAGGGTAAGAAGGGAACCTGAACAATTTACTCCATCTTTGAATTATTTATTGCTCATTAATAGTGGAGAGCCAAAGTTCTTTGAGGAAGCAGTGTAGGTGGATGCCAAGAAGAAGTGGGAGCAGGCCATGGATGAAGAGCATAGATCTCTTATGGAAAACTAGACTTGGACTCTGGTGAAGCCACCTGAGGGTAAGAGAGCATTGCAGAACAAGTGGGTGTATATAATCAAAGAGGAAGATGGAGGCAAAAACGATACAAGGCCCGGTTGGTGGTCAAAGGATTTGCACAGAATAAAGGTATAGACTTTGATGAAATTTTTCCTCCGGTTGTTAAAATGACTTCTATTAGGACTGTTCTTGGTTTAGTTGCAGTAGAAGACCTGCACTTAGAATAGTTGGATGTGAATATTGCATTCCTTCATGGTGAGTTGGAGGAGGAATTGTACATACAACAGCCATAGGGTTATGAGGTCAAAGGGAAGGAGAGGTTAGTGTGCAAATTGAAGAAGAGCTTGTATGGCCTGAAATAAGCTCCACGACAGTGGTACATGAAGTTTGACAGTTTTATGCAGGAGAAGGGTTACTCCAAGTTTCACTCAGACCATTGCTTGTACATCAAGAAGTTTCTAGATGTTAGTTATATTATTTTGTGCCTGTATGTAGATGATATGCTTGTTGCAGGGAAGAACATGCAACAAATAAAGGTACTCAAGAAGCAACTAGGTGACTCCTTTGCTATGAAGGATTTGGGGGTAGCAAAACAAATCCTTGGTATGAGAATAACTTAGAACAGGAAGGAGAGGAAGCTAGTATTATCTCAAGAAGAGTACATAAAGAAGGTCTTGGAAGGTTTAGTATGCAGGATGCTAAACGGGTTGGTACCCCTTTGGCAGGTCACTTTAAATTATCAAAGGAGCAGAGTCCCAAGACTAAGGAGGATAGAATCCAGATGTCTAGGGTGTTGTACTCATTAGCAGTTGGTAGCTTGATGTATGCTATGGTATGCACTAGGCCTGATATTACCCATGTAGTGGGAACAGTGAGCAGGTTTATGAGTGATCCAAGTAGAGAGCACTGACAGGGAATAAAGTGGATCCTTTGGTATTTGAGAGGGACCATGGGAGAAACATTGTGTTTTGGTGGATCAGACACTACATTACGTGGATATGTAGATTCAGACATGGCAGGATATTTAGATAGTATGAGGAGCACAACATGTTTTGTATTTACGGTTGGTGATACAAAAGTGATTTGGATTTCACGGTTACAAAAGGTTGTGGCTTTGTCAACCACAGAGGCTGAGAATGTTGCTACCACAGAGGCAAACAAGGAGATGATTTGGCTACAACAGTTTCTTAATGAGTTGCGTCATAAGTAGGAAGTTGGGAGACTACATAGTGATAGTCAGAGTGCTATTCATTTAGTGAAGAACTCCACTTTCCACTCTAGGACAAAGCACATTCAGATAAGATATCATTTCATCAGGATAGCTTTGGAAGAAGATAAGTTGAAGTTAGAAAAGATTCATACCAGTCATAATCTTGAGAATATGATGACCAAGGTGGTCACAAGGGAGAAGTTGCAGTTGTGTTCAACTTTGATTGGCCTTCATGGTTGACAATGAAGGGTTAATAACTTTTCTCAGTGGAAATAGTCTCCAAGTGGGAGATTGTTGGGGTGTGGAGTTTGTTTTTGGTCTTCTTGAATCAGTGTTGAAGTGTTGGAGCTCGAACAGTTAAGTTTGGAGACTTTAGGATCATTCTTTAGTCATTTGTTGTGATGTTGTTGTGCAGTCACTATGTCATTTTTGTGATGTTACTGTTAATATGATGCTAATATGTTGTTAACTGGCTATTAACATCAAGACTGTTTTTCCAACCGTGGGAAGTTGAAATATCGCTACTTTCAAACTTCTAGGGTCAGCTTTAGGACTTCTTAAGAGGATTTTAATCCTATAAGTAGAGGTGTTAGGGTATCTTAAAGATATCTTGAGTGTTCAAGAGGTCTTGAGTCTTAATGATCAAGAGGTGATCAAGAGTGATCAAGGTTATGAAATTGGTGTCAATTGTGGTTTAGATATGGTTTAACATCTTTGCAGTTCTGTTGTGAGTTAATAACTAAGAGAAGACTGTGAGATTTGTTTTACTCTTGTTGATAATAAAATCCAAGAAATTTATTGGTGGGCGTAGCCCACATTGGGTGAACCACGTTAAATCTTATCTTGTCTTCTTTTGTGCATTATTTATTTATGATGTTATGTTTCTGCAAGTATAATTCTGTTATATAGTTTCCTATTGTTGTGGTTTGAGGAATTATTTCCACATATTTTTTTATCTAATTCCTAACATAGAGAAAATCCATCTATTACATTACTACAAATTATTTTTCCTTCCTGTTTCATAACTCATCATGGTACAACCTCATTAAGCTCTGTCAACTAGGTCTAAAATCACCATGTACACATACCTAGATCTAACCGTGTCTTGTCTTCCTAATCATGATCTTCAACAACACTCATAAATATTAATTAGGCCTTAAATTATCTTCATGAGTGTATTTTCAACATATATTTTTCATTTTGACTACTGGTCGAGTCTTCCATGAACCATCTTGATCCCAACAACTCCACGACTATGCTCAAATATGAGTATCAAACCTCTCAAATAGTCTTATCATGCCTTTTTCAACCCTCCATGATCATTGAGTACTTAATTAATGCCTCAATACAAAATTAGTCATAAACAAACTTCTTTCAAAGATCAAGTAACCACATTGTACTTTATCTTCTTGCAGAGTCTTAAAAAAACCTTTAAGGATCTTACTACATTGTTTAAACAGTCTCACTAAATGATAGAAATTCCAAGCCTTAAGAGCACAAACCACTCATAACATAACTTATGACCTTCTAACATGAAACCAAGACTGTGATAAAACCTCATGAATGATATTGAGAAAATCAAGATACAAACATACCTTCTTCAAACTATCTACTCACCTTCAAGGTCTATACAAACCTTTGGAATCACCTCACAAGTAGTCTATTAGTTTCTTATAGTCCTTTAAATCATCTTGAAGCTCATAACATAAACATATAACTCTTGAAGAAACCTAACAGTCCTTACACAACAACATTGAGTTCAATATGAATCTATATCTATCAATCCTTCATAATTCTTCTTAAAAACACAACTACACGTCATTCTTAAAGCTCTTATTTTATTGTAACATGAAAACTAATAATACAACTTTCATGAATAGTGATAAAACATATTAAACATACCTTACTTCATAGCTAAAAACCTCTTTCACAATTGTCTCAACATGTTTCATACCTTATTTCTTCTCTTGAGATATGAATGCCTTCAAGAATCTTAGATAAGAAACCTCACATCACTTAGGGCACTAAAATACCATGAACTCAAGAGATTCCAAAATCTCCATCTTCTTCTCATCGAACTTGTAACCATGAGATATATTAACGAACTTTAGTAACCTCTTGGTCTTCTTAGGCACTTTAAGCTTAATGTACATCTTATCCTTCTTTTCCTCCTCTATTTGTATACTTGTCAAATGCACATGATTCTCTTAGAACATTGTCTTATTCTCAATTATGGAAAACATATCTTCTTTTCTTGTATAAAAATCATAATTATGCTCAATTTTCTTAATTTCCTCCTTCTTAGCCATGTTTACAGCATTTGATTTATTGGATGAACTTGATACCACTTTGGTCGAATTTATAGGATCAGATTTCATGTTATGCTACACATCCTTTGACTTATCCTTCTTAGCCTCATTTGCATGATCAGACTCTTTGACTAACCGAGGCTTCGACACCTTCTTGAATTTGGGAGCTTCAACTCTCTTAACTTTCCTTGATGACTCAAAATGACAAAACCTAACAATGTTACCTATTTCATGATAATTATAGATAATAAAACTCTTACCTCTTGATTGATATGAGTTGTGACTATTTCCATAATCCCGTGAAAACCTACTTTTGAAGAACCTTCTACATTCTATTTCCAAATGACCAAACTCATTACAAATGAAAAAATATCCATTGAAGGACTTCTCATACCTCATTGCATTAGGATTCTACTATATTTAGATCTCATATTGTTCATGATAACATCCTCCTTGATTTGAACATCATATGCTTGTCTTGTGCTATAAACTTTTAGATCTCCCTTGAAACATAGGCATTTTCTATCACGTGAAACCTTATGAATGCTCAAAATATCATCTAGATCCACAAAGATCTTCTTAAACATCTCAAAGGTCTTCAACCTACTAAATACCTTCTTCAACTCTTCCTTTAAGGACCTCATTTATGATTTATTCCTAATATAATCATTCTCTTTTTCCTTTAGGGCTTCTTCCATTGAATTGAGATCAACCGTCAAACCTTCAACCTGATATTTTATATCCTTCTTAACTACTTTGAACATGATACTTGCATTATTTATCCATGAGGAATGATGACTGCATTCCACATCTCTATGACCAAACCAATTACATGAAAAGAAATATCCATTGAATGAACTTACATGCCTTATACTACTTAAATTTCATTTCCTTCTTTGGTCATGACACTCTTTGAGACATCTATCTGCTCCTTGAAACTTTGGCCATAAAAATTCATAGCTTTCCCATCCATGTGCTTCAAAGGATCACCTCAAGCTTGTTAATATTATTTTAGAGGCCTTGATCTGATACCAATTTTTAGAAGCACTACCAAGGGGGAGATGAATCAGTGAGAATTAAAACTTTCATTTACTTAAGCATTAACATCCATCAACCATTCAACACATTCACCAAACATTCATCAACATATAAATTAAGCAATGAGTAATCAAAACACATGAGCATGTACCATGAAAACACAATAACACAAGTACACCATATTTAAGTGGGAAACTTGGGAAGAAAAACCAACTAAAATAAAGCTTTATTATAACATTGATTCAAATGCATTTGACCATAAACCCAAAAAAGATACCCAACCCCTAGATTTAGTGAGTCACTAACCCCAAAAGGAGCACCAACCCTACAAGGAGGCACCAAACCCCTAGATGACTCAACAAAAAATAAATCCACATGATTTTTTTTCACCTATGGAATGTTTCTTCGATAACTGATGATGACACCATTTAGCTCTACTTTCCTCTATCTTCCTCAAATATGCCCTCTATCCTTAACTCGCTCAAGTAATTCTTCCAAAATATGATTAAGTCCAATGAAACACAATCTATCATTGCATAACATCTTATCTTCCCTCTCTTGATGGTCACACATACCTCCTACACCTCTATAGACACCCTCTAGCTCACACTTTCTCTTACCCACACAGTTTCTTAAACAAGCCTTTAAAACGTGATTATATATCTGACTCATGATCATAACACACCTAATTCAGCCATGATATGGAATATTCACTTAAAAAATATTAAAAAATCATGAAGAAATCATACAAAGGACCACATAGGTCAGAAATAGAATCTAGAACCATCATTTCACCATTAGGACTCAAGAAGCCCTAAAGCACCCAAATTGCCCTCTCATCAAAGCCAAGTCACTTGAGCCAACAAAATCTTCACAAAACTAAAAGGACCAGTTAGAAATATTTTATAATCCTATTAGAAACCTCCAATAATATTCTACACCTTTGTACCATCATCTTAAGCAATGAAACGACCATTTGGAGTAACTAACCTCACTAGGTCTAAGACCTACAAAACCAGTCCTCAAAGATGAGTCTCAAACTAGAACAAAATCACATCAACCATGAAAGTGTGACACATGGATGGATATATCATGACCTTAGGGTCATCATAAACTCCATTAAACACCACAAATCATGCTAAAACACCATCAAATCACATCTACAACCAGACCGCCTAAAACTTCCATTTTTACCTCAAAAACTAGTATTAAAAATGGAATTCAATAGAACTCATAAGGGATCAACCATGATCTGAAACCAATCCAAAAATGTAGTATAAAATCCCAAATTCCTCAAACACCAATTTAGTCAATTGGTCAAATGTAAAACCTAAGATAAGAAACCTGAAGTGCACCTGAAGAAACCTTAGAGAGTCATCTACAACCTAAAATCAATAACTAAGGTCAAAAAATCCATGTTGAGCCACTACAATAAATTTCTTCTCCATCTCTTTTTAACTAGGGTTTTAGGAGGGTTCAAAAGTTGTTTACCTTCTTAACAATTGTTCATAAAGATCTGCCCCTAAATCCACAAAATAATGCCTAAAATTTCATCTTAAGACCCTTACTAAAATACCATAAATATATTAGACCACCAATAATATTTTACACGTGCCAATAAGCACAAGAAATTTCAGTTTGACCTTGGTTTCTCACTTTCAAAAACTCGATAAATGTAAAAACTCAATTTCTTGCTCAATCTTGAAATTAAGGACTTACAAATTGGACAAAACCTCAATATCAACATGCTACACCTCAAAAAAGGCTCACCTTTCTACATCCATTCTGAAATCAGTCCAAATCATCTCATTAGGGAACCTATGGCTTAAGAATAGGTCTAGTGCAGACTTAGAAAACATGACTTAGCCATATATTTGCAATATGAGACACTTGTGAGAGTATCTAAAAATCATAAACATTCTCCCCATGTGCTCACCATGATTATCCAACTACTAAATACTTGTACTCCATCATGACACACCACATCCTACTGACTACACCTCCAAACAAGCATCTAGAACATGCCAACACCATCCATACTAACCTCCTCACCACTTCATCACTCTTGCACACCTACAAGAGCCTTAAAAACACTTCATGACCTCATACAACATCATCACAACACTAAAACACCTCAAGTCATCATACCTGCCCAAGACACCTCAAGACATCATGCAATCTCAACATGACACTACCAATCAACCTTCATGTTTCTTACTCTATTTTACATCAATGACACCTTGAACATCAATGAAAAAATAAGTTCATCATCACTCTTTTGAAATTAATGAAAAAATAATCCCAAAAATGATCTATTATTCAAAGTCTTCCTTAATGTTTCATGGCATCGAGAAATCTTATGCAAATTTAGACAGAATTTTTCATCTTTCATAATATTGTGTGCCTTCAAAAAAAATTGCACATAAATCATAGTGTTGCATAGCCTGGGGTAATCTTGTGTGGAACTTTTAGTGTCATATGGATTTGTAATATTGTGAAGTATTTTTAGTGTTGCATAACTTGGGTAATCTTACACAACATTGATAGTTTTGTGTGGCTTTAGAAAATCTTGTGTGGATTCCAAAATTTGGTTAAGAAAATGAAGTTTTATGTATGTTTATTAAGAGTGACATGAAATTTTGCAAATTGTTATTTTATAAATCTAAGTATTTGTTTGAAAGCACATGATTTCTTATGAACCCAAATTTTCCTGCTTAAAAGCTCGAGCTTGAGATTTCCAGATTAAGAATATATTTCTTCCATAATCAATACCACACACATTATCTCTATTCTCTTAAAAAAATCTAAAAGGCTAGGTTTAAGGTTTGAAGAGTAGTTTCTTACAAAGCAACTCTTAGAAAAACTATTAATAGAAAAATTAAAACAAATCAATAACTGGTGAGAGTTTAACCTCACTAAAAAAGGTTGTTAGACACAACAATTAAACCAAAAATATTAATGTTATTCTATTTATGAAAATAATGGTTATAGAATTAGGCACATTATCTTAGCACTTTAATTACAATATTGGAGTAAGGCTCTGCAATAATACTTATAAGTATTTCACTCCTAGACCTGTCATAAGCTTGCATACTCTACAAATATTTTGTAGAACCGTATTAGTTCACACTCTTAAGCATAGTCGATTCAAATATCCATTTTTCCAAAATACAAGATATTATTTACAAGTTAATAGCTCTCTGTTGTTTATACAATTCATAGAGCTCTAATGGGAGAAAAAATCACCTTTAGTAAGCAAAGGTTCCTAAATATTTTTTAGGTTACCTCTTAGAGCCATTGATCAGGTCTTATAAGTTCCCTTCCATTGGATTGAGATCATATGAATCATTTTTTTGGTCTCTAGATAAAATAAATATACCAAATACAATTTTTTTTTTTTTGCTAATTATATTTATTTCGATATGATCTTCTGTCAAAAATTGATCTCGTCATAGAAGAAAGTGGAAGTGGTTTCATAGGAACGTTGTATTTCGAGATTTCTCTAGTTTTTAGTGAATTATTTAGTGTTTCATGACTTTGGGAAAGATTTCACAACTTTAGTTATACTTTTTTGGCTTTCATAATATTGTGTGGCTTCAAACATACTTGTATGGCTTGGGGCAATCTTGTGCAACATTTGTAGTTTTATGCAGCTTGGTAAGTTTGTGTGACATTTGTAGTGTTTCATGGTTTGCGTAATATTGCATGACATTCATAGTTTTATGTGAATTTAAATAATATTTCTTGGCTTCTATAAAATTGTTAAGGCAATAAATTTTTTTGTGGCTTGCTTAAAAGTGGTGCAACATTACGTAAATCTTTATTTGCTAACTCTAAGTATTTTTTAGGCAACATAAGATTTGATGTAGGAGCATCAATCCCATTAGTATTTTTTTTGGATTTCATGAAAATTTTGGTTTGGTTAATATTTATGAAGGTTTAGGAGTCATATCAAGTCATAAGTTGTGTGTAATCCTTTTTAGAATTTGAATTTGGCCTTTTCCCGCCAAAACTGTAATTTGAAATTTGTAAGCTATTTTGGCTTGGGATAGAAATTATGAGTCATTCTAAAGGTCATATAGGGTATGTTTAGTATGAAATAATACCTTTGTATGTCTAGGGACTTAATAGGTAGTGGGTAATAGGTTTTTTTGGCTCTAGCTTAAACATTTAATGTTGTAATATGAACCAATCATATGATCTGGGGGTTTTAAGTGATTTTTTGGGATTGAAACAGTTGAGAGGGGTATTTATAATGTTTTGTAACCAACTCCACCTCATTACAATCTAATGAGAGTCTATAAATATCAATAAATCTATGATGTAGTTAAAATAAAAATCATATAATACCCGAGGATAGAAATGATACAAAACTCTAATTCATGCTCTTTTGGCCTTCAAAACTAGTTCTTACTTCCCTATATTTGTTCCTGAATCAGGAAATCATGGATATATCACCTAGTGACACTGAATCAATACTTATACCTTACTTCTAAATTTAACTCCGTGCATTTTCCATCATCTAATTCATTTAAATCAATCAAGAAGTTCAAGTGATATAGCAAAATTGTCCTCAATGCTTCTTAGGCTCTACTCTCATTGAATGTCATTAGTTTCTAATTAATCATGTCCTAATCATTCTTAGTTTACCTTTGGTACTCTTCTCCACATCATTCACTTATTACACAAGAATTTCCTAGGCTCCTTCATTTATCAAACTCATTTAGCTAGCAAAATATTCCCTTATATCTTCTTCTAACCTTGCACATTACAGAAAACTGAATACAATGTCATAGTTTTATTAAGCTTGTGCACTTAATATTAAAAAATATCCTTCCTTGCCTTCCTAATATGATAAATTAAAACTTTCAACACTCAATTCTTTAAACTCTCTCAAATCTTCCTCTGAAACTGTCAAATTAGATCTTCGACTCTAGGGTCTGGTTTGTGTCGTAAACTGTCATTGAGTTAGATAAATTATTCAATGCCCTTTGTCCTAGAATATTAAAATTGTTTGAGAAGGCTATATTAAGGTCATAAATATAATGTCATACTTCTTGGTTCAAGTTTTCTCTCCTCAATGTTTCAAAAATTTAGTTCTTTAGAGGATAGGCCAGGTTTATGGTCTTGTCAACTTACTTTTGACATCAAATATTACCTTCATAAAGTATATGAAAACTGATTATTGAGACTTAATTTTTCCCCTTAATCACCTAATCATCGCCAAGAGGTTCTAGGGTTTCACCTTATTCTCAATTCTTTTCTTGCACTCGGTTCTGGGTGTGATCAGGCTTTTAGACTATTTTAACAAAAAAATTCGTGGATTCCTCTTGAAGGAAGAATCAATTCAACCCAAAACCTTTACCAATATTTAAAAGAACTCAAGGCAGATTTATTTCAAAAATATAGAATATTTTTTATGGTTCGTTCAAAAGAAAAACTAAATTTCTCCTCCCAAACTCTAGTTGCAAGGTTACCAATTTTGGATAAGCTCAAGAGGTATAAAAATGATTATAAAATGAATTATTTTCACTTTCACACTCTAAAATTTTCTCTCCACATTTTTATGTCCTTCACACTCCTATTTGAATATTAGGATATAAGAAACAAGAAAATATCTTCAACACTATGAAAAAATTGGTCACAGTCACTTCACCCAGTCAAGGTTTATTCACACTATTGTTTAGTTTAGAAAAAAAGAGTCAAAATCACCATTGACTATACCTTGTATCCAATCACACACAATGTTGAAACTACTGAGGATGAATCCTTCTCTGTACCATGATAAATTAAATCACACAACTATCTCTTTTAAGTAAATCTAGTCTGTAAACACTGCACAGTCAATCCTTCCTTTAATTGTTCATACAAAATTAATGCCTAGACACTTATGTCATTGTTTTAACACATCAAGAATCTCCATTCATTGGTTTACCTTCTAAAGATTCATGCATGGTTTCATAATACCATAACAGAACACATAATTCTTGAATAGCAGAGATTTACAGTTCACTTCAGTCACAATCAGTGGTTCTTGCACACAATAACATATATTCTTAGGCTCAAACAATCATCACACTCAAAGAATCAATACATTAAATGTAAATAGCTCATATACTACCTATGTCTACAAGATTCACCCACCATATGCATGTACTCAAAACTTTAAGCCTCAATATAGAATAGAATTGTTCTTGGTTGCTAGTAAAACAAGAATTTGATCAAACTTCTTCGATTTATTAATATTTATGGATTCTCATTCGAATGGAATGGGGTAAAGTTGATTACAAAAAATTATAAATACCCCTCTCAACTATTTCAATCCCATAAATCCACTTGAAACCCTAAGGTCAAATGATTAGTTCATATTACAACATTGACATTTTAAGCTAGAGCCCCAAAACCTATCACCTACTACCTATTAAGTCTTTAGACCTCCATAGGTCTTATTTCATACTAAAAAATACCCTATATGACCTTTAGAATGACTCGTAATCTCTAGCCCAATCCAAAATAACCTACAAATTTCAAATTACATTTTTGGCAGGAAAAAGCCAAATTCAAATTCTAAAAAGGATTACATACAACTTATGACTTGAGATGACTCCTAATAGGCTCCTAAACCTTCGTAAATCTTAACCAAGCCAAAATTTTCATGAAATCAAAAATTTTTACTAGTGGGAGTGATGCTCTTGCATAAGGATTTCTTATGAAATTGAATTATCTTGCATCAAATCTATAACTTGAATTTTCTAGTGTCATAAAAAACTCTCTTGCACAATCAATATCATACACACTAGCTCTATATTTTTATAAATAAAATATAAGAGAAAAGGGTTAAGGTTTAGAGAGTAGTTTCTTGTAAATAAAGTATTCGAAAATAATATTAATAACATAAGTTTAAAAATTCAATAACTTAGTTGATACTCTTCTTTATTTATAGATGTGGATAATTATTCATCAATGGGTTAATTATCCATATTTAAATTACAAATAACATTATACATGCATCTTAAATATCATACACCAGTGTATGGAAATTAAATATATTAACAAAACCTTCTATATGATGTGATAATCATGAATTTATTTAAAACATTTTCACTTACAAAATTTTCACCACAAATAGCTATTGAAATTGAAATTCATCAACTTTCATTACAGAACAAATGGATGGAGCATGAAATGTTTGAGTGCATAGTGATTCAAGCTAAGAAATTTCTTTCTTTATATTATAATGTTGACCAGGCCTTGCTTTCAATGATCAAATTTGAAAGTATACTCTTAATTTCAAGTTGAAGGTTATATATTCATCTAGAGAAATTCCATGACAAAAAGATGAAGAAAACGTCGTGCCTTAATTAAAATTTAACAAGAGTAAACTAAGTATGCAATTTATACAAAATATATTAAGGAAAATACTATCATGCCAAATTTTATAAACTTCAACTTCTAGGATGGGTTCAAACCCTTTAGAATGATTTTTTTTAAAAATGCTTTGAAAAGTAATGGTTTAAAAAGTATATTTTCACACAAAATAAATGATAAATTCCTAGCACTAGTACCAAAACTTGTTTGGTGAAAATCCCTATGGTGAATAGTATTCAGCCAATAAATGTCATTGATATATTTTCCTTTATAGTTGCATCCATGCCTCCAATGTATTGTCCATCTTAAATGCAACCATCTACTAATAAATTTAAATAAATTCTTTCTCAAACACTAGTTTTTACCATGCAAAATCACACATCTAGCATTATTGTAGTATCTCTATTTTCTCACTCAAATGCTATACTCACTGACATCTCATTCAGATGGATCTAAATGCTTACCTGAAGCATGTGAAGCTACCAAGTCCTTCTTTTGTGATGTTTGTCAAGATGCTAGCATACATATCTATAATAACCATTATGAAAGAAATCATTCAAGTACAAAACATTGCATATATCATATCATGAGCTTATATTAGAAACACATGTAATAAAGAAACATACAGATAAGATAATAGTTAAGATCAATTGTACCATGTAATCATCATATTCAGACACATCAATGACCATAATCCATCCTCCATATTCCATTATAAAAAAATTCCTACATAATAGAAGTTGAATACATATACCAGTGTGTTTAAACATGCTCAATCATACAACCTTAGGCCATGACTGTGTACAAGACTCCAAGACTATACTCAGACTCTATGATGGTACATGGTACCAAAACAAGGGTGTAGTGTGTGTGTGTGTGTAGGGGTGGGGACTTTCCCTTCATCACCCATGAATCCTCAAAATAGACTACATACATGCTTTTGTACATCAAATAATAATAGACTATCCTATAAATAAGATTTAATTTGTCCCTATTAATAGTTTGATCCATGCATGAACCTTCATCTTTGTTTTGCATGTGCTTTACCCAAAAATAGACTTTCCTTAGCTGCCAAGTATCCTTGCTTTTCTCTGGATCTGAATAATTTCTTGATCAACACTCTAACTTGGTCCTTTTATTTTTATCCCATGTTTTACAAAATTAGATAAGTCCCAAAGTTACCTTTCTCAAGCACAAGCCTTCGTGCACTATCCATTTTACCCGCACACGCCCCTTCGCACATGTCTCATGTGCACCCTAGATCCTCAGACGCAACATGTACTTAGTCAATTCAACTATGAAACATTACCCCACACTAATTTGGATTTTCATCCTTGGAAATTATTTTTCCACATTGTTTCTCCGAAGAATGTATAAATAATAAATAAATGAATAAATAATGCAATTCCCAAAATAATTATTTCTCATGTACAAGGATCATATCAAGCCTCATGATTTTAAAGAAGCTCTGAGAACTCAACATTCAAATCTCCCTCCAATTCCTTCCACTCCTTGATTTCCTCTAGTGCCTTCCCAAGTGTCGCTTCTATAGCTTCTAGTATCAAACATCCATGTCCATCACCATGTTCTGAAACTACTTAATCCATAGATCTAGGTTATCTTTCTTGGCCTTAATCAACTATTTTTGCTCTGATAACTTGACCATAACCTTAGTGTGCTCTATATTATTTTTTGGTTTCTTTTCCTATATATATTTGATATCTAATTCTTTATTACTTATTCTCACACTAAGGATAGGGTAAAATTTAAGGTACCTGTTAAATTCCAAGTAAACCTTACTACTTACCTCCTTGAACTATGTGAACAAGTCCTCAAGTTCAATAATCCTTGCCTCAAAAACTACCTTATTAATTTCCTTTTCCTTTGCTACATCTTTATTTTTTGGCCCCACACCACTTTTAATGTTCCCCAGAAGCATTCCAACCAAGTCCTCAAGATACTCCATCTCATCATTATAATCATTTCTTTCCTGGCTCACCAAGGATGGACATTGACCTAGAATATACTTTACTAATGTGATTTCCATGTCATATGCCTCCTTGGTCCACTTTTTTTCTCTCTAGATATCCTTATTAATATTCTCAATCTCCTACTCTTTCTTCTTCGTATCCCCCACCACTACTTATAAGGTGACACCTACATCCAAATTTATGCGCGTAACATTCGTGGCTAACTTATTTAAGGCATTACATGATTGTTCATATGTTAAGTACATGGGGTCTAATTTCTTGGAATTCTTTGTTGGCTCACACTTTAATTCAATGAAACTGAGGGAATTATCACTTACTTCAAACTCAGGCTCCTCCACGTTTGTATGCAAGTTCCAGGATAATATCTTCCTTGTGTGCGAGACCACACCATGTTTATCCATGAGTTCCTAGTCGTATAATTTGGGCATTGTGCTCTGGAACCATGCCCTTATGACATTTTTAGGGTCATCTACAAATTCCATGTGTGGTGACTTGGGATTCCACTAATTCCTTATTAATTTCACCTTCATTCTTTGTTTCTTCAGAGTAAATATGCCTATGCTAGTCCCACTTTCTCCGCCCTTGTCTTCCCTGATGACATAAGTATCATAACTCTCTTTTTCCTTTTGTGTCCCATCATACACATGTGTGTTATCCTTAGGTATACTTTTACTCTTTTACCCCTTTGTGGCACCATAATATTTTTTTCCTATGTGTTCTTCTTTTCCAAATGCTCAGCCCATTTGTGCTCAAGCTCTTCCAATAAAGTCTCTCCCTTTTCTTCCTCACTGGAATCCTCACTGGAGATGAATTGAGATCCTCCACACTTAACTTTTATCTCCTCTATACCTTCCTTAGGTGGTTGAGATGGTATTACACCATCGCCACTCTTCCTTCTTATATAGTACATTTAATTTCTTTGTGAGTGGTCAAGCCCACCTTCCTCTTCTTTTTTTTCTGGAGTATCTTTATGCATTCTCGTCAAAGGTGGTACAATAGTTCTCCCAGGATATGGAAGAAAAGTATCCATGAATTCTATTTCTACTCCACCTTGTGTTTTTAACCTCAAGATGAAAAAAACTCTACATATTATCCCCTTTATTATGACGTTCAACTGGGGGTGCAGGTCCAAAGTATCTGGCTCTAACATCTCCACATATTGAGGCCTAGAGGCATACCTTTAGGTGGCACACAATATATAAAATTTAGAATCCTCCTTATCAGCATCAAAGGTCAACTTCTATGTGTCCTTAATCCTATTCACCACATACTTGAAATATATAGTTGTAAATGTAAACGCTAGTTTGCACCATGGGCCCATCTCCACATCCTGCATTCCAAAGCACGTAATACTATTGTGTTGCATTAATTAAAAAAAGTATTGTTCTCTAACCTCCACTGGAAATTCATGTGGGAATTTCCATTCGTATTTCAAAATCTAAACACAACCAATTGTACCAGTTATCTATTCTTACATTATATACATTTTTTATCATGTCATCACAAGTGTAGCTAGTGAAATGAACTATAAGGGACTTGTTCAATGGTGGGTAAACCCACATATCCTTTTCTGAACCATATGGAACCCCAATTTCTCAGAAGAAAATAAGTAGGAGGATCGAGCCCCAAGTTATCTTTTTTCCCTCTTCATTATGCACCTTAGCCTCCTCTATGATTCCATTCACAATGTATTCCAATGATGTATTGGGTTTTGTGTGCCACCCCATGCACAATATAAAGAAATTTCTTATTTACATATGTCCATATCTCTGAGGTACCTAATTTAAAGCTCATGAGTCTAGATGCAACTCTAATTGTAGGGTCTATGAGTTTATCAATGCTCATGGCCCTTCCTCCTTTTTCATACTACAATTTGATAGCTAATTCTTTGATCTTATCATTGAAACATAAATCCAATTCCATGTCCTCCTCTATACCTCTCAAACCTATGACCTATTCGAATAGATGGGTTGTATATCTCATCCTTTAGCCTACAAAATAGAATTAATCCTCATGTACCCTAGATGTGATCCACTGGAAAAAGTATGTGGGCTTCACGAAGAAGGGTAGCTTGAACAACTGGATGACCTGTACCTTCTCCAACATTTTCCTTATTGAATCATCTACCAACACTTTCCCTTCCTCCTTGGTAGTTCTTGAAACATGTCTGCCTTCAACATTGCTTCATTTCTCAGAGCTTGATGGTTAAATTCACATATTTTACACTTTGTGAGTTGTGAATACCATGTCTGGACCCTAAATACTCCAGGAGGGTACTACATTTAAGAGTAGATATATTCTAGAGGTTCATCAACTTAAACCTCCACCCTCTTCATGTAGGGTTTTTCCTTCCTTCCTGGGATGTTGTAGTTCCTCTTTTTGGTGCCATTACTCCTAAAACTTATGCCCTAAATAATCTCCCATACCCAAGAACTATGAACCCTAGCTATTTTACTTCTAAATCTACAAACACCTATATGCTCATGTCATTATTTGTACTTCAACATTCGGCTAAAAATTACTTCCACAAAGGATCTGCACATAAAAAAATTCATGCACGCTGCTCTATCACACCAAATCAATTGTTAGCTCAATTCCTCAAATTCTATCAAATGCAAGGTAACAAATAAATCGATTCTCCCCCTTTTATAATTTTTTCATACTCCACCGACTTATTTTTTCCACTGTCAACACACTTTTTATCACTTTTAAATTTTTTAAAGATATTTTCTTGATAAAACATCTTTTCCAATTTTTAATTTATCACTCAACTCCCTTTCGCACACTACAGTCATAACCTTTTGGCATGCCTTACTACTTTCTAAGACATAGACCTCCTTACGTGCACCTCCCTGTGCCGAAGTACATAATCCTCCGCGCCATATACCAAGTAGTTCATCATGTCATTTCCTACTTTGCATTACACAACACAATAATTCTTCTCACGCAATCTTTTGTCTAAGCAATCTCCTTAAGAGCACCTACATCCCTAGCAACTATAACACAATCTTCTTTCATGACAATACTTCAGAGAAAACCCTTAACCATGCCAACTTGTATAAATCTTGATGCCAATAATTTCTTCTTTCGTGCACTTGCACATGGTTCACCCCACACTAAAAGTATGCACAGTCCTTTGTACATGAAATCAATAGATTATAATCATCTTCCTATGCGCAAGTATGTTTATTACGATAAAACAAGTAAATAAAATAACAAAGCATAACAATTGGAAAGAAACACATGAAAGGAAATCTAATCTAAATGGAAATACTACGTTATTCCAAACACCAAGAAGCCTTACTTATATAAGGGATTCAACCTACTACCACTGAAGTAATTGGGAAACATAGTCTTATCCAATGCCTGTAATTAACATGCTCCCGATTCAATTATCTTGGTTACTACAAAAGGTCCCAACCAATGTACCTTTAATTTCCCTGGGTGGCATGCAAACTTGGAGTCATCGAGAAGGAGCATCTTTCCAACTTCAAATGTGTTGTTCTTAATGTGCCAATTATATCAACTTGTCAATGTCACTCTTCCAATTATATCATCTTTTCAATGTGCTCTTCCACAACTTATTCATAATCAATTCCACCTACATGCACAATACGCAAGGATGGTAACATGAATTCAATTGGTACTATTGCTTCTGTGCCAAACAAAAACTAAAAAGGTGTGGCCTTGCTCAACCTTTTATAAGTGTTCATGTATGCCTAAACTACAACTAACACTTTATCATCCCAATCTTTTCTTCTGAAATCACAATTTTTTGTAAAATTTTGTGCCAAAATATTTATGAAAGCTTCTCCAATTCCATTAGTCTGTGGGTGATAAGGAGTAGCCTTATGGTGTGCCACCATAAAATCTTCCAATAGAATTCTTATTCTCTCATTTAATAAATGAGTTACTCTATCACTTGTCAAGATTAATGGGAAGCCATACCTACTAATAATATTTTACCAAAAAAACCTTACTATTGTGGATGTTATACAATCCTTTTTAGGTGTTTCCTCTACCCACCTTGTCAAATAGTTTATGCAAGTAATAATGTAACGCACACCAATCCTACACACAGATGGTGGAATAGGACCTAAAATGTCAATAGCCCACTTTTCAAAAGGCTTTGTGCTTGCTATGGGTTGCAATGACATCTCATCTCTATGTCTAGGCTTCCCAAGGAACTGACAATAGTCACATGCCTTGACATATTCGTTAGTATATTTGTAAAATGTCTCCCACCAAAGTCTAGCCATTATAATTTTAAGTGTTATAGCATCACCAATGTAATGCCCTCCTATTATTCCACCATGAGTGTCATTCATAATGGCATGGTGCTCATGTTCTAGCACACAATGATGCAAAACCTAATCTCTTCCCATTTTGTACAAGTCTCCTCCAATCAACTAACAAGGTGCAGTGCATATAACAAGCTAATTTTTCTCCAACGTCTTCATACTTTTTGATTATGATAAAATGTAAAATAATATCCTAATCTAATGCAAGTTTGTAGTAAATAAATGAATACTGAAATAATAAATAAGTAAATTAAGCTATAAAATATGAAATCCTAATGCTCAAAGAGGGTTAGAAGGGCCTTAGCTGATTCACATAGGTTGTTGGACTGTGTCACAGTGGAGACTAACTGAACAAAGATGTAAGAATGTCACAAGAAAACTAAAAAACATTCACATACGACTAGATAGGGGTTCCTGGAGTAGGAATTTTTTTTAGTGGCAAATATTCATAATATGGAAAATATTCCATTTTAGGAAAAGGTAATTTTTTCGAAACAAGGCAGTGTCATGTTCGCCTAAAAATTATAGTATAATATTTTTTAGGTGTTGGATTTTCCTACCCTTAAAAACATCTCCTATATAAATGTCATTGATTCACCAAGTATAATACTATAGAATACGCATACTAAGGTACCATACCACTACAGGCATATCAAGCACAATGAACTTGTGAAGCACTCGAGTCCAGTACACAAAGTATAGTCTTATAGATCATCATCAGATTTACAGTCATGCGGCAAGTAGTATTTTCTTATGCGTGACAAGGGCTATTTCTTTACGCCTAACAACTGTTGATTAGTGACGCTCAAAAATTAATTTTTGTTGACGCACGATAAGGAATTTTCGCTGATGTATGACAAGGTGAGTTTGTTGACGCGCGAAAAGGGTACTTTACTAACGTACGACTGGAATTAGTTTCTGCAGGACAAGAGGTTGTTGACATGAAAAAATACTATGTTTTTAATGCATGCCAAGAGGTTGAAGATGCACGACAGGAGATTTGTAATTTGCAGTTATACGACAATAAGTTTGTTTTCGTATGACAATAAGTTTGTTGTCGTACGAACTTGACAACAAGGTCACTGTCATGCGATAAAAAGTTTGACAACAACCTTGCTATCACTTGTCTTGAAAATCAGGTGAAAATGTTTCTCACAAACCCTAGAAAATTTTCCTATTTCGTGAAAGTGGTTCTAGGGATATTCGCTAGGTATTTTCCACCTTCAATTTCCCGGAGGTCTCTTAAAATGAACCGTACCATGGATAAGGATAGGGGCACTCGTGGGTGCTTTGGTCTAGATTGTGGGTGCCCTGGTCTCCATATATGCTAAGAAAACCTTGTCTAAGGTGTTGAAAGAGGTTCACACTTGCTCTCCTTTTTTCACGTGTATGTTGTTGAATTCCACCTAATGTCTTTATAACTCCAAAATGAATGAATATCTTAAAAAATCACAAACAAAACATAAAAATCCTAAAAATGAAAGATGCAAATGAAGGGGTCAAACCGTCCTCAGTTGCCAAAATTATGGACTCATCAGTAAGCGTTGTATTACATCTCAAACCCAATGTAATTATGTGTGTGTGCGGAATTGTGCCTTAGTTGATCTTGTGTCAATCACACTTTGTGAGTAGCGAGTAAGTAACTAGATATAGAATGTAAATAATTTGTGCATGGAAATAATAGATTTCCCTCCTATGAAGTGTGATGTAGATGAACCAACCTTTGTCCCTTATGATAGAGCTAGATGGATGTAAATGGAGCTATAGATGTATTTGATGGATGCAAACTAAGGTGGAGATAGTAGATGCTTAGTGCTTGGTCCCTTATTATGATAGTATAACTTTATATTTCTATGATTCCCTTCCTTGAATTTTGTAATTAACCCTAAAAAAGCCAACTACCAAAAATATGAGATGCTCAAATGGCTAGAAAGGACCCAAAAAGTGTGAGAAAAGTACAAATAGGACAAGGGTGCCCAGAGGGGATGGGGGTGCCTAGCACTGACATCCTGGTTAAGTGTTGGTGTCTATTATCCAATTTTTACCCCTGGTACTGTTATCCCGTAAAATTGACAAGGGCAATTTTACCGATAACCATGCCGAAACTTTTGTTTCGATCCCTCGTTAGGGATCCCTTGCGTTCGAAACGTTGTAAAATCCCTTCCCGGGAAATCTAGTTTTCGAACTTAGTCTTTTTGAGCCTTTTTTGGCCGGGCGCATGGATTTGCCTTGTAACACGAAGTTTTGGTGCGCCCCCTTAAAAGCCTTTGGCACATGGTTTTCCATGTTAACACGTCTTTCGGTGCGCCAAAGGGCACACATAATCTCTATGCAACACCAAGTTTCGGTGCGCCATAGGGCGCACATAACTTCATGTCGACAATACATATGGTGCGCCAAAGGCGCACTCATTCTTCTGTTGTCAAATACTTCCGTGCGCCAAAGGGCGCACACTTTCCCCTGTCGACAGCAGTTTTCATGCGCCATTTCAAAAGTGGTTGGCGCATTGATGACAAGTTTTTCTATAAATATCAGTGCGCGCCCAATGTCATTTTCATTCCTTTTTGTCAAAGCACGTGATCACCCTAGACTTGTCAGCTCTGCTCTGTCGTTATCATCGCCCTGTGGACCCGCTCTCCAATTTTTGATATATATTCGAGGTAAGAGGTTCTCCCTCTTTTTCATTGTGTGTTTGGTCTGTGTTCTTGGTCGGGGTTTTGGTTTGCTGGCTAGTTTTAAATGGAATATGATTAAGCTAGTTTTTCCCCCCTGTGCTATTCCATCACGTTTTCTTCTTTTCCTCCTCCTCTCCCTCCCTCTTTCCATATCTGCTGGAAGGGGAGCTGTTTTGAAAGGGCTTGGTCTGCAAAACCTTTTTGTAAAAAACCTTATATGACCAAGTAACTTTTGAAGTGGAAGAAAAGAATGAGAGATTTGATCAGTTAGTGTAGTTTCATGGTGCACTGGCGCGTCTTGTTGGACTTAAGACAGTTGCGCCCCTCGGCGCATCTACCACCCCTGTTGCATAATCAATACCCGCGCCTATGGCGCAACCCTTCCGTCTTGCTGCAGTTAGAATTCATGCGCCCTCAAAGCGCGCCCTTTTTGCATGATACAAGTATAAATCCCGCGCTTCCTTAAAACCCTTTGGTGCACCTTCTTTCCATGTTACATCCCGCTTTCATGTGCCAAAGGGCGCACCCAGCTTTCATGCAACGCAAGCCTTATTCGCGCGAGTATAAAGTTAGAAAGGCGCGGCACACCCTCCATTGCAGTAACATGATGTTGTGTAAACCCTTCATGCACCGCGCCAAAGCCTTTAGCGCACCATTTGTTAATGTTACACAATCTTCCCATGTGCCAAAAGGTGCACCGAACCCCAATGTAACACGCATTTCCTGTGCGCCCTGCTATAAAATACAACCTACTTCATCCATGCGCCATGCGCCTTTGGCACCAGTATAACCTCTGCAACATTCCTTTTCTGTGCGCCTTATCTATTTGGCCTGCCAGTTGCATTTTTCCCACGCCCTGAGCCTTAAAATCTCTAACTCTTTCTTCTGCTAGCTTTCCAATGGAAGATCAAATGACTAATTCAACCTTTTTGGATTGGGTCTCACTTCTTCTTCGTGCAGATCAGCAACTGAGTTCGAAAGAACACATGTCTACGTCAAGCAAGAAGCCCACCAAACCAAGAGGAAAGGCTAAGCTGACAGAAGAAGAGATGAAATACAAATATCAGAGGGTCAGGATGCCTGAATCACAAGCTGAGTGCAGTATGGATGTCAGAGACTTTGAATTGGGTCACATTGACATGGATGATTTCTGGGTTAGGACTCAAAAAGTTACAAGAAGTCCATGGATGGACAAGTTAATAGGCAGTGCCCTGCACTTTGCCGAAGGAATCCCCGTCAGCGCTGTCAACAATGAATTCATGATGGTGATTGCGCAATGTTACAACAAAGACACAAGATGTGTCGAAAACAGTAAAGGTGAGGCAGTCATAAACCTCACTGCCCGTCACTTTGAGTTAATGCTTGGCATCCCTCACCACCGGAACTACGTGGCTGTTAGCCAACGAGAATGCATCAAGGCCTGGGAAGACAACGAAGACCAGTGCATGCAGTTGATGAATGAGGTCTACCTAAATAATAAGAAGGTGGTGACCCGGAGGCCTCAGACTATCCACCGAAGTGATTTCTCAGAGGAACTCAGTGATACTATCACTTTCCCGAGTAGAGTCTTCGGGCTTTCAGATGCCCACTATTTCCATAAGTGGATGCTGCGGTGCCTGGAGACAATGAATAAGAATTTTCCCGATCAGCGCTTTTGCTGGGGGGAAATAATAAGTAGCACCATCTCTGAGCAGCTGCAACAGTTCGCCACAACAGGGGTGTTCCATATGAACTCCTATGTAGTATATGCTGCAGAATCGGCGAGGGATTATCCGGGGCTGAACCGAAGTGGAGTATGGCCTCAGGCCAAGATATTTGATTACTACCCAGAGCTGAGGCTGGAGAATAGCATCCAACATTTCACAAAAGTTAACGATGCATTCTTCTATCATGTCATCTGCCTACTGAGGCCAAACATGACTCATAGCCGGACGACCAAACACAAAGTGGCAGTCACAGAGAAATGGGGGGCCCTGTTCACCCAATTTCCCATGTTCACCTATCTGAGGGCTGCCAACTTTTTGGGAGAGCCAACCAGGCTACCAAGGTATGCTGGGCCTAAGCTGATTCTACTAGAACTGCCAAGACAGCTGGTCACATACCATGAGAAGTGCCTCAAAAGAAAGAAGGGTGGAACTCCTTTCCCCCTCAAAGTGGGCCGATACACATGCTCCACCCACCATAAGGCGAAGGAAATGTTCGCAGAGCTGGAGCTACTCAACTTGAAGCATGACTTCCCAGCCAGGCCTACCTTCGACCCAAGAAGCTGCCTGCCAAAAGCGAAGCTCGATCCGATCCATGTCCCTCAAATTGAGGATATTTACATTGACATTCTCCATGAGGCGGAACTCAGAAGAAAGGATCACTCTCGCTTAGCATTGGCGGAAATCATCCAATACGGAGTGGCCATTGTCCCCGAAGGCTTCCAGACTACGGAAGATGAAGTAGATAAGGTGTATAATGACACAGATGGGGACAATTGGCCCTTCCCAGCCATTGACAGGAACAAGGCTCCTCAAACAATTGAGGAGAGGGTCAAGGAGACTATGCGGAGAACAGAGCATTGGTGCCGCATGAACGGACTAATCTACCTCGGGGTAGATTTCACAACTTCCCCTTTGGGCAACGCACCTCCAAGGTCAAAGAAGCAGCTGAAAGGCAAAGGTGCAGAAGGTGAACCTAGCACCATTCAAGAGGAAGCCCCTAAAAGTCCTCTTCCCTCAGAGCCAGAACAAGTCATAACTCTTGATGAGGAATTGACAGAGGATAGTCCTATACGCCCATCCACCTAGGATGTCAGCGTCGCTACAACTTCAGAGGTCCCTTCTATCCCTTCTTCTTCTCTTCCTTCCCCTCCTCGAGTGACTCAAATGACCACCCCTTTAGTCGTGTCCTCTGCCCCATCTTCTACCCTTTCCCCTGCTTCTTCATCTATCTTCTCCTCCCTCGCTGATTTGTCTTCCTCTATTTCTTCCCTCATCTCCGAGTTCCCTTCCCTTCCTATGTCTTCTGCAGTTGCGGTTTCCCTTCCTCCCGTGGACATTTCTTCGGCTATTCTTTCCATGCCGCCGCCACGTGTCTCCACGTTTTTCCCCTCTTCTACCGTTGCTGCCTCCCCCTCTGTCTCTGGTCCTTCTTCTATAGGACCAGCTTGGATCTCTCAGCAGCTGAGCCAACAAAAGAGGAAAGTCCCCATCGCTCCGATGGACTTTTCGGTCATTCCGGCTAAAGGAGCAAAGAAGCACAAGCCGGTTACACGCTTCTCGAAGAGCGCTGCAGGTGAGAGAGTCATGGAAATAGCGTACCCCAACCCCCTCAAAGAGAAAGAAGATCTGTCTCCGACAGATTTCACCGTGACCCAAGTCACAATGGGGACATCCTCAGAAAGTCTCCAGGGGGAAGCTCTTTCCGCAGTTGATGCACTCTGCAAAAAGCTTCAGGAAACAAAAGAAGAGAAAAGGCTACTGAAGGAGCAGAACAAGTACCTACTTCAAGCCTTACAGAAGATGGGAAGTGCACCTCCCACAACTGCCGCCGAGACTCCTGAGCTGCTCAGTCAGGAGAAGATCAATGAGTATTCAAAGATCGGCAAGCAGGGTATGGCTGTTCCTGCTTGGAGGAGCCAGATCCTCAAGGATAGTGAAAGAGTAATCACCGAGTATATTAGTTTATACCTAAACATCGAGAAGGCGAATAAGGAACTCCAAGCATTAGCAGGTCCGATATCAGAAGAGTTAGAACATGCTAGACTCCGGCACGAGACCTTCCAACAAATGTTCGACTGTTCAGTCGAAGATCTGGTCAAGTTCAGAGTCTTCGGTCATCCAAGGGCCCTCAACAAAACTATGTCCACTCTGGACTATCAGATAGATCAGCTAGAATTTGTTTTGGAAAAGATAGACAAGGTAAAGGAAGAGGCCCTGGATGCAATGCACCAAATGGAGAAAATTTTCCTCGCCATGACTCCAGGGTTGCTCACTCCTTCCCTTACCTTGAGATCAGCTGATGACACTATCCGGATCTTCAAGGAGATAGCTTCTCAAGGGACAGGGCCAGAGGTCACATTCGACACTGAATCTATCAACAACCTACTGGCCTATAGGGACTTCATCGGGTTCCTTATCGAGGCAAAGAAAGATTATTCCAAACTCCCGGAAAAGCTCATAGACGAGTGGGAGACTTGCGAAGCAATCAGTGAACGGCACAAGGATCCATCACAGGATCAATTTGGGCCAATGATCAGCAAGTTTTTGGAATACCGTACTCAGTTCCACATATCATCACCTGAGTAGCATCAGAAACAGGCAACCCCTTTTCGGCCACAGGATGATGATGATGAGTAGCTTCTTCTTCTTCTTCTTCTTCTTCTTCTTCTTCTTCTCTCTATTCTCCGACTTTCTTTTCGAAATGTCTAAAATGTGTTGGCACAAATGATGACATCATCCATGTTGCATCATGGGATGAAGTCATTCACCAAGTTGTCAAAGTCAACATGACTTTTAGATATTTTGTAAATATCTTTGTAAATAAGTGGTTGGCTCCATTTTGCCTTCTCTCTCCCTCATCTTCTATAAATATGAGAATACTTGTTGTATTCAAAGGGAGAACATTTTTTAGATAGAAATAGAAGTGAGGAGAGAAAGACTTTGAGCTTTCTTGTAACAGAAAAGAACAAGTAATACAATTATTCAGACTTTGTGCTCAATAGCTGTGTTATACATTAGATCTTTCTTACGTTAGATCTGTATGTGTTTAATCTGTTGGATTCATATCTACTTTTCCGTCATTTGTTTATCAATATTGCTTTGTTTATTTATGCAAGTAGGTTTGGCTCTATTTACTACCAATCTAAAAACATAAATCTTCTGACCTTTCTGCTTTGGAATTCATTTCTTTTCTCCCTTCGGATCTGTTCTTTCTCTTCTCCCTCTTTCATTCCTTTCTTTTCGTAGCCTGGAACACTCTACTGGGATGAGATCCCAACCCCCGAAGGCAGAATCTGTGAGACTTGCATAGGTTCCTGCTAGTAGAAATAGCAATAAACCAGTTTCGCTTTGCTGTCTCAAAGAGGGGCTAAGCCCTACACACTGTTGGCTCGTCTATCCATAGATCTGTCCACGCGACAGATTTTCGGACCAACAGGTACAAAATTGGATAATGTGGGTCAATCATACCCTAAGAATAGGAAACCCTTCCAGGAAGCATTTCGGGACATTACAGGAAACATTTTGTGTTGAAGTCACATTTGTGGCATTATAAGAAATATCATATCATTTCAAAGTGTTATCCTGTTTTTGGTCTTAGAGGTTGATAAGTTTCTCATAGTGCTGAAGTTGGCCTCTGTGGGCCCACTTTCCACCAAAGAGTGTGAGAGTTTTATTAAAATTTAGAAATCATGTTTGAAAGGTCCTATTTTTCTCCCATTAACTCCTCAGTTTCGATAAGAGTCATGAAAGTTAACAAATTGGGGTTAACAAACTCGAAAGTGAGTTGTTCAGCAAGCTTGTGAACTCACACAAGCTATAAATGAGGTTGGCTCATGAATATGGAACTCAGAAATAGATGGCTTTCTTAGTCAAGACAGACATTGAGAAACTTAGCTCAATCCCTCAAATCATGAAGAATCGAGCTAATTGGAGGGGAACTCACTTCTCGGTCAAGTCACGTAAATGAGGGTGATAGCTGATTTGATCAATAAGGTGAGCTCCCATAGTTTGGGATGTCGATTGAAATATAAGGCTGAGATAGATCAAGTGCACTTGGAATAAACCAACTCAGAATGAGTGTGGAGAGGCTCAGTGTAAATGGAGTGAAAAAGAGCCTGAATCTCTGAGTTGATCCATGCATGTAGGGAGCTCACTGTGTAAGCCAACAGTGAAGTAGGTTGACCAAGACAGTGGCTTGAGTGAGTCAATTAGAAGAGTTCATGGAAGTATTTTTGGATCATAGAACCATGTTGGAGTCAATGCAAAACAAGGTAGAGGAGGAATGAGAGATATGAGTGACATGATTTAAGAGGCCAAGCTAAGTGGCTCAGAGGTTTGAGCTAGGAGAATCACAGTCAGTGAGTTCATAGATTCCATGATGGGCTCAATGGAAATGAAAAATTGATCTCAAAAGACATGTGAAGTCTGCTCGATTGAGTTAAGAATGATGTAACCAAGGTATGTTCAGGGGAAAATGTCATTGATTGGCTCATCAAGTTAGAATTAAACCAAGAGAGAGCTAGTGAGAGAGTACTTTAAACTTAATGCCTGGAAAAATAGGATGAGCTCAGTAAAGGTTTTGGAAGAGTTTAGGTTGGTGGAAAAGATGAGTTTTAATCTAAAATCTCAACGATCAAGTCACTTTCTAATGAAGAGATCAACTCGGTAGCTCGAGTTGACCAAGTCACTCAGTAGCCAAGGACCAAGGACAACAAAACAAAGTGGTTGTGATGAGTTACATGGAGGAATGAGAGCTTGGAGTCGAGCTCGAGATTTATTTGATGTTCAAATTTCTTAGAGAAAACTTGGTAGAGTTGGCTCATTCAATCAAGCTAAGCATGGAGGGAGTTATGTGGAATTTTAGGCATTTTTTGGTCCATTTCTAGTTGGGTGTGCAAAATGGTTCTTAAATCCGACGCACCATCAACACCATGGGGATCTTGGGGAGATTAGTGACCAAATGGCCAAGTGGGACTCTGACGATGGAAAACCAAGATAAATGTACTACGTTTGAGGTTTCCAATACTTGCATTTTTAAGATGCGGAGATTCATGCGAGCATGGCCAAGTGGGGAAAATAACGATGGTGTGCCAAGGGTCAAATTCTGTCAAGTGAACGTGTCATTGCAAGACCAAGTTTGATGCCAAAGAATTCAGCTAGTGCATGGAGATAGAGAAATGTTTAAATGATCTTGCCTACTCATGGGGAGTCTGGGTCCATCATCAAGTTATCAAGCAAGTCATCTAATGACTCAGTTTACATGGTGGATTTCATGAAAGGTAATGAGGAGGAGCTCGATAGTAGACGGTTGACAGGTTTAGCGTCGAGTTTCTCAATCATTGAATACACGAAATTGAGGTGTGAAGCATCCACGTAGGCCCTTTGACCAATTCATGAGTGGTAGAGGTGGTACCAGATTAGTTTTAATAGATCCAAGGTGGAACGCTTTGTTTTATCAACATTGGAAAGTCTGAGCTAAGAATACAGGCCATGATGAGGTTTATTCTAGCTCATGGAGTGAAGACGAATTCCGAGCACACAAAGAGGATCAATTTTTACATGAAACTAAGTCGCGAGTTGTGCATAATTCATATTGGACATCATTGTATGGGTAAAGGTGGGCTCATGAATATTGTAAGCCTAAAGCTTGGTTATCTAACCATTTGGGGAGTTTACCATATGGCTTTTCGAGTGAGTTAAGGAACATGCCTGAGAATGCCAAGACTGCGGCCAAAACTGAGCATCCATCAAGTCAAAGCATGGCTGGAAGAAATATTCATGGCGTTGATTCAATGAGAATCTCATGGGTAAGGCACAAAGACCTTAGGGTGAAAGATAGTTTGGTATTTTGACTGAGCTTGCTAGACAGAGGTTAAAGGAGTTAAGCTCATAGATTGGCTCACTTAGAAGTATGGATGGTGCAGGAACCAGAAGGAGCTCGAATAAGGACATTAGGGTTGACTCAAGTTGAAGAGATCAAGCTCGGTGAGGGAATACATGTATGACACTGGAGAGGAGTTCGATGAGCTCGTGAAGGGGTAAGTAGAGCTTAGCCAGAGAGAGAAGATTTTGAAGCTCAAATCTCATGGATTCAAGCCATGAGATGGGTAGCTTGGTTTGAGCTCAGCATCGAGTCGTTTGAATGGAATGAGATAGTAAAATGGAAGTCGGCATGGTCAAAGCAAGAGGTGAGATAACATAATGAAGAGGATTTCAGTCACCAAGATGGATAGCTCGAAGTGATCTTGATGCATAAAGATGGATTAGTCATAGGATTGGACTCATGGTGAGGAAGGCAGAGATTGTGGAGTCGAGCCAAAGGCAGGATATTTTTGGGAGTTTCATGAATGAAGGAGCTCGTAGTGGTTTAGTCAACTGAGTTGAGCTCGGTGAAATGATGAGCTCATAGAAATTGGGGTTCTATGGAACTAACAAGGTGAGTTCACCAAGGAAACCCAACATAACATGGAAGAATTCACCAATCCACGTGAAATGAGCTTGACTCTCCGAGCTGATCCATGCATTAAGTTCACCAAGGTAAACCAACCCTAAGGGGGAACCACCAGTCCCAACACTTAAAATTCATTAAATTAATATTTTTATACTAATTTTATAAAATTAATATTTTACTAAGATGATATTTTTATTATTAAAATATTTTATTTAAAATATTATTTTAATTAAATGAGTATATAAGTTCAAACCTTCATTAATGAGACATGATGGAATGTTCCTAAGTGGTGCAACTAATGTTGTAACTAATATAGGCCATCATGTGCCTTCATTTTAGGACAAAAATTTATGATTTCTCCTCTCTTCGCTCATAGGAATTTTCTATAAATGTAATTTGGAAGCTCATTCTAAGGGGTTGGACATTTTTCAGTATTCCTCTCTCTCTCTTCTACAAGCTAGTCTATTGTGGATTGTGGGGACTTTCAAGCCTCTTTTCCAACATCGTAATGGAAAATGTTTCCTCTTCCTCATGTAATGATGCATTGTGCACATGATTTAAGTAATAAACTTGTGTTTTTGTGACTAATTATTGGTCTTTTCATCACTCTAGATACTTCTTTGTGCCTTTCTCGTGTATGTAGGTATATTGTGCAACTTGAAGTTTACATTACATGTTTTGGGAGTTTTGTGCTTATCTGGGAGTGAAGCTTTGTATGTGGTTGAGTTGTGGTGTTTTTTCATCCTTCTCGTTCTCATCTTCCTTCACTGGGAAAATGAAAACTTGTCTAGCAACACCCTTTCTTGGTGCATCACCACTTCTAATATAGGTTTTATTTCTTGCAAATCCCTCCCCTTTACCCCCATGAAAATGTTAGCATAGGTCTAGTTAGTTATTTTATTTCATTAGAAGTGGTGTTGTGTTTAGTTTAGGAAGAAGAAATTGGCCTTCTCCATAGGTTCAGCTCAAGCCCAAGTCCCAAAAATTGAGAGGTGATCCCATGTTACCCAATCACACTGAACTTCCTGTTCACATTCATGATCCATTCGTGGGGTGTAGTGATTTGGCGATAATATTTTTTGGCATGACTGGTGGGACAAGAGTTGGTAATTCTATTCATATTTGCATGAATCAAAGTACCTGACGACTCCATATCTCTAGATTTCATATCTTAGTGTGTTAACATATGTGAATAATTCAGATAAGAGCTTCTGCGAGATGAGAAGGAAATTATCAACATATTGAGCTATCCTTTCTCCTCTAAGGAGAAGGAGAAGAAGCATTTCAACATCACTGGTTATAGCATCACCTCGTAGGGTTCATTAAACTCCTCCTTATGGAAGGTTTCCTCAACCCAAGAACAATCAACCTCTCGTTAGTATGGTAGCCCCTATAAGGAACCAAGTTTTTCCACCTTTCAATGCAAGCAATCCTCTTCAGTTGGCTCAATGTGATCCTATACTTGGTGTGGCACTCAAAAGTTTTCTCTTTTACAAAGGGGAAACTCCTATTACTTTGGTGGAACATATTCTCTGATACATATCCAACATTTGCACAGTACATAATATTACAAAAGACACTGTTGTGGTCAAAATCCTTGGCACTTCCTTCAAGGGAAAATCACTTCATTGGTTTTGAGGGTTAGAAACTGGTACTATAACCACTTGGGACATGTTGGGAGATAAGCTCTACAAATAGTTCGAAGACAAGAGTGACCACCTGTCACTCATGGAACAACTCACTACCATAAAGAGAGATCCTCAGGAATACATGAGTGATTTAAACTTCCAATTCCACAAGACTTGGAATAGTATTCTCGACACTCATAAATTCTTCTCCAAATAATGCATTTTTGTACTATTTATGAACCCTTGAATAGAGATGTAGCAGTTATGATCCATTTCATGGGATGGACTACACTACTTGATGCCTATGAAGTTGCCACAAGAGTGGAGAATTCCTTGATTCAAGATGGAAAGGTATATCCATGACCACCAATGTCTACTGTCTTCAGATATTACAAACACTCAGCCTACCATTGCTCCTATTCTAGCATCTTCCAAGAAATCAATTTAGTCTACTCCCACCCCTTCAAATGATCTATTTGAAGTCAAGTCACTGCTGGAAACTTTTGGGAATAAGCTCGTTGCACTCAAGAGGTAACAATTTCAATATAACCATCCATACCAATCCCAAAATCAACAATACCAGGCTAACCGTCCACCCTTTTCAAGTAATTAATCAATCACAAAATCAAGTTACAAATTAAGTTGCGAATGTCAATCCTTTGAACTTTTGGAATCCTCTTACTGTTAGCTCTTCTAGAGCCATAGTACATGTCCAAAATAATCTAGTTCAAGACTATGAATGGTGTTATCCTTGTGCTCAACCTCACAACCCAAATATTTTCCCCAATGGATTTCTTAGCTAGGCTCTTATGGTTCAAAGTGTATCTACCCCTCACTAGATTAACATGGAAAATTCATCTACCTAGGAAATAGTAGATCAACTACAGGCCCTTGAAGAAACTACTTTGCTAAATTGGCAAGAATAATATTTTTGTGGGTTGAATATAGATTCTTCATCAGTGTCAAAAAACACTCGTTCTAAAAAGAGAGAAATGGAATCTCAACCTTCCAAAGTTGATCAAGCATCCACATCACAACCTCAACCACAAGTTGCGGTTGATAAAGATGTGGGGAAGAAACCGCCAGAGATGTAGACTAGTCAGGCCGCAAGGAAATAATGTTCTTCAGGAATTACGGTGCCTAAAAAACATTTTACAAAGGAGGATCCCAATGTGTAGAAAAATGTCAGAAAATTAGGTGACACTCCCATCAACATCATTGAACAAATGAAGAAAACCAATCTGAATGTCACAATGTGGGAGGCACTTTTAATTCTATCCCAAAGGAATTTGTTGCAAGAAGCAATGAAAATTTTTGGTACAACCAATGGAGCATCAGGGCATGGGAGATAGCAACTGTTACAAGTTTGTGTCAACTGGAAGGGAAAAATTATTCCTAAGAGTGAAAAAACCTACCACCATTCTATATTTCTCCTGATCATTGGTGATCATTTGGTACATAATTGCATGATCGATTCTGGTGCCAGTAGCTCAGTCATGCCCAAGAAAATTACAGACATGCTAGGAATACAATATACACCAGTTTCTAGAGGATTTTGTTTAGCTGGATGGTACACAATAGTTCAAACCATTGGAGTTATCAAAGGACTTGCTTACTATCCATGCATGCCCTAGCTTTTCATTCACACAAGACATATCGGTCATTGATCTTCCTCCTCTCTTTGTTATTTACCTATCACGAGATTTCATTTCCAAGATGGGTAGTTACTATGTCAGATGATTGGTCACATATGATCCTTAGGACTCGATACAAAACCAAAGTCACTATAAGGGTGAAACCAATTTTTTATAATCATATGGAGCCCTATATCACTAGTCCTATAAATGGGAATTATACCATTCATGATCGAGAAGAGGAAGTTGTTGATCACGAACCAACCACTCTTGTGGAAGAAGTCCTTGATACTATGTTGGATGAGGTAAGTGTAGATCATCAGTATGATCCCTATGCTAAGGAATTAGTAGAAGAAGAATTTGGTTTGTTGTTTTTACAAGAGATGGGATTAGGTACATATTGCATTCATGAAGAAGGTACAATCATACCACAACTTGTTAAAACCCAAAACAACTCTAAAGGACTGTGGTAATTTTTTTGATGGTTCAAGTAGTAAGAATGGATCTAGGTGTTGGTGTCATGTTAATTTCTCCTAAAGGATATAAATACTTCTCATCATCTTTTCGACTGCAATTTAGTTGCACCAATAATGTTGTTGAATATTAATCTCCTTATGCAAGGAATTCAAATGGCTCAAAAGAAGGGAATCAAATCTTTGACTATTTTTGGTGACATTGAATTGGTTGTACATCAAGTAAGATGTGCATGTAGCACATCCAAAAATGATCTTTTTAAGATCTTACAAGAACCATATTTTATATTTGGTTGAATATTTTGAGGCTTTAGAGATTCATGTTATTCCTAGAAATCAAAATCAAGATGTTGACTAGGATTGATATGGTTGGCTCGCAATACGACAGACCATGTTGATATCATGAAAGAGGGGTGAAAATCTATCAAAATTGTGGATCGACCTATAGTTCCTGATAATAGTGAGTAGATGGAAAGTGTTCGATAGTGACAAACAAATTGTTCTATTTCCTACAAAAAGAGCCAAAATTTTCTAGAAAAGATCAAGAAAAGTTGCAAGAAGCATATGGTGATCAAATCATACAATTGAAAAGTTACAAGCTACCAAAACATTTAGTTACTCTGGAATCCATCTTTGATTCAAATGATCAAGACAAAAGACAAAGCTCTAATATGGTGGTCAAAGAAGAAGATTTTGAGGAAGTCGAGGTAACAAATGAAAAGGTTCTAAATATCAAAAAATTATTTACTCCCGAAGAGAAAGAAGCTTTCATCAAACTTTGTTGAAGAGTATCATGAAATTTTTGCATTAAGCTACAAATACCTACATGGTTTTGATCTAGGTCTAGCACAACATACCATCGAATTGGATCCTAATTCCAAAACAGTTTGTCAAAAACAAATGCCAATTAATCCCAAAATTGAATCACTGATGAGGAAGGAGCTAACCAAACTCATTGACGCCTGCATAATTTTCCTATCAAGCATTTCCTCTTGGGTAGCCAATCAGGTTCCCGTAAGGAAGAAGAACGGATAAATTCAGCTATGCATGGACTTCAGGGATTTGAATCGTGCCTTGTTGAAATATCACTATCCTCTTCCATCAATGGAGTAAATCCTTTAAACGGTGGTAGGTGATAAAATATTTTCCTTTCTCAATGGATATTCGGGTTACAATCAAATTCTAGTCCAAGATTCCAATAAATTCAAAATGACTTTCACTACTAAGTGGGGCATGTACACTTAAAAAAAATTCCATTCGGATTGTCAAATGTCGAGGATAATTTCCAAAGAACCATGGACATGACATTTAAGGGACTAATCAACAACATCATCTTGGTGTATCTTGATGATATAATTGTGTATTCTAATCATCTAGAAGACCACATCACACATCTAAGAAAGGTCTTCCAAAGATGTAGAGAGTTTGGGGTTTCACTTAATCCCAAGAAATGTATGTTTTCAGTGGTGTATGAAGCGAAATTTTTTGGGGCATGTTGTTTTTCAGTGAAAGGATTGGCAATTGATCCAGCCAAGATGTCATTCGACTATGTTTTTATCTCTCTCCAAGTCACAAGAAGGGGTCTCCAAAGTTTTCTGGGAACCATAAAATTCGTGCAAAGGTTCATTCCTCAATTCGCAGCGTTGTCTAAACCATTGACATCCATGCTAAAAAATAATATGCCATTCTCATGGATGAAGGAAGAAAGGGAGAGCTTCAAAGGCATCAAAATTACCATTTCTCAAGCTCCCACACTAGTGAACCCTAGGTTTGATAAATATTTTATTCTTTATGCTTTTGCAGGTCAAGAGACCATTTCAGGGATCCTCACCAGGAAAAATGATGATATGATGGAGCAACCAATTTATTTCTTCATTCAATCCCTCAAATAATATGAGCTCAAATATTCATTCATTAAAAAACAAGTATTTTTGGTTATTCAAGCTTTGAAACAAGTGGCTAGGAAACAATTTTTAGTATAAGTGAAAACAAACATGCATATATAAGACAAAGTGTAAGCTAGGAAGACAATGTGTAAGCAGATAATGTAAACACATAAGAAAACAATGTAGGCCACAAATAATGGGTTGCAAACATGGTACATCACTCATAATTTTGTAATACATTCAAGGGTGAAAAAATCAAAGGCATACAAGTGTGCATACAAGACAAAGGGAAAATCCTGCAAATAATGGCATATAATGACAAGCAAGTAGAAGAAATGTAACAAATAACTATGGTGGCAGATAGTCCTACAAAACAAATGTTGCAAATGAAGAACCCATTATCATGTTAAAAATATAAGAAGTATAACAAAGCACGTATAATATGATAATTTAGTGTCTTATGAAACAAAATGAAACAATAACACTTTTAGTGTGGGGTAATGTTGAGCATAGAAAAATTACTAAGTCCTATGATAGAGGTTAGAGCACATGGAAGACATTGTATAAGAAATACTCATAAGGCAACGCACACGAGGATGATAGGTTTTGCATGCAGAGATAGGACAAGATTGCATGTAAAATATTAACACTTGGCCAATTTTAGAATGAAGAGTTAAAGGTAGACATGGAGTGTGGGGCACGTCTTCTACAAGACTTAAAGAACACACAAAGGCTATTTTGGGAAGACAGAAGATCAAACAACATGTATGGCCCCAACCTAATAATAGGATCTAAACTAAGAGATAACGGAAGTAGATCTATTGTTAGAGAGCTTGCATGTTTTTTGTACTTATCTTGTAGTGACGCATGGCTATTTTTAGCGTGTAGCCTATTATTGAAAGGTGCATGAGTGGTGAATGGAAATCCCCTACCTCTATAAATATGTATTGATTTGCAAGGTTTGGGATGATCACTTGTGTAATAGAGTTATGTTGTTGAATTATGTGTGCATGACTCATGGTAACATCGTTAGTATATAAGAAGCTTCTATGTTTTACAACAATTAAAATAATGGATCTTTGTGGATGGATATTGGTGTTTTACATAACTAAACAAGGATCTTGTATGGTGAATCTTATTATAATTCTTGTTTAAGTTTTTTTACATATGGTTAAGATCTATATTTGGTTTATGCAGTGCAATATATTTTGTTAATTGTTATGGATCTAGAATATATGATTACTCATGTTAACTCCTTAAGAAAACTAACATAAAAGAGGGACTTTTTACCCATATGTTCTTTGGATGAGTACTCAATTCAGGCTGTGTGATGTGCCAGCATGCCTTGGGCTAATGTGGGTAAAATCTAGGTTGCAACTAGGAAAACTTTGCAAAGTGTTGAAGAGTGGATGGGAGATCCTTCAAAAAAAAAACAGACTTTCTTAGAGTTTGTTGAACATCACTCCTTCTTTTCCTCTGCTCCTGACCCTTAGTCTTTCCGGGTGGCTTATGGTATTCATGGCCGTTGGGTTCTACCATGGATGATGAGTATTCCTCACTCATAAATAATGATACTTGGGATCTCACCCTTCTTCCGAAAGGAAGAAAAATCATTTGGTATAAGTGGGTGTTCTCAAAAAAAGTATGTTGCCGATGGAGACGTAGATAAGTTTTAATTACAAATAGTAGATAAGGTTTTCTCCTAAGTAGATGCATTTGATTACTTTGAAACCTTTTCTCCAGTAGTGAAGATGACTTATATTTTACTTACCCTCGCCATTGCTACTGCAAAAAAAGGGAATTCCAGCAAATGGGCATTAAGAGTTCCATCTTTCGTGGGGACCTAGAGGAATAGATCTATGTGGAACAACCTTTGGGTTATGTCAATGATCCCTCCTTTGTTTGTAAGTTAAATAAGTCTCTATATGACCTTAAACAAGCCCCTTAAGCTTGGTGTGCCAAGATGGACTCCTTTTTACTTGGATCAAGGTTCATATGAGCATCATTGATACTCGCACTTTAGTTATATCATGTTTTTTCATTGTTTACAAAAAAGGGATAGTGGGAATTTTTCTCAACATGTATTTAATCAACAGGATCAACTAAATAATAAACTAACTACAATTAGGAAATGAAATGTGTTGAAAGAAAAATAATATCAAAGACAGAATTTAAAGGTATTTAACATTGTTTATTGTTGAAATGGTAAATGAATTCAAAATGACAGAAAGGAAACAATATTAAATCTCCCTTCTTATTAGGGAGGAGTGGCCCTTGCTCCTTCCCTTTGATCAAGTTTAATGTTGAAAGTCACACAATAAATTTTTCCCTTGAATCTGCAATTTGATTTAACTAAAAGAGTGTGCTTTTACAATGAATCAACTAAATGAACTGAACCCCTGAATCTAAATACATTAGATCTTTTATACCAAAGAAATCATAGTCCCTCTAGAATAGAACTATTTTATTTGCAATAACTAACATCTACTTAACTAGATGTTGACTAAAACAATGATTGTCTATTCTAAGAAGTACAGTTGTGGAAGGAGTAGTCTTTACTTCGTGTGATGCCCAGTTAAAAAAAACCCACATGAGACCATGAACAACCTAGGTTTAGTTAGAAAATTATGGAATAATTTTTTTTTTGAATGGGAGTTAATGACCAAAGTCTCAAAGACAATTAAATTTAATTGATAACTTTTCCCATTATAATAATTACTGATTTCACATTATAAAGCAATAAGTGTAATAGGTCCACACCTAGCTCAAATCTCCCTAGGGATTAAATTAATCATTGATTACATTGGAAATTTTGCTAAATATTCCCTGGATAAAATTTTAGGGTTAAGGGACCAAAACAATAAAATACCCAAGGTACTTAATTCCAGAAGATCAAGATAGGAGCAGGGTTAAATTACAGTGAGGAAAAGAATACATAATTAAAATCAGCAGAGTAAGGTCTCACTTACCCACTCCTAGAACTCGATTGAGAGTGTCTACAAGTAGGTTGCAAGGCAACAGCTACCACTAACATATTACGGATTAATTCAAATCCACTAGAACAAACTTCTCTTTTATTTATATTAAACAGAGGTCACAATGTCCAAATTTTAGGGCTAGATGTTTCAATCAGGTTCAGGGGGTAATTTACCCCCATACCTAACTCTCTAACAGGCTCAGATTTTCAACTTGATTTTTCCCACACTTAATGCGTTCAAAATTTCACTAAATTATTCCCATTGGATAGGAAATTTCCTCACCTTTCCAGTGATATAAAGAATTCCTCCTAACTCCTTCAAGAACTCAAGATATGAGCAAGCAGACTTTAGGGGACAAATTTTCCCCAAGGGGACACGTGTTAAGAGGAGAGGAAAACCCCTTTGGCAGGTTGGCAGGTTGCGGGGCAGCTTTAGAAATTTTTTCCCCTGCACGGTGCAAATTTAAAACTTCTCCCGCAAATCCGCAGGTCCCCGGTGGACATGTGTTGCCCAACAGGAGACCAAAGAACAGGAAGAAGAGGTGGAAGGGTGGAGCGGTGGGGTTTATTTGTGAATCTTGCCAAAGGGAGGGGAAAGGATGAAGTTGGATGCATGGGTCCATGCCATGAGGAAAATCTCCCAAGGTGAGGGCGGTGGTGTGGGGCCACAGAGCTTTTCTTGAAAATTTTCCCAAGGGAAAAAACTTCCAAAGCGAAGAAATTCTCCCTCCTCCACTGATGCCCCCAAGGTGCCACGTGGCACCCTCTGGTTGGCTGCGGGCTGGTGAAGGAAAAAAGCTAAAAATTTCCCCAAGAGACCCAAAAATTTTCAAAAAAAATTCTAATGATTCTTAATGGGAAATTTTTCGGGCCGTGGGCTCGTCAGGCAAAATTTTCCCAAATTTTCCCGCCAAGGCCAAAACACTTCAAAGTGCCATAAATTTTGCTAGTAAGCTCAATTTTGGGAAAACGAGGACTTTTTAGAAATCTTGCAATGCCCTATTTTCATAGGAAACATAAATTTTACATTTTGATAAAGTTTAAGGGGTCAATTTTGTAAAAAGGATTTGCAGGATTTTAAAAAGCCAACTAATAATTACCAACTTTCAATTCTGATTAAATTGGGTCTCCTCATTCACTCAACATGTCAAAAAGACATGGATAATTGATCTAGGGAGGGTTTAAAGTGTTTTAGGAAGGTAAATTTGTTCATTTGATTTTAAATTGTATTTTTCCAACAATTGACAGAAAAATGACGAAGGGAATTGGCTCGATTTTGCAATGTTTAAATTGTTTCCTTAAGTTTTTTTTGTTAATTTGAGTTCATTGATGTCTTAACATGTTAGATCATGTCATTTTTAAGTTGATTATTAAGTTCAGGTCTGAACTATGCATTTTTATTTACTTTAATTGCCAGTATAAAGTTTATAACAGAGATCCATTTCTTTTAAATCTGTATACCAATTTTATCATTTAAGTATGAAATTTCATTTCCAATCTAATATAATACATTCAGTTACTTTAAACAAACCATTCTGAATCAAGAGAAAATACCAAATTCCATTTTTACACAACTCCAAAATACAAAATACAGTCTTGTTTCCACGTGCATTTTTTCTTTCCAAACAGAGATCTAACTATCTCTTTGGCCATACAATGGAACATTACATTTAATTCGACAATGCATATAAGAGATGAACTTGCAATTCTTTATTGACTTCAATTAAAAAAAATTACATATTTCAATGTTGGAAAATGAAAACAACATTCAATTTATTTCTTTCCAATGTATAAAGAAAAATGCAAGTGTCTTTCACATTTCAAATATAGCTTCATAATCAATTTACATACATATTTCTTCACAAAATACATATTACAATTTCATCCACAACAAGTGGGAAAGGATTACAAATGAATTTGTTTTCACAAGGGGCTTTCAAACTACATTTTTCCTTTGCTCCAAGATAGAAACATGCACATTTTCTCTTTCTCCAAGTTGATCACAACAAAAGAGGGGGAAAGGCAACACTCTCCACCCAACTAAGACATCCAATGAAAGGAGAATACTTCCTTCATCATTGGCCCCTGAGCCCCAACCAAAATACAATAATAGATGCAATTTAACCCATGGCAACAACTGGCTTCCACAATACATAGCATTCTTTCACATACATATTTCAAAACAAAACATAGATCAATACAAAACAGCAGTTTACAACTGCAATTGAAAACATATCAATCAAAAACTCAAGCTTGATCAAGCAAGCCAAAGGAGTAAGGTCTATGGGGGAAGATACGTATGCCTCCCAATTAGGAATTGGGCATCCATCAGAACAACCCACCAAAATAATTCATCCCACACCTTATGCCCCCACCCACACACAATCCTTATGCCCCCCATAGATTTCCTTATGCCCACCCCAAAGTAAGAAATGCAAGCTATTTCTTTTCCATGGTGGATACCAAACCCAAACTCCCTCCACAAACTCTAATTCCAATGGCATTCCTTATGCCCCCCACATGGATTCCCCGTATCCTTCTCCTACACCTTCCCTAAGGTAGTCTACTCAACCAGTCAACAAATAAACAAAACATGCATTTTCCACACAACACAACAAGAGAAAAAACAGAAATAAAAGAGAGTTAGATTCCTATCTCTCCATTGTTACTTTGATTCCAAATAGTAAGCTTTCTAATACAATAAAATAGCTCCAAATAGCAAGATTTCCAAGCATGCAAAGCTATCTCCAAAACTTCCGTTAAAAAACAAGAGCTCTCCCAAGAAAAATGTGCCCCCCAAGGAAGAATGCAAAAGGTTCAACAACCCAAAACAAGAAGAGAGTTTCCTATATATATAAGAGGGAAAGAAGAGGATGATGTGGATCCATGTAGGATGCCACATCATAGATCCTCACAATCAAATACAAAAGGACAAACTCCGAACTCCAAGGCTCAATAAAGAGGTGGTTGAAGAATGACAAAGTTACTTACACACTCAAAAATAGTCCCACATCTCAAGGGACAGCCACTAATTTAAAAAGTAAGAAAGTGCAATTAAAACATGCACAAAAAGAATAAAAATGCATTAAAAAATTTCACAAATCACATCCTCAAACCATAATTATGGTTTGGTAACATAAATTTAGAGGCATGGGACAAGTTTTTACTTGTCCCACAAGCTTCCAAAAATAGCCCCCAAGGTCAAATTCGAATTTCCATGGAGGGTAGAGTATTTCTTACTCTAAAATCTGACCTACACAAACTCTTACACTTCTTACACATCCCTGAAAATTAATTATAAACAACCAACAACTCTAATAATTACTTTCCATATCCCCATTTCATTTAATTAAACTTTAAACATATGATCTCTCACACTAATCCATCACAATTAATTAATTAAAAGAAGATAACACTTTACAATAAACATACATACAACAATAAATAAAAGGAACACATTAATAAAATACACAACCCATGGTCACATATAAAGATGCTTCCCCCTCCATGGGGAATCTCTAACAAAACAACACACAACACAATAAAACGAGTTGCCATGGGTGACCGTGTTGAATTTGCTCTAGAATTCTATTTTGGTTGGTCTCCAATCCCCTGATGTCTGTTGTGATATTTTAAAACCTACAAAACACAAATACCTCCTTTGGCCTCGTGGCCATATCAAAACGTCAAAAATTAATATATAATAAAATTACAAAATCATCTATACATATGAATCACAACATTCACCAAGGAAATCAATGAATTCATTTACAATTTATATCGAAAACTATATCATCATCAAATAATTTTCCTTTTCTAGGTTTACTCATAATCTCCAAAATCACATATCCGAAAACATCCATAAAATATCCATGTCCAATAATATATCATCATCCACATGTAAGGTGTCTTTAATAATCACCATGCATTATATATAATCAGATTCAACAATAATGCAGGATCTAAATCAAAACTATTAAAATGTATGTCATATAGTCTACGGTATCATGATCAGTACTAAAAGGTGCCAAAGGGAAGTGGGCACCACATATTGTGTGGAGTTTGAAACTCCTATTTTTAGAGTGTCCCACACATCGATGATAGTCACATCGATATTTTTTATTATAATTTATTCCTTTCGGTCGCGATGGATCTAACTCAAGTGGTGGAGGAAGCGTGACAAGATTTCTCTCAAGAATCTGTTGTAATATGAGGTGTGGAGCAATAGGGAATTTGGTGAATGTATGTTGAGGTAGTTTCTATTGAAGTTCGTAGGTATTAAAGATGACATTGGCATTATTTTTTGTGTCAGTAGGTTTGGTCGTTCAGGTTTTGAATGTTGAATTTCTTTGAAAACGTGTAGAAGAGGATGTTTGGTCTTGGTATTTAAGTTTACCAATGGATAAAATCTTGGTTTCGTGAAGCTTAAGAGTATGAAATAGTTGGTCGAATGAGGGATATGTCTCAAAGAGAACACTTTCCTGAAGAGACACTAATGGAATTTGAATTAATAAATCCTGAAGCTTAGATTTGGTGAGCACATTAGACATCTTAGATAAGTTTTGTTTATATCATAAAACATAGTTCGCTAAGTGCTCATTAGATTCTTGTTTTAGTTGTGTGAGTTGAGCATAAGAGATATTGGAGCTGATGTTGATAGATAATTAAGACAAGCGTCAGAAAGATGCGTAAAAGATGTCACTGAGTGAATAGGTCGGTCATAGAGCCAACACATTGTATAATCATGAAGACTACGAGGAAAGAGCTTAGCTAGGAGAATGTGATCATCCACAAGATCTAGACAAGCCACACAGAATGCTCAGAGATTCTCTTGTGGGTCACCATGGCCATTGAAAATAGGTAGTTTAGGGGTGATGAAATTTTGTGCAAGTGAATAAGTGGATATAACGGGCATGAATGGAGTATGTATTAATAGAGTGGAATCCAATGATGGAAACACATGAGAAGTAGCCTACCTTAATTGATGAATTTGCACTTGAAGGTCTTGACAAAGGGAGGCTAGATCTTGAGTGCCATCGGAAGGAGCCTACCATGTATGAGAAACAAGAGGTGGGATATAGTGATTAGTAGGAGTATGGACAGAAGCTGGAATGGTGGAAATGGGTGGAAGGGTGGAAGCCAGTGGTTAAGTAGCAACAATGGTGGGAATAGTGATAAAAGCATTAAGCTTTGCAAGGTTTGTAGTCTCCTCACAAGTAACATGTAAAAGCAAGTCTAGATCTTAGGGATGCTCAACGATATGTTCATTAAGGGATTTAATATGGGCTTCAGTAAATTCTTCATAATATCAAGCCATAGTAATAAGAGGAGAAGAGCTTGGATGGGAAGGTGGCTCCAAAGGTTAGGTTCACCAAAATGGCTAAGATATGGGTGTCATTATTCCCTTCATTTAATCAACCTCTTGTTGATGTCATATCAAACCAGGGGTGTGTCTAAAGCTATATGCAACAAGAGTAATTTAAACGATCTAGTAGTTGACTGTAGTTATTTTTGTATTTTCTGGGGGATCTCTTCAATGTCTTAAGGACTTCTTGGTAAAACCTTATTTAAATCAAACTATGAAAACTTGCTGAAAGTAAACACACTGAAAGCTTTGCTGAAAGGAAACACACTATGTAGAATGGAAACACACTTGCTGTTGGAAAATAAACACACTTGCTTCTGAAAGTAAACACACTTTCTTTTGGAAATAAACACACTCAATTTAGAATGCTTGAAAACAATTGCAAGAAATATAAGAATCTATCTAAACACCTGCAGGAACAAGTATACAACAGAGTTTAACTGAAAGAATTAAAACAATACAGAATTAACAGATCTAAGCTATTTGCTGAAGAAATATAAATACCAAATAAATGAATATCCTGGTCCTTGGGGGAGTGGGCCCTTGCTCCTCCTCAAATCAGGATTTAACAACTCAAAATTCTCTCAAATAAGAATGGCTATTTTATTGATAAAACATTCAGTATTACAAAATGTACTGGATCTAAGTACTTAATCTATATTTCTCTTCTCTATTCTATTTCTATCTCATATCATATTCTATATCTCTATTATTATATCTATCTACTGCAGGTTTGCTTTTATATACATTTTACAACCACAGTTGTCTTCAACGATTCTGATGAAATCAAATCATGCCTAGAATAGATGTTGAGTCAGATTACGGTTGATCAAATAGCTGTAGGATAACTCTTCCTGGATCTATTTTCATAAATCTTCTCATCCTTTCCTGATTGAAAGGTTTATAGATGAAAAATGTCCAGATGTGGTTAGAATAGATAACTCCCATCGGTTCCAGAACTTCAGATAAGTTTCAGAACCATAGGAATTTGTTAAGGCTCAAAATGGTGAGAGTTCCGGAGCTATCCCCAGGAGTTCTGGAACTAAGTCTGAAAATTTCAAAACTAAATACTGGAGTTCTGGAACTAAGTCTGAAAGTTCCAGAACTAGATGATGACTGTGTGATGGAGTTCCAGAACTAGCTTGGAAGTTCCGGAACTAAGTTGTGTGGGAATAGATGTTGCTGAAAACATACTGAACACTTCCTGCTTCATTTCCTCGACTGATTAGACCTACTTTATTACAAAACTAATTTCAAACACACACTTCGTCAGGAATTCTAGAGCTTTTAACATTAGAATCACAAATCAATCAAAAGACAAACAATTACATCCTAACTCATATCAGATCAACTAAAAGTCACACAATGCAATCAAACTTAATAAAAAGGAGAGTAAGATGAGATCATATATTATACATTAATTAGACATAATCTGGCCTCATCATTTCCCCCAAACTTACTTGTTTGTAAGTCCCTTTACAAACTTCATTCTTAAAAAGTTGGGTTATACGTTTTGCATTCCATTTGATTTCTCAAATCAAATGGCTGAAACTGGATTTTCCAATGTTTAAACTTAGATGTACTGTACCCTGCTCCTACTTCTATTTTCCTCTCCCACTGTTCAAATTCAGTAGGGTCTTGAGGTTCTCTATTTTTCCAAGGAGACATGGGGGTGAGAAGTAGAGGGGGCCTTGTTCGCATTCCCATCCATATTTTCCCATAGGTTTCATTGACTTGGGGAATTATTGTACATAAAGATTTTTCCCTTTCTAGACTCTAGATCAGATTTGTAGGGGAAATTACTTCCCTTCTTTTCAAGGAAACAGTAAGGAGTTCCCACCTCTTTGAGAATCCTTCATAAATATCTTCAAAATTTTCCTCCTCATAGGAGGTGAAGGCATCAATACTCTTTTGCAAAATGGCAAGATAGTGTGTCTTGAATCTCTCATCAAAGGCATGAGTTCTAAAATGTGTGAGGAAGGTAGAGGGTTTACCATAATGAGCTCTCATACAAAGACCTGTTGAGCTATATTTCAATAAAAATTTAGATTCCCTTTCCTTCCATGTAATTTGGTTTTGCAGAACAGAGACAAATGCATTGAGCTGGCTCTCCCCTACATACAAATTGATCATAAATCATGTGTTTTTCTCTAGCATAAAATTGCAAAGATAAAATTCACACAAAAGATTTTTCTGCTCAGGGCTGGATAGAGAGTAAGTTGTCATGAATTCAGATTCATCTTTTAGTTCATGTGGAAGCCCACATGCAATTCTTGACAGTTGTCAGCGAATGAACTGCTCTTCTAAAAACACACTATATGTAGGAGAGGGCCTCCTGTAGGCAAGCAATTTCTCACTCATAATACAGACCATATGAATTTTTGCAAGGCATTTATATTTATTTCCTTCCTCCTTGTAAAAATTTTCTTCCCATTCTTTTCTTGCCTTCATCTCTTCTTCCATCTTGGTCTTCAATTCTTCATTTGATGTCTTGGCTTCTCTGAGTTCCCTGCAAGTGTCATTCCATAGTTGTTTAAGTGGAAAATAGGTTAACTCAGTCTGTGCAGAGACTGTGGACACAACACTCTATTTTCTAGAAGTCTGAAATTCTTCCTCTTTTTCTATCAGTTGTTTCTTGGTTGCTGATAATTCCTCAGTCCTGGCTGCAAGCTGAGTTGTTAGCTCTCCAATGAGCATTTCCCTTTGTTCCAATTTGAGTTTGAGGAAATCCAATTCCTCATCTTTTTCTCTGATAATGAGCTCTGCTCTAGACAAGAACAGAGCCTGTTTAACTTGATGTCTTTCTTCTTCCTCTAAAATTATTTGAGGAGTTGGGCATTCTTCCTCTATTAAAGGAAATTTTCCTTTTCTTCTCCAGGATGCCAACTCTTCTTCTTCATGTTGCACTGCTGATGGTTCAGCCAATTCCTGAAAATCCTGCTCTTCAAATCTCTCCTCTCCTCTGTCCATTTCAGCTTGACTTGGCTCAGGAGGAGTCATGGCCATGCTGCCCAAAATATCAGTAGCTTCCTCTTCCATCCTTTCCTACTCACTCCTTCCCTCTGGGGTTTCCTTTGACCTCTTATGAATTTTTCTTCTCTGGGGAATTTCATCATGCCCAGCAGTGGATTTCCTTCTAGAGCTTCTTCTTACTATTCTTTCTTGCTCTTGTATGGGTGAGCTATCACCGTCAGAGACAGATATTGGCTCCCCTGAAGTTGTTGTAGAAGAAGGAATTTCCTTCACAGGTACAGAAGGCTCTGTTATTTTTATCTTTCTCACCGACCTTCTTCTTTTTGGTATATTTTCTCTTTCCATTTCCCTCTATCCTTCTACAGGGGCATCAATTTCCAGATTAGCTGAAGGAGAGAATGGGGCTGGAATTGTCCTTCTGATAATATTAGGGTTTTTCTTGAACTTGCCAAGAAACTTGTCCCAAATTTCTTCTCCATTCTTCTTTGACAGAAAATGGTGCTAGCATATTAAATGAATTAGACCATGATGCCTAATTGTTCCAACACCCCAGGAATACCTCTGAGCCATGGTCTGAATAGAATAAAAAAGAAACCCTAGAAGGTTTATTATGTACTCAGGTTTTGTGGCTCCATACTTCAGATATATGAGCATTTTTAAGACTTCTTTTCCCACAGACCCAAATTGACCATCACAGGTTAAATATTTTACTATCCAAAATGCTACCCTGTCAAAGGGTTTGGGAAAACTGGCCCTTCTGACCCCTTTTATGATTTTCTTTGTATTATAGATGTACTGGGGTTCAGTTTCTCCTTCTTGCAGTAAGACTTCAACCAGTTCTTTCAAAGTCCCCTTGGCAGGTTGTGGGACATGCACAATTGGCACTCTAGACACATTACTTACAGTATTTACAGAAAAAGGAATAAAGATATTTCTCACCTTTGTTCTGGATTGTTCTAGGTTTATGATGAATTCTCTTACCAATTCATCATTATGCCTTGAAAATTTCTTCAGGAACTCTAGCCATCCTGCATGCTCAAAGATGGATGCCACTTCTTCATCTGCGAGCAGCTGGGAATCATCCTCTTGTTCTGATTTCTTCATAATCCCCATATTGGCTTGAGTTCTATCTCTTTTTTTTTTTGTGAAATGTTTGTAGGCCCTTTTTCTTAGCTACGGAACTGACAACTTTGGCTATGGAACCTCTATTCTTAGCTGCGGAACCTCAGTTCTTAGTTGCGGAACTTCTGAATTCTCTGTTCTTTGCTGCAGAACACAAACTTAATTTGATGCTCCTTCCTCAAAATATCTCTGCAACTTATTTCACTTGATTTTTGCAATAATGATTACTAATGATAACCATGCCGCCACTTATTCCATCCAAATCAACTTCATGATTACACACTTGTAATCATAATGTATAAATAGATGACTCATCATACCTACTTTTTAAATTAAGTCAAATCACACATGCAAACATTTAATTCAACCCTAAATGAGTTAAAAGACATAATTACCATCCTTGATGATGTAATCCTTTTGCTATGATGACTCGTCATTCCTACAAGTGGAACAAAACATGATTAGATAAGACAACTGGAATTCAAAAGAATTCCCTTATTTGAACTAGCCAAAAAGAGGTCAACTGCCATTTGTTGGTTTTCAATTGACCTTTGAGAGAATTTTATTATTATTTTTTTTTTTATTTTTTTTTTTATTTTTGGGGAAGAAAACACCATTTTCTTGTTTTCATCTTCTTCCCTTTATTCTGGATCTATCATCTGGTTATTTGATCATTTTGGAAGAATTGGGTTCTTCCATATGATCAAATTCTTTGTTCTGCTTCAATCTTCCTCAAGAATTCATCCTTAGTGGGAGGCTTCCTATAGAGTTTCAGCCTATGCCCATTGACCAAGAGTGTTCTGCTACTACCATCAATGGGAAGTAACTGAATAGAACCATTGTCAAATATCTGCTCAATCTGATAGGGTCCCAACCATCTGGTTCTCAATTTTCCCTTGAATTGTTGGTACTTAGAATCAAACAGCAATGCCCAAGTCTCCTACTTTGAATTGTCTTTTCTTGATATGTGTGTCATGCCATTGCTTCCTTTTCTCTTGAATTATCTCTGTCTGCTGAAGTGCTTCCAACCTTAATTCATCCAACTCATTGAGTTGAAGGATTCTTTCTTTTTGAGCTGCATTCAACTCAATTCCCACCTTCACTGTTGTCCTCAATGTCTGAAGTTCAAACTCTATAGGCAACAAGGGATTTTTCCCATAGACTAATTCATATGGTGAAAACCCTGTTGTAGTTTTCCAAGTTGTATTATAAGCCCAGACAGCTTCAGGTAGTCTCTTTACCCAATCTTTTCTCCCAGCTTCAACTGTTTTGGTAAGGATGTTCTCCAATTCTCTATTTGTTACTTCAGCTTGTCCATTTGACTGTGGGTGGTAAGGAGATGACTTCCTATGATTGATTTGGTAATACCTTGTGAAAGCTTGGATCATATTAGACATGAATTGTGGTCCCTGATCTGAAACTATGCTCCTTGGTGCTCCAAACTTTATCATAATTCTATTCCAAAGGAAATCAGCAACTACTTCCTCAGTGGCATTTGTCAATGCCTACACTTCTACCCATTTTGTCACATAGTCAGTACACACAAGAATATATTCCTTCCCTTGTGAAGGAGGATTAAAGGGACCAACAAAATCCAATCCCCATCTCTCAAATGGTTCAACCACAACTTGAGGTTGAAGAGGCATTTCATTGGTGAAAGTTGGTTGTCCCATCCTTTGACAAGGATCACACCTCTTGATATATCTCTTCACATCCTTGTACAGAGATGGCCAATAATAACCAGTGCCAAGTATCTTATGAGCTATTATTTTCACTGAATAGTGTCCTCCACTTGGTTCATCATGACATGCTCTGAGGATGTCAAAGAAATCAGGACCACATTTAAATAGCATTCCATTTAACCATTTGAATTGTGCACTGGTTTTAATTAACTTCTTTATTTGTTTCTTAGTGAAAGAAGGAGGAAACTTCCCTGTTGTAAGATAATTTTCCATATCAGCAAACCATGGTGTACTTGCTGAGATTGCAAATAGTTGTTCATCTGGAAAGTTATCCTTGACTGGATCTTGCTCCCCTGTGGTGGTTAGTCTTGACAAAAAATCAGCTACCACATTAGATTTTCCTAGATTGTCCACAATGGAAATATCAAATTCTTGCAAAAGTAATAACCATCTAATTATTCTTCCTCCAACCACTGGTTTGTTCATTAAATACTTAATTGTTGAATGATTTGTGTGTAAAAATATCTTGTACCCTGTAATGTAATGTCTGAATTTATTGATTGCATAAATCACAGCAAGAAATTCCTTTTCAGTGGTGGTGTAATTCTTTTCAGTGGGAGTAAGATTCTTGCTAAGATAATAAATGGCATACATCTTTCCTTCCTCATCTTTATGTCCCAATACTGCACCAATGGAATAATTTGAGGCATCTGTTTGGATATGAAATGGATTTTCCCAATTAGGTCCTCTCAATATTGGGGCACTGATTAATTTGTCTTTAATTTCTTCAAAAGCATGCTGACACTTTTCATCCCAAAGAAATTCACAGTCCTTGGTTAGCAAATTAAACATGGGGGCAGCAATTTTACTGAAATCTTTTATAAAGCACCTATAGTACCCAGCATGCCCTAGAAATGATTTGATATCTATGGGGGTCTGAGGAATAGGTAAATCTGAAATGATCCTAATTTTGTTTTGATCCACCTGAATTCCTTTTTTTGAAATATGGTGTCCTAATACAATCCCCTCATCCACCATCATCAAACATTTTTCATCACTAAGAGACAGGTTGTGTTGTTCACATCTTGTTAACACTCTGTCCAGATTTCTTAAAGCATCTTCAAATGTATCTCCATGTACAGTGAAGTCATCCATGTATACCTCAACACAATCATTTGTTAGATCAGCAAAGATTGCAAGTACAGCTCTCTAGAAAGTTGCAGGAGCATTGCATAAACCAAATGGTAACACCCTATAGGAAAAGGTTCCCCATGGACATGTAAATGTAGTTTTTTCCTGATCTTCAGCAGCAACTCTGATTTGATTGTACCCACTAAAGCCATCCAAGAAAGAAAAGTATTGTTTACCTGAAAGGTTATCTAGGACTTGATCTATGAATGGTAAGGGAAAATAATCTCTCATTGTGGCTTTTTTTAGTTCCCTATAGTCAACACATATTCTCCATTTTCCGTTCTTTTTGGGAACAATTACAAGAGGAGATACCCACTGGCTATCTGAGATAGGGTAGATGAAACCTACTTGTAATAGTTTTTCAATTTCTTGTTTGACTATATCCCTTAAAGCTGGGTTAATCCTTCTTTGAGGCTGCCTAACTGGTTTAATGTTTTCAGTATAGATGTGATGAGTGCAGATACTTGGATGAATCCCCTTCATGTCTTTGTAATCCCAAGAAAAGCTTTAGTATGATTTTTTAGAACATCAACAATTTAGCTTCTTCATCCTCCTTCAACCAGCTGTTAATGTTTAAAGTTTTACCCGGTTGAATTTCAACATGCTTGGTTCCAATATGTGATGAACTGATTTGTGGAAAGGGTTTCATTAAAGTATTTAATGGACATGCATGTGGTAACAACATATGGTATGTAGCAACATCTCCAAAAGTTCCTTGAGATAGAATACTAGAAAAAGGACAGTAATGAGAATTATGATACTTATCTCTTTGCAGGCCAAATTCTTCATCACTGCTACTTTCTAGAAATTCTTCACCACTTCCTGATGTACTTGAAACTGAAGCTACTGATTCATCCTCTCCCCATGAGAAATCTCATTCCTCTGGAGTGAAATCATTTTCAATCAAAGAGAACTGTTGTTGTCATGGTTCCAGAACTAAATTCGCAGGTTCCAGAACTAAGTTCGTGGTTTTCAGAACTAAGTTTGTAGGTTCTGAAACTAAGTTCATGGGTTCCAGAACTATTTCTAATTGCTTCGAGGATAGAAGGTTCTCATCCAATGGTGGATTAATCATCTCTTCTACTTCTCTTACATGATCCTGCAATGTGATCATAGCCAAAGAAGACAAATTTTGCTTATTAGTTTCAGGAGAATCAACCCACAATTGTTCATGATTGTCAGTAAAAGGTTGTGCAGTAGGATATAAGGAAATTTGTTTAGAGTTCTTACCATTCGAGATTGTCATATCACCTGACCTGCAATCTATCAAAGTAGCAACTGTAGCTAACCATGGTCTACCCAAAATAATGGGATAACCCAATGTTTTACCTTTTGGCTGCAGTATAAGGAAGTCAACTGGATATTCCCATGACTCCACCATAACCACCACGTCTTCAATAATTCCTTCTGGTTTTGCTACAAACTAATCTGTAATCTACAATATGGTATTAATAGGTTGTATACCCGTTAATGGTAATGTTTTCAGAGTATCCACTGTCATTACATTGATAGCAGCTCCCAAATCTATCAAAACATTATGTACATCCTTATTTCCTATAGAGACAGAAATAACAGGACTTCCAGGATCTCCATATTTGGGAAGTAAAATTTTTCCTGCTAATAAATCAGCAAGTTTCCCATCTACTTTGATAGTCTTGGGGTACTGTTTCTTCCTTCTAGGATTTTTCATACATAACATTTTGATTAATTTGTTCAATTCTGGAATATCTTTAATTGCTTGTAACAGTGGTATTTCAATATTCAATTTCCTTAGTTCCTGTACCAATTCAGACTCCTTGATTTCTATAGCTTCTTTGAATCTCTCTAGAAATGGAGTCTCAGTAGTGTTGTTATCTGGCTCCTTTTCTTTTCTTTCTATATCCTCTTTTGGAACAACAGTACTAGGGATTTCATTTTCTTCTGTCATTTCAGTGATTATAAGGGGTGGACTGTTAATGATTTTCTCAGATCTAGTTTGAATATCCTTACAATCCATAGCATGTAAATCAACTGATTTTTCTAGTTCTGTTCCATAAACATGAGTTATTTGTTTGTTTCTTGGATTTGCTATTGGCTGTGCTGGCATTTACGTTTGGACTACATTCTCAGTTTGTGAATTCTGTGCAGGAGATCCCATGATGGCCTGTTGATTCTGATTTGGATATGTTCTTCCTTGAGAATAATTACTAGGGTTCCATCTAGGTTGTGACCAAGCATAAGGATTTCCTTGACCAGCCCATGGTTGTTGATGTCCCTGAGCATACCAAGCTTGATTTTCCCAATCTTGAGGGTTCCAAGTTGGTTGAGGTACCCAAGGTGGTTGTCCCCAATTTTTTGGTACTGACTGAGCAGCCCATGGCATCGTCCAGGGATTAGGAGCTGATCTTGGCATAAACTGCCCTTGGTTAGGTTGTCTCTGAACAAAATTCAATTCTTCTGTTGTAGATGAGGCACTGGTTTGTTTAAGCTGATTCTTAATAATGGGAAGTAAAGAACAAACATTAGTATCATGTTCTTTAGATTCACAGATAAGACACATTTCTGTTTTATCCAAAGGACAATCTCTTAATGCATGCTTCTTCCTACATCTAGGACAATACATAGCCAATGGTTCAGTTTTGGAATTTTCTTTAGCTTGTAATCCATCCATAGTAGAGGTTAATTGCACTAAAATGTCTGTTTTAAAGTTTGCTAACTCATCCATTAGTTTGTTCATATCTGGATTCAAACTTTTCACTGATTTTCCTTTTCTAGGTCCACCTCTCATTCTGGAATAGCTTCTACAAATCTCTTTAATTCCATTCATTCTTATCTGATCAATGTCTCCACCTCCTATCAAGTTAAGGGCTTCTCTAGATTCATCATCCAAACCTTTAAGAAAAATGGTTTTACTTAACTCCTCAGAAAGCACAAATCCACATCTTTTGCTAACAAAGAGGAATCTATCTAAATAGTCTTCTATGTTTTCATCATCCTCCTGCTTGATTTTGAAGAATTCTTCCTTCCTATTTCTCCCTCTGCAATAATCCTGGTATTTATCTAGGAAGGCAGTCTCCATTTGTGCCCAAGTGCTAATAGAGTTGGATGGTAATCCCATGAACCACCTCATTGCTGCATCCTTCAAAGTGGATGGAAACAACTTGAGTTTTTGATTATCTATTTTATAATCATAGGTCTGACATAGTACCTTGAACTCAAACAAGAAATTGGTCAGGATCTTCAGATGACATCCCTCTAAATGTGGGTAAATGTGCAGGTGAGATATTTTTCATTGATGTATCATCATCTCCCAATTGGATTGGATAGGTAAAGGTCCTATCAGGTTCTCTCTCAGCTTCTCATGCCATTTTAAAAATATTTTCTAAATTTTCCTCCCAATCAATGTGGTAAGCGGTATGCCTTGGGGAAGGTGAAAAATCAGGAGTAGGAGGTTGACTACTCAATTGAGAATCAAAACTCACCCTAAATGGATCTTGAGTAATAAGCCTTTTCCTAAAAGTTCCACTTCCTTCAGGTGACTAATCTAAGAATTCCAAAAATGGTGATTTTGTTTCTTGTCTGATAGGGGATGATGGTGCCTCCAATTCTTGATCAATTTCCTTACTTTGACTAGAGGATGTTATGAATTCTTGTGAAGATGTTTTTGGGAGGAATCTACCCTGTGAGTCTCTTGGTCTACTCATATATTTTGTGATATAGTAGGGAAGATCCTTCAACTACTAGATGTATGTTTTGTTGCTCTTGCTAACACTTAATTAGAAAGTTCCAACTAGTGATCCCCAGAAACGGTGCCAAAAATGATGGGTGTCATTATTCCCTTCATTTAATCAACTTCTTGTTGATGTCATATCAAACCAGGGGTGTGTCTAAAGCTATATGCAACAAGAGTAATTTAACCGATCTAGTAGTTGACTGTAGTTATTTTTTTGTATTTTCCAGGGGATCTCTTCAATGTCTTAAGGACTTCTTGGTAAAACCTTATTTGAATCAAACTATGAAAACTTGCTGAAAGTAAACACACTGAAAGCTTTGCTGAAAGGAAACACACTATGCAGAATGGAAACACACTTGTTGTTGGAAAATAAACACACTTGCTTATGAAAGTAAACACACTTGCTTTTGGAAATAAACACACTCAATTTAGAATGCTTGAAAACAATTGCAAGAAATATAAGAATCTATCTAAACACCTACAGGAACAAGTATACAATAGAGTTGAACTAAAAGAATTAAAACAATACAGAATTAACAGATCTAAGCTATTTGTTGAAGAAATATAAATACCAAATAAATGAATATCCTGGTCCTTGGGGGAGTGGGCCCTTGCTCCTCCTCGAATCAGGATTTAACAACTCAGAATTCTCTCAAATAAGAATGGCTATTTTATTGATAAAACATTTGGTATTACAAAACGTACTGGATCTGAGTACTTAGTCTATTTCTCTTCTCTGTTCTATTTCTATCTCATATCATATTCTATATCTCTATTATTATATATATCTACTACAGGTATACTTTTATATACATTTTACAATCACAGTTGTCTTCAATGATTCTGATGAAATCAAATCATGCCCAAAATAGATGTTGAGTCAGATTGTGGTTGATCAAATAGCTGTAGGATAACTCTTCCTGGATCTATGTTCAGAAATCTTCTCATCCTTTCCTGATTGAAAGGGTCATAGATGCAAAATCTCTGGATGTGGTTAGAATAGATAACTCCCATCGGTTCCGGAACTTCGGAGAAGTTCCAGAACCATAGGAATTTGTTAAGGCTCAAAACCGTGAGAGTTTCAGAGCTATCCCCAGGAGTTCTGGAACTAAGTCTAAAAATTTTGGAACTAAATACTGGAGTTCCGGAACTAGATGATGAACTAGATGATGGACTGTGTGATGGAGTTCCAGAACTAGCTTGGAAGATCCAGAACTAAGCTGTGTGGGAACAGATGTTGCTAAAAACATACTGAATCACTTCCTACTTCATTTCCTCAACTGATTAGTCCTGTTTTATTACAAAAATGAATTTCAAGCACACACTTCATTAGGAATTCTAGAGATTTTAACATTAGAATCACAATCAATCAAAAGACAGATAATTACATCCTAACTCATATCAGATTAACTAAAAGTCACACAATGCAATCATACTTAATAAAAAGGAGAGTAAGATGAGATCATATATTATACATTAATCGGACATAATCTGGCCTCATCATAGGGCGCCCATGGGCACCCTAGTTTGCATAGATGCTCAAAAAACCTCCTTTGAGGTGTCACAAGACATTCAAGAAGCTTATTCACCTTTAGTAGGGATGTAAACCTACTCCCATTAAAGTAACTCTAGGAAAAAATGAATGCATTTCCAACACCTGCAATTGACAAAGCATCATGACTCATGTAAAAAAGAAAGTTGCTACAATGAAGGGTACCAAGCAATGCACCTTCAACTTTACCAAAATGGGTGGAATGCATCAAACTTGGAGTCATTAGAATACAGGACCATCATGCCCAACTGTATTTATGTGTGTGTGTGTATGAAATTGTACCTATCATGTCAGGATCTTATGTCATTCACACTTCTGTGAGTATTCTGGAAATCCAACGTAACTAGATTGCACACCATTTAAATCCAATGTGTGCATGGATTTTCTCAATAGACTGCTCTTCTATGGAATTTTCATGCTAGATGAATCCAACCTTCTTCCCTGCAATGATGCAGATGGATGGATATAAATGGAGCTATAGATGCCATTGGTGGATGTACTACCTCTATGCCAGAAATACCATCTGGAAGGTGTGTGGTCCCTTATTATAATCACATAGCTTTATATGTGGTCATATAATTCCCAAAGTACAACTTTGTACACTTTATCCCATACCAATCCTTTCTTACCAACATCACAAGATGCTTTGTCAATGGTTTTTCCCATGATCTAAAAAGTGTGATCAAAGATTCAAAGCATTACCAGGGTTCCCTTAGGGTGATGAGGGGCACCTAGCGCTATTATCCTGGATGCGCCACCATAAATTCTACCATGACAAAATTCTGAATTTTCTCAAGAAAGATTAAGAAAGTAAGAGTTCAGGACTGAAATCACTAGCATAAAGCAAAGAAAGGTAGAAAACCATACATGGGATAATTAGTATGTTTTCCCATGTGGGAAACCATATGAATAGTATTATGCACTATAGACTAGATAATTACCCGAAGTGTGTGATTTTGTGTCTACATCCTTTAGGCGCCTAACTAATTCATAAGATTATGTGCATGTACATTATATAGCACGCTCAAGTCCTATGGGTCCAGTGTGGTTTAACCTAAACAACTATGCATCCTAACAAAGTGTATTCAATGCTCCATGCATCCTATCAAGAAGGTTCCATGCTCGATAAATGGGTCTGAGGGGCATCTCAATCCCTATTACCTAGGTTTTCACAATAACTCTAACAATGAAACTCATGATGCAAAAGTATCAAACTACCTATAGTGCCCTTTGTAAAACAAGATTATTGACTACCAAACTGTCAGCGTCATAAGGATATGTATAGCAAGTAAACAAAGTTGATGCAACAATGTCCTGTATGTAATTACCTCTAGTGTATGGATCCTCCATAATAGCCTCGCGCTCAGTTGTATTATAATTATGCTTTGCATGGTGACAACTTCTTACTTGTAAAGAAACATATGGGTGGTCCACAATTACCTTCTCCTAGGATGTGCCAAGATTGCACTAATCGCCATGTCTTGAAGCATCAACATGTACATGAAATGGTTTATTTCCAATGAATGAAAGTTTAATATCGGTGCAATAATGGTAAGCCATCTCCTTCAATGTATCAAATGTCATGCTGCTGCACATCACCCCAATAAAATTTTGCTTTCCCCTTGAGCAACTCTTCCAAGGGTGATGCACCATATCCTGCACACATCCTTTGATGAATGTTCCTATAGTAACTTGTATGGCCCAATAATTTATACACGTCACTTTGATTGGTAGGACTCTTCTAAACCCAATATCATAGCTATCTTGGTCTGGGTCTACCAATAATCCTTCATTACAAATGATGTGCCCAAGAAAAGTGCCAAATGGTGTGGCAAAAATAAACTTCTTAATATTAAGATAAATGCTTAGTTGCTTGCATCTCTCAAACATCAAGCCTCTAATTTTTCATAGTGATCCTTAACCAAGCCATATAAATAGTCCAATCATCCAAGGTAAACCTATAAGAACTTGTGAATGAAATCATAAAAGGCATGTACAAAACTATATGCAAAAACACTGCTGAGCACATTATTCAATCCAAAAGGGCATTACAATATATGCAAAGCTTCCCCATTTAGTGGTGAAGGTTGATATTTTCCTAATCTTCCTTGCATGTAATGCGCACCCAGTGATATCTTGAAGAACCCATCTATAAAATGAATAGATCTCACACCCTAGCTAACACCTTCAAGGATTTCTTCTGTGAAAGATGTAGGAAGATGGACCTATGATGCTTGATGCATTCAAGTTCCCTGTAATCCACACAGATCCTAATCCTCTCATCATTCTTGATGCTGATAACCATATGGCCAACCCACTCAGACTCCCTCAATTGGATCAATGATTCCAAGACTCGAGAATATTTTCAATCTCTTCCTTCACCTTTACAAGTAAGTTAGGGTCCATCCTAGTAAGGCCCCTTCCAAACTAGATGAACGTCTTTTTTCAGACTTAATATTCATTTCATCCCAATGAGGGGTGCACTCCCTTCAACCCATGATAGCCTCGTGAGAATAGAGATCCTGAAAAGTCACGTAAAAAGCTCAATGATTTTGGCTACCTCCTATTTTGACCAGTAGTCCCCAATGATAGGCCTCCTTAGGTGTCATCCTGAGTGCCAATGTTTTGCATTATTAGTCTTCCATGGGTGTATGGTTCACGTGTGGGCCTTCTCATCTACATAATCCATTACCTCGCGTGCACCTTCGGTGTGGATGACATTTAGGTGGTCTACTTCCTCATCATCAATCATATACACTAGCTTGTCTTTTTATTTCTCTTTCTAGGTGTGACCCATTTGTACCTTTTATGTTTCCTCAAGATCAAGGTGTGCCTCGGAATCAGGTTCACCAAATAGTTCTAGCATAAGATCTTTAGCGTGTTAGTGCAAAATCATAGCACCCCTGGATGCAGATCAGGCTTCTAGGTTGATCACTTTGGCATCCAGTGTAATTGCATAACATTGAATCCTTTCTCCAAGTGTGGGACTTAAAAAAATGAGAAAGGATTCTCCAAAGAAGGCTAGTTCCTACTCCTAAACTACCTGCCACAAGCTATTCCAGTGCAGGAAAAGCTAATCTAATCCTAATCTAACCATGCCAAGGAGACAGAGAGAGATAAAAGGGAAAGAACAAAAGCCTACACTAAAACGGTGATACACCAAAGAAGGAGAATGTTGGACATCTATCAAAACTGCCATGGAACAAAGAGAGGTGAGCAATGGGAAGGATGGACAGATGCATCACAGGCCCAAGGATAGATTTCACACAGAAAATGTCCCAAAACTCCATGAACACAGCTCTAAACCTGCAATGAACATTCAAACATGCACAAATACCTGCAATGAAGAGAGGCAAGAAGAGAACAAGCAAAAACGAGCAAGGATGGACAGATGCATCACAAAACACATTTTGTTGCTCCAGAAGTTTGCACAGAACATCATTTCAATAGTAAAAGGTAAAAATGCCATTACAGAGCAAGGGAGGAGGTTTGAACTCCATTTCCAACCCTAGAGAAGAAAATAAGGGAGGGCAGAGCAGAAAAGATGAACCACTTGTAATCCCCTTTTAAAATGAGCCAAATCTGGCTTTATACAATGCATGGGTCGAGCCCAGGAGACAGAAAACATAGGAAAACGTGTAAGAAGCCCAACCATTGACCAAAACACATTATTCATTAAAATCGGTGGTTGAGACATCACTTCTGGCCATGCTGAAGAAGAATGCGACCCATGTGCATTAAAACTGGTTGTTGAAACGTCGCTTATGGCCATGATCACATGTCAGAGCCGTTTCTCAATTTTCTCTCTCCAGACTGCACCAAAATTCGAGATTGATCCTAGAATCATGTAGAGAATTTCATAAGCTTTCCGTTGATATAAAGAATGTGCAAATCCGAGCTATGGATCGAAATTTATGGAGGTCTGAAGTTTTAGGGCATAAAACAGGTGAAAACGTGTTTTGAAATCTTTCCCGCGCTCTGCCACCTGGATGACACGTGGCACGCATTGATTGGTCGCGTGATTCTCTCTCCTCTACTTTTCGGTGGGATTTCTTTTGAAATTTCCTTGTGGGCCCCTTAAACTTGGACACGTGGCATGCATTGATTGGCCGACAGGGGCACGGGGCAGACCTTGGCTTTTAGCTTTTCGGCCAAAACTCATGCCAAATTCTCTAACTCCTTCCCGAGCTCCGCATTCCCTGTTCCATAAGACACATGTCCTCTTTTGATTGGCTCGGGCTGACCCCTCAAAATTTTCCCTTTGACCTTTGGACTCTTTCCCCTGCGACACGTGTCGTGATCTAGTTGGTTCTCGGCTCCTTCGCGCCCTTTGCGTCTTTATGTCCCGGATGTCCCAAACTGCTTGGGCCAAAAACTTCTGATCCACCCGAAATGGGCTTCCTCGTCCCTCATTTGGCTGATGACACGTGGTGTTGTTTGATTGGCTTTCGGCTGCTTCGGCGATCCACGTCCCGCGCGTCCCTTCGTCCCGGATGTCCCAGTACAAACTTTCTCTGTTTCGGGTGAACCGACCGGTTCGCGTCATCACGGCCCAAATGTCCCAATTGCTTCCGGACTGTTTATTCTCATTTCAGCCAATCCGGCCGGTTCGCGTACTTCACGTACTCTTGTCCCAAACTGTCCTGCTCAGCAGTTAGTCGTTTTTCTTCCTCTTTCGGCCGGATCGGCTTCTCGCACCCGCCACATACTTCTGTCCCAGATGTCCCTTTGCTTCACGGGCCGCCTGGAGGCTTTTCGGCCGATCCGCACCTAGATGTCCCAAATGTCCCGACTGCCCCTAGGACTAGGACTTAGTCATTTTTTATGATTTTTCCTGGATCAATCTACATGCTTGGAACTGCAAAACTCTGATGCATGTTATCGAAATTTACCCTGGGGGGGTGAAATTTTGACAACAGTTTGGCGACTCAGTGGGGTCATCTGCCTGCTAGATGAATGATCAATAGCCTGAAGCAATCCATTGGGCATGGAGTCATAAGCAAGCCTGAAAACTAATCTGAACTTTGAAAACTTCCCTCTGAGCCACTTGAAACCCACCGGACATGGAGTTGTTCTTACCAAAATGCCACTAAAACGAACTGTGCAAGAGCAGAACCAGCAACACGAAAACTATGTACAGAACTAAAAATCATACATGCTCCAAAATGAAACATGCAGAGTGTGCACAAGCACTTCTTCTACTGAAAGCAAACCTACCTACTCTACTCTAACTAGAAGCAAAAACAAGCTAAACAAACCCTGCAATTGGTTGTGAGAAATAGCTTCCCTTTCTCAAAAGTGGGAGCCATGCAATTGATTTGGAGCTGATCATGGCTGTTAGGATGAGTGGAAAATCAACAAGAAGCTGGTATTCCATCCAAATCATCAAGGTATCAGCTGAAGGCAAATTCAATACCTCTTTTAGTTGCTCTGCATTTGGATTGAAGAGGTATGACAGCTGATCCTTGGTACTTTGTAGCTCACCCTCATGCTCAGAAGCAAGCATGACTGGTTGTGACTTCTCCTTTGGCTCCAATGAAGCCAAATACCTGATTGGGAAAGGTCTGATCCTTTGAGTATGCCCATTTCCCTGATTTTCAACTCCAAGAATGGAGTCTTCTTGCGGACCTTCTTGAATGGATGATGTGGAAGAAATGGCGAAATTCCTCTGCCCTTTCTCTGCCTCCAATGAAGGACATGAAAGATTAAAATATTCCAATCTTGGTTCCAAAGAGCTTCTATAAGATGTAGGTTGCTGCAAATGAATACTCTCCTCCATGACAGTAGGCTCTTGTGTTTGGAAGATGGATGATGAAAGAGAGAATGTTGGAAACTCAACCGGTTCTTCTCCATCAAAACAGTCTTCCAAATCTGATAGATAAACTGCCTCATGATTGTCCTGCTGCAAATGTTCAACTTCCTCCATGGTGTCTTCTTGATCTGTAACTTGACCACCATGGTTTCCTTCATCCTCCAACATTGAGTTTGAGAGATCAAACTCCTCTTCGACATTGGGGCTAGAGAGAGATGAAGTAGAAAGAAGAACTGAAGGTTCTCCTGTAGCCTGCTTTGTGCTCAAGGCCCTTGGATCCGCAATTTTCTCTTCCACAGCTAGATTGTGCTCCTCTTCTTTTGGATTTGGAGCAACTTCTCCTTCCTCTACTAGTTGAATACAATCTTGCTCTTGATAGAACTCTTCCTCTAGCATGAAGTTTGTCAAGTCAAACTCTTCAGTCTGCTGCTCTAGAGGACAAGTTGGGACTGCAAGATCTTCTTCAGGGCTTTCTTCCTCCATGGCTGATTGTGCAACTTGAATTGGATCAGCATTTCCTTCAAATAGAGTGCCAACATGGACACTACACTCTGAGAAAACTGATTGCTGATCTGCTTCTTCCTTTTGCTCTTCTTCTGCTGCAACAAAATCAGTTATGACCACCATTTGTTCAACCTTAGCCTCTTCTGTAGGCTTAACCATCAAGGGGATCTTTGTTATCCCAAATTTGGCAGCCCAAACCTTCAAGCTGTCTGTCATTTCTTTTCTTTTTGGCTCTTCCTCTTGTTGTCCTTGATGACTGATTTTTTCAATGTCTTCTTCCCCACATGGAATTGGGGATGCAAGAGGAGGGATAGGTTGAAACTCAACTGATTTTACAATTTTTTGCGGTGGTGGAGGAGGTGAAACCTCTTGTTTCTTTGGAGTGGAAGGTATTTCATTTAGCTCTTGTGGAGGGGTTTTGGATTTGGAAGAGAAGAGGGCGGAAAAACTGAGATGGGATGGAAGACTGAGAGATGGAGACATGGGATCAACATTTGGGACAGCAGATGGAGAGTTTAAAGCTTGACACTGCTGAGATGAAACATATTGGGAAAGAGGAAAAGAAAAGGCATGAGAAGGTGTGCTTACTTGTTGGCAAGGTTGCTGAATACTCCTCTCATACACCTCTATTTCTTCAATCCAGTTTGCAAGCAAAGGCAACATTGCAATCATGATGTCAAGCTTCTCCTGAGGGTTGTAATGCCTTGGAAAAGGTCCCACCCATGGACAAGGTGCTCTGCAACCGATTCCAAATGCTTTCATCTGTGCCTGAGCCCTGGACTGCACTATGTTTACCTCCATCTTTTGGATTTTTTCCAACAGACCAACATCTTGCATCTGATTGTCTTCATTATATGCATACTCTTGCTCTTGGAAAGCTCCATAGCCAAACTGACTTTGGCACTGCTGCTCATATGGGTATGCATCCTGATATTGAATCTGCTCAAAATGCTGGTTTGGAGGATTTGTAAAACATGTTGGAGGTGGAATATACTGCTGTTGTTGATGTGAATTCCATGAGGGAAATGAAGTCATGATTGCACAACTTCATGGAATGGGAAAGAATGAAAGAGATGGAAAGAAGGATGAATGGAAAATGAATGAAAATGAATGGAAAGGAAGATCTCTGGGTTGCAGATCTTCCTTTCCATTCATTTTCATTCATTTTACATTCATCCTTCTTTCCATCTCTTTCATTCTTTCCCATTCCATGAAGTTGTGCAATCATGACTTCATTTCCCTCATGGAATTCACATCAACAACAGCAGTATATTCCACCTCCAACATGTTTTACAAATCCTCCAAACCAGCATTTTGAGCAGATTCAATATCAGGATGCATACCCATATGAGCAGCAGTGCCAAAGTCAGTTTGGCTATGGAGCTTTCCAAGAGCAAGAGTATGCATATAATGAAGACAATCAGATGCAAGATGTTGGTCTGTTGGAAAAAATCCAAAAGATGGAGGTAAACATAGTGCAGTCCAGGGCTCAGGCACAGATGAAAGCATTTGGAATCGGTTGCAGAGCACCTTGTCCATGGGTGGGACCTTTTCCAAGGCATTACAACCCTCAGGAGAAGCTTGACATCATGATTGCAATGTTGCCTTTGCTTGCAAACTGGATTGAAGAAATAGAGGTGTATGAGAGGAGTATTCAGCAACCTTGCCAACAAGTAAGCACACCTTCTCATGCCTTTTCTTTTCCTCTTTCCCAATATGTTTCATCTCAGCAGTGTCAAGCTTTAAACTCTCCATCTGCTGTCCCAAATGTTGATCCCATGTCTCCATCTCTCAGTCTTCCATCCCATCTCAGTTTTTCCGCCCTCTTCTCTTCCAAATCCAAAACCCCTCCACAAGAGCTAAATGAAATACCTTCCACTCCAAAGAAACAAGAGGTTTCACCTCCTCCACCACTGCAAAAAATTGTAAAATCAGTTGAGTTTCTGTTAGGAAATATATATTAGTGCTCCATTTGTATGGGTGAATAATAATTACATGTGTAATTATTATTATGGTAAATTAGTGAAAGTATATTTACTATGTAAATGTAAATAGTAAATGTAAAATGTGGTTAGTATGTGGTAAGTTAGTAAGTTAGAATAATAAAACAATTAGTATTGTTTTATTATTATATTGGTGAGAGGTTGAAACCATATGGGTGTATGGTTGTATATGAAGACAAATGTTGTTGTAAGGATTGTTATTTTACATCTCCTATATAATGGAGTGTATTGAAATAGTGAATTAATGAAAATATAATATAGAGTTGTTGATTTCAATTATTGTCTGTGTATCTATTTCATGGATTCTTTGTATTAGATCAGATTAATTTCTACATTTGGTACCAGAGCAGGTTAAATCTGTCTCGAAGATGATCTCGTAACTTTAGTTTTGCGATCTGGGTTTCTCCAAAATTTTGCGTGCGAAATCATCTGTTATACAAGAAGCTACAGTAGAAATTTCAGCAAAACCCAGTTCACAGTTTGGGAGAAACGTGCAATTTACTATACAGCACATTGATCACTGCTGTTTTTTTGAAGAAATCAGAGAATCAAAGGTAATTCAAATCTACATTCAATTTTTTTTTTTTGGATATTTATATTCAGTAAAATGGATACACCATTATATAAATTTAATGGGCTGAACTTCCATACATGGAGAGTAAAAATCCAGATGTAGTTAATGAATAAAAATCTATGGAGGATAGTAGATGGAAAAGAAAAAAAACCTACAGATGTAAGTAAAATTGTAGAATGGAAAACTAGAGATGACAAAGCCAAAGCAATAATTGGACTTGGTCTTTCAGATTCTGAATTACATCATGTAGATTTAGAAAAATCTTCTACAGAAATATGGGACTTACTAAACAAAACTTTTGGGGCTAAAGCAAATAATGCAAAATTCTCTTTAAAGTTGCAATTATTCAAATTGAAAATGAATGAAGAAGTCACAATGTCAAGTCATATAAATGAATTGAGATCTCTTCTTAGACAACTAGCAGAAGTTAAAGCTCCTGTTGATGATGAAGATGCAAAAGCCATATTATTAAACAGTTTGCCATCCAAGTACAATAATGTTGTCTTTACTCTAGGGCAAATGTCTTCTCAGTCATTAGAGGGCATGATTTCAGCTCTCCTAGCTGAAGAGAAAAGAACTAAAGAAGATGTAGAAGAAGAAACTGCATTGTACCTAAAAAAGAAGTACAAGAATTTCTCCAAAAATAAGGAGGAAATTGAATGTTTTTACTGCAAGAGAAAGGGGCATAAAACTCCATTTTGTAAAAAACGAGCTCGTGATCTTCTAAATGGAACAATCAAAATGGAAGAAGTAAATATGGGCATAGACGATGAATCTGATTATGAGGAAGAACAAGTAAATGAAGACAGTGGCTCTGAAGACTTCTTGTTCTGAGCATGAAACTGGAGGATGGAGGCAAATGGAGGTTGGAGGTCATTCAGCGACCTCTCGTCAGTCGCCAACGACGGGGCCGCACAGATGGTTTGGTGACATTTTGTGGTGTATTTGCTTTCAGCTTGTGTCGTGTGCTTCTTGTCATATTTTTCAGAGTTCCAGTATCAGTGTTCCTGTTTACAGTGTTCGTGATTGAATAAGTGGAAATTTCACATTGAGGGGGGGAACATCATTCCAATGTTCCATTTCCAGTATGTCAGCTTTCTCTATATATGTACGAGCAACAGATTTCAGTAGAATTTCCTATGTTATTCCCTGCAGTGAGATAGTGATGAGAGTTGTTGATACTATTGCATCATCATGATATCGTGGTTGTTAGTTATCCATAAAAACTATCCAGAGGTTGTTGGTATTGTCCTCAAAAACCATCTGTTGTGTGGTTGTTGGTTAACCACTTGGAAAACCATCCAGAGGTTGTTGGTATTGTCCTTGAAACCATCCAGATCATGAGCATGCTACATAGCGGCACGTTGCAGTACAAAGCAGGTTTTCCCATGTTCGCACTAAGGGGGGGAATGTTAGGAAATATATATTAGTGCTCCATTTGTATGGGTGAATAATAATTACATGTGTAATTATTATTATGGTAAATTAGTGAAAGTATATTTACTATGTAAATGTAAATAGTAAATGTAAAATGTGGTTAGTATGTGGTAAGTTAGTAAGTTAGAATAATAAAACAATTAGTATTGTTTTATTATTATATTGGTGAGAGGTTGAAACCATATGGGTGTATGGTTGTATATGAAGACAAATGTTGTTGTAAGGATTGTTATTTTACATCTCCTATATAATGGAGTGTATTGAAATAGTGAATTAATGAAAATATAATATAGAGTTGTTGATTTCAATTATTGTCTGTGTATCTATTTCATGGATTCTTTGTATTAGATCAGATTAATTTCTACAGTTTCAACCTATCCCTCCTCTTGCATCCCCAATTCCATGTGGGGAAGAAGAAATTGAAAAAATCAGTCATCAAGGACAACAAGAGGAAGAGCCAAAAAGAAAAGAAATGACAGACAGCTTGAACGTTTGGGCTGCCAAATTTGGGATAACAAAGATCCCCTTGATGGTTAAGCCTACAGAAGAGGCTAAGGTTGAACAAATGGTGGTCATAACTGATTTTGTTGCAGCAGAAGAAGAGCAAAAGGAAGAAGCAGATCAGCAATCAGTTTGCTCAGAGTGTAGTGTCCATGTTGGCACTCTATTTGAAGGAAATGCTGATCCAATTCAAGTTGCACAATCAGCCATGGAGGAAGAAAGCCCTGAAGAAGATCTTGCAGTCCCAACTTGTCCTCTAGAGCAGCAGACTGAAGAGTTTGACTTGACAAACTTCATGCTAGAGGAAGAGTTCTATCAAGAGCAAGATTGTATTCAACTAGTAGAGGAAGGAGAAGTTGCTCCAAATCCAAAAGAAGAGGAGCACAATCTAGCTGTGGAAGAGAAAATTGCGGATCCAAGGGCTTTGAGCACAAAGCAGGCTACAGGAGAACCTTCAGTTCTTATTTCTACTTTATCTCTCTCTAGCCCCAATGTCGAAGAGGAGTTTGATCTCTCAAACTCAATGTTGGAGGATGAAGGAAACCATGGTGGTCAAGTTACAGATCAAGAAGACACCATGGAGGAAGTTGAACATTTGCAGCAGGACAATCATGAGGCAGTTTATCTATCAGATTTGGAAGACTGTTTTGATGGAGAAGAACCGGTTGAGTTTCCAACATTCTCTCTTTCATCATCCATCTTCCAAACACAAGAGCCTGCTGTCATGGAGGAGAGTATTCATTTGCAGCAACCTGCATCTTATAGAAGCTCTTTGGAACCAAGATTGGAAGATTTTAATCTTTCATGTCCTTCATTGGAGGAAGAGAAAGGGCAGAGGAATTTCGCCATTTCTTCCACATCATCCATTCAAGAAGGTCCGCAAGAAGACTCCATTCTTGGAGTTGAAAATCAGGGAAATGGGCATACTCAAAGGATCAAACCTTGCCCAATCAGGTATTTGGCTTCATTGGAGCCAAAGGAGAAGTCACAACCAGTCATGCTTGCTTCTGAGCATGAGGGTGAGCTACAAAGTACCAAGGATCAGCTGTCATACCTCTTCAATCCAAATGCAGAGCAACTAAAAGAGGTATTGAATTTGCCTTCAGCTGATACCTTGATGATTTGGATGGAATACCAGCTTCTTGTTGATTTTCCACTCATCCTAACAGCCATGATCAGCTCCAAATCAATTGCATGGCTCCCACTTTTGAGAAAGGGAAGCTATTTCTCACAACCAATTGCAGGGTTTGTTTAGCTTGTTTTTGCTTCCAGTTAGAGTAGAGTAGGTAGGTTTTCTTTCAGTAGAAGAAGTGCTTGTGAACACTCTGCATGTTTCATTTTGGAGCATGTATGATTTTCAGTTCTGTACATAGTTTTGGTGTTGCTGGTTCTGCTCTTGCACAGTTCGTTTCAATGGCATTTTGGTAAGAACAACTCCATGTCCGGTGGGTTTCAAGTGGCTCAGAGGGAAGTTTTCAAAGTTCAGATCAGTTTTCAGGCTTGCTTATGACTCCATGCCCAATGGATTGTTTCAAGCTACTGATCATTCATCTAGCAGGCAGATGACCCCACTGAGTCGCCAAACTGTTGTCAAAATTTCACCCCCCAGGGTAAATTTCGATAACATGCATCAGAGTTTTGCAGTTCCAAGCATGTAGATTGATCCAGGAAAAATCATAAAAAATGACTAAGTCCTAGTCCTAGGGGCAGTTGGGACATTTGGGACATCTAGGTGCGGATCGGCCGAAAAGCCTCCAGGCGGCCCGTGAAGCAAAGGGACATCTGGGACAGAAGTATGTGGCGGGTGCGAGAAGCCGATCCGGCCGAAAGAGGAAGAAAAATGACTAACTGCTAAGCGGGACAGTTCGGGACAAGAGTACGTGAAGTACGCGAACCGGTCGGATCGGCTGAAATGAGAATAAACAGTCCAAAAGCAATTGGGACATTTGGGCCGTGATGACGCGAACCAGCTGGTTCGCCCGAAACAGAGAAAGTTCGTACTGGGACATCCGGGACGAAGGGACGCGCGGGACGCGGATCACCAAAGGAGCTGAAAGCCAATCAAACAACGCCACGTGTCATCGGCCAAATGAGGGACGAGGAAGCCCATTTCGGGTAGATCGGAAGTTTTTGGCCCAAGCAGTTTGGGACATCCGGGACATAAAGACGCGAAGGGCGCGAAGGAGCCGAAAGGGCCGAGAACCAACCAGATCACGACACGTGTCGCAGGGGAAAGAGTCCAAAGGTCAAAGGGTGAATTTTGAGGGGTCAGCCTGAGCCAATCAAAAGAGGACACGTGTCCTATGGAACAGGGAATGCAGAGCTCGGGAAGGAGTTAGAGAATTTGGCATGAGTTTTGGCCGAAAAGCTAAAAGCCAAGGTCTGCCCCGCGCCCCTGTCGGCAATCAATGCATGCCACGTGTCCAAGTTTAAGGGGCCCACAAGGAAATTTCAAAAGAAATCCCGCCAAAAAGTAGAGGAGAGAGAATCACGCGACCAATCAATGCGTGCCATGTGTCATCCAGGTGGCAGAGTGCGGGAAAGATTTCAAAACACGTTTTCACCTGTTTTGTGCCCTAAAACTTCAGACCTCCATAACTTTCGATCCATAGCTCAGATTTGCACGTTCTTTATATCAACGGAAAGCTTATGAAATTCTCTACATGATTCTAGGATCAATCTCAAATTTTGGTGTATTTTGGAGAGAAAAATTTGAGAAACGGCTCTGACGTGTGATCATGGCCAGAAGCAACGTTTCAACAACCAGTTTTAATGCACATGGGTCGCATTCTTCTTCAGCATGGCCAGAAGTGATGTCTCAACCACCAATTTTAATGAAGAATGTGTTTTGGTCAATGGTTGGGCTGCTTACACGTTTTCCTATGTTTTCTATCTCCTAGGCTCGACCCATGCATTGTATAAAGCCAGATTTGGCTCATTTTAAAAGGGGATTACAAGTGGTTCATCTTTTCTGCTCTGCCCTCCCTTCTTTTCTTCTCTAGGGTTGGAAATGGAGTTCGAACCTCCTCCCTTGCTCTGTAATGGCGTTTTTGCCTTTTACTATTGAAATGATGTTCTGTGCAAACTTCTGGAGCAACAAAACGTGTTTTGTGATGCATCTGTCCATCCTTGCTCGTTTTTGCTTGTTCTCTTCTTGCCTCTCTTCATTGCAGGTATTTGTGCATGTTTGAATGTTCATTACAGGTTTGGAGCTGTGTTCATGGAGTTTTGGGACATTTTCTGTGTGAAATCTATCCTTGGGCCTGTGATGCATCTGTCCATCCTTCCCATTGCTCACCTCTCTTTGTTCCATGGCAGTTTTGATAGATGTCCAACATTCTCCTTCTCTGGTGTATCACCGTTTTAGTGTAGGATTTTGTTCTTTCCCTTTTCTCTCTCTCTCTGTCTCCTTGGCATGGTTAGATTAGGATTAGATTAGATTAGATGGCATGATAACACAGCGTTTGTGCCATCTCCTAAATTTATGCACTTCATTATCTGTAATGCTTCATGGACTTGAGGCTTAGTAGAAAGTAATCAAAATTTTGAATCATATCTGCAGTCATCTCTTGCCAGTTCGTAGCCTCCCTTTTTAGTTCAGCATGGACATGCTAAGTGCGAGTGCATCTACACCATATGGATTAAAACTTATATACCCAAAGGGATGGCGGTAAATCCTCTTGGCCTTGTGCCCATAGTGTCTCACAAGTATGAACGTGTTGTGAAGCCAGATTCTCACCATAAAATTCACAGATGTGCGTAGGTACATTGCTCTAAGTAAACCTGGTAGAAAATGTGATTCTCACTTCTCGTCATTCCAAGATGTTATATTTTGTGTTGACCACTAGTGCACTACCATCCCGCGCAAGGTATATACCAACTTGTTTTGTCTATCTCCTTCATTCTGCCATTGAGCCTCCATGGTGTGCACTAATGTTTTGGGCTTCCCTTTACCAGCATATCTTAGTACCTGAGCTAAGCATAAGTGCCTCACCATATGCGGCTTGATCATCCTTGTAACTCACCCCTTAACTTTTCTCCTAACCATCTCATACATTCCATGTTCCCAGTTATCACAAGCAACACTAGTAGTGTCACTTATTGACTACGCATTTTCCCACTAAAGAATGCCTTCTTTTGATGGTTTTAGATTCTCTGGATCGCACACTATCTAAGCATAGATTCTATTAAGTTATTATTTATTTAAAGGCTCAACATAAGGCCCTGCCTTCTTTTCAAACAAAGGTATAATCATGCGCTCATCCTTGTTCTCAAAACTTATGTATCTCTTGTTGAATCACATATCAACATTGTTCACATAGTACCAGGGCTATCTAAGTAATGCTGGAAAATTGTCTTCCTCAGAAAGCTCTAGTACTTCAAAGTCCCAAGTAAACTTGGCTCCTTGTATAATAATGGATGCATCCTTTAGTACCCAATAGGCATAGCCTTAGTTTTGTTTTCTATGTACAACACATTCAAAGATGGTTGTAATGTAGGCCTTCCCATCTGATTCCATGCTTCAAGAGTCAACACATTTACCTTAGCACATGTATCTATCGAGATAATACATACCAACCAACCATCAATAACCGCGTCAAGTGTGATCTTCTTGTCAAATTCATGGTCTTGAAATAAGAGATTCGTATGAAGTATCTGCCTCTCATGCTCAAATCCTACACGCGGTACATTCTCTTGAAGCCATTCCCCTACAAATGGGATGATATTATCCTAGTGCAACATCTTACACACTTCTTTCAAATCACCCACACCCTTTTGCGGGAGCTCAACATTCTTTGCATTCTCTCTTACCCATGCTGGCTCTTTTAAGCATTGTATTTCACCTCACAGATCCCTATTGACTCCCATATTCTCTTGGTAGACTTCCTTTTGGTGCATTGTGTTTGGGTACATAGCATGTATCACTTCCTCCTGAGTAATGAGAGGCTTAGCCTTCATAGATTCATCCATGTGTGCTGCCTCAGTGAGTGTTGTAAGAAACATGGTTTGTAATTCTAGATCAATCATATTATGAAGCATTCATTTATCAACATTCACATGTTACACCTTAATCATCATGATGCCCTTTTCCTTCTTCTTATTTTTACTCATATGCTCATATAGATCCAGGTATTACTCTAGCTTATGCTACTTTCCACACCATGAGAAAGTGGCAATCTAGGGATAATCACAATGATAATGGTCAGGAGATCCACAAGTATAACAATTTCCTCACGCAAATATACCTCTACTACCCCCACGAATGTGACCTCGATATCCTTCCCGAAAGCCTCCATTCCTAATAGATCCCCATTGTTGTGTAGTTCATTATTTTTTCCTTCTTGATCCTTCAATCCACTCACCACACTAGTATAATGTACCCCTGTCTCAATGGCTTCATGGATATGATCAATCAATCTACAGTCAACAATGTCATGAGTATGGGACTTGCAAATCTTATAATACATAGACACCTTCTTCTAGATCACATACTACAAAAGAGGAAAATCCTAGTCATCATGGTTTAGGTAACATACTTCACAATCTAGTAATAACACGCACACTAACTTGCATGGGAAACTATTCTTAGTATGTCCTTCAACCTCAAAATATGTCCACCATATACCACTATGAGTCTCATGAGCTGAATTTGCAATGTAAGGTTTTCCAAATGCTTTGTCATGGCTTCGATCTACACTTCCAAGAATGGACTCACTCCAGTGTTAACACTTCTAACCACCATAGCGTACATGGTTGCTTCCAAATCCTTGCGCGGATTAGTATACATCTTATGATATAAAGCTCTATAGAATAGAGTCAGCAATCCTCCAAAAAAACCACGGTGCATGCTGACTTTGATGAATGTCATAAGATAATTTTGACAACAAATTCTTAAAACACGTGTCATATTCCCTCATGCTTTTAGATAAGCCTTACTTGATGTCCTCAAGTGCGTTGAAGCTCTGTTTCTCAAACTTCGGAATGTGGAACTCCTCCAAGAATGCAATCTGCAAAGCATTATAATAAACCAAATTCTAATGCGGATCATACTTCCTATACCAGCTATGCACACGCCCTTGAAGAGTAGTTACAAATTGACTTTACTTCCTATCTGAGGTTGTAATTTCCTTCATGCTCCATATTAGTTCACACATATGCACATACTTTGTTGCATCTTCAATCCCTCTATACTCTAGCAAACAGAGAGAAATTTCATAGTAAACATGAGGGGTCGACTACACTGGTTGTTGAGGTGGTGGTTGATTTAGTGGTGGTTGTGTTCCCTATCCACTAGATCCAGTTTTAGAACATCTTGCTTCATGTGGTGGCTGACCCGATCCACCTGATCCTCCCCGCCCCTACTGCGGGATGCATTCCATTCAACGAACTTCCTCATGTCCTAGTTATAGTACTGAATTTGACACCTATTGTCTGCATAGTCACAACTCCTACTAAAGTAATCCCAACAATCTACGCACCAACATTCTATCCTGAAAATGTGCTTGAAAATAACCCTGCATAGGTACTCCCAAAAAATGGTGCCAACGATGATGCCATGGCTGTGCAACTAGCTTCTCATGAATTCAACGCAAAGTGATATCTACCTGTCTCTACTTGCTTACCTGAACTATCCTGCTTCTCAATGAATACCTCTATATCTAGAACACAAAACGCAAGGGCTAGATGGGATTAGATGTGTGCCCACAGTCCTTACTCTTTCTTCTTACGCACTCTCATGCAAAGCCAAAAGGGATTATCTATTGTGTTTGTCCAAAGTTGGGAGATCCTGATGATGTGGCTCCTCATCTTCCATGAGATCTTCAAAACCTTCACGATCCATCATCCTCCTAAACTCTAGTACCTCCTTAATCTCCTGTGCACGTGCCATATACCTCTCTTGTGCTTCATTAAACTTGAGCAATCTTTCCTCTATCTAAATTTCTAAATTTCTAGCTCTATAATCAAAATCTTGATTGATAATGATGTAACGCGGAAGTACAACCCTTTGGGATTGTGCAAGAATCTAAATTCAGCTTCCTCTGGACAAAAATGCATATAAATAGTATATGCCAATGTATAATTATGCAACACACCAGCCCACTAATGATCTACAGCTCTAGTCCATTCCACATCAACATAAAAAAGAGTCTGGTAATATTCTTGCATATAAAGTATCATTCTATTACCCCAATGCTTCCCTAATGCATATGTTGTCAGCCACTCATATAATTCTACTATAAAGAAACTGAAGAATGTATCATAGATCTCATGATAAAGATTATCTTCCACCCAAGGACATGCATTGAAATCAAGTCAAGTGTTATATCTCTACACAAACTGATCCTAACTATCTTCTACCCAAATTTCAATGCTCTTCAGATTCAACGGATACGCCATTTGTATGCAACATCCTATCAAACTATTTGAAAAGAGGTCCTGGCAACAAAACCAAAATGTAGTCTCTCTATTTTCTCATTTGAAGCGTGCGAAGCTACCAAGTCCCTCCTTTGTGATTCTTGTCAATATGCTAGCATATATATCCATAATAACCATGATTAAAGCAACCATTCAAGTATTAGACATTACATATATTATACATTGAGCTTATATTGGAAACACATGTAATAAGGAAACATAAAAATCAAATAACAATTAAGATTAATTGTACTATGTAATCACCATATTCAAACACATCAATGACCATAATCCATCCTCCATATTCCATTATAACAAAGTCTTACATAATAGAGGTTGAATACATATACTAAGGCATTGAAACATGCTCAAGCATCAAACCCTAGGCCATGACTGCGTACAAGAATCCAAGACTATACTCAGACTCTATGATGGTATGTGGTACCAAAACAAGAGTGCACAATAGATATATATTTAGGGGTGGGGACTTGCCCTTCACCGCCCATGCATCCTCAAAATAGATCGCATGCTCAAAATAGACTACGTGCATGCTTTTGTACATCAACTAATAATAGAATATCCTATTAATAATATTTTCTTTGTTCCTATTAATAGATCTATCTGGATGCATGACCCTTCATCTTCGTTCTGCATGTGCTTTACCCAAAAATAGACTTTCCTTGGCCACCAAGTCTCCTTGCTTTTCTCTGGATCCAAATCATTGCTTGATCAACACTCTAACTTAGTTTTTCTATTTTTAGTTCGTGTTTCACAAAATTGGCTAAGTCCTAGAGTTACCTTGCTCAGGCGTGAGTCTTCACGTGCTATATATTTTGCCCGTGTGCACCCCTCGCGTATGTCTTGTGTGTTCCCTAGATCCTCATGTGTGCCGTGTGCTTAGCCAATTCAGCTGTGCAAAAATTACATAATAAATAATTTAACTACTTAGATCAACCAAATAAAATAAAATAAATATTTATAGTAGAGTATAGCGTGTAAAACACATCTATTCATCTTAACATTAGTTATATTGTGAAACCAATTAAAAACAAGTAAAATATGTATCAAACATTTCTATGTATCTCATGTAACATCACTAGAAGTAATGCATATGTTGGAAAAATGATAAATTTAGCTTAGATTTTGTAAGATTAACAAAATAATATTCTATCATTTCATCAATTACATATGAAATGCTTACATATATAGGTAGGCCTCTTTATCCCATTCATTCATAGAGACCGACTAATTAACTAATCTAATATCCATAAATCCTAATATCTCTCCAACAAATCCTATTCTACGTGAGTAGTTACAAACACCATTATTCTCTGATAAATTATCTCACACAATTAAGTGTATCTTGTATGAGTTGTTGTATAACAACACTTCTACATATTTAATCACCACATATACTAATTTATACTCACTCATAATAACTTATACGATAATAATATAATAATAAACCATATAAGTACTAATAATTACTAACATTCATGGTGGAGCAAAGGATGGAGCTCATGGAGAATAATATGGATTTTAAAATAATCCCTTAGGACACACAAACAACGAGCCCTATGATTACTCCCATAGACCTTGATGGGATTTGTCTCGGAACTAGGGGTAGACAAAGGAAGCTCTAGAACTAGGTATTTTTTCTTTGGTGCCCTTTTGCCTCCTTTTATCTACCTTTTGGTAGATATTTTCCTATGTGTTGGTTTTTCTCTCTCTTTTCTCTAGTATTTTTATATTTTTTTAAGGTTAAAAAATGTTTTCCCTGGGGATCAAGTCATTTTTATCCCTATGTTTTATGTTTTTTTTGGCTGGTTCTTACCGCTTTATCCTATACAGTTTCTTTGTAAAAAGTTTGAGGCCCTTTCAAAACCTCCTATTTACCTTATCTAAAAATTAATAATTTCTAATTAGTGTGAACATGATAGAAAATAATCATGCTCTGAAATTACAATGTGTTACCGTGAAGCTTGCTCACGATCTTGACTCTCACATGTGTCACATCCGGATTGGGTATTTAAACTTACAAAAGTGCAACATTGGGCTTGCACACATACTCAATAAAGTATTATTGTCACAAATAGATTTCATGGATGGATGTAACAACCAACCACAAGTTCGTCCTCCATATCTATCATAGATGGGTTAGCATCGGACAAACCAACAACTAAGGTATGAACATGGACATACACATATTTGTTCATCCTACACATAGATATGATTTTACATAGGATGACCAACAACCACTTATTAAGTATCATGATGTTATAGTACTCTGATATGATTCTCCACAATATTTTACATTAGGGAGAAATACTAAACTCCAATTACAAACCACACAAAACCTTTAAACAAAAAAATCAAGGAAATGGGTCCTCATTTTTGTGTATGCAACCATTGCAAATGATCATTGCCACTTGATCACACATAACATAGGAAACCTCCACTTCCATTGGTAGTCCCCATGGAAAATAATCATTTAGGCATTGATTTTGTTTCCACTAATGCAATGTACGACCCCTTCGCTAGTGAAAAATGAGAGGACATTGATTGCCCTCCTTCCTGTGTTTCCTTTGTCCTCATATTAATGTGTTGCTTACTTACTAGAATGGAACTTTTAACTCGTGTGTGTTTCTTTTGAGAATAAATCTCCCAACCCCCCCACTTCAAGTTTGACACACTTGACCAGACATTGGGTTCACCCGATGATATGTTTGTTTAGACAAGGAACAAATTTGGCATTTGACTCTTTGACCCAGTTAAACATACAAGAGGAATTTATCTTAAGTGGATAATAGACACAAAATGAAACTTTTTATAATTGATTTACATCAAAAAACTATAGTTACTTTTGATGTCATAAGTATTTGAACCATAACTCTAAAAACTAATCAAAATGCCTTTAGAATAAATGACTTACATAAATGGTTGACAAAAGAACAATGTCTAACTGAAAAAACATAAATCCTAATGATATTTAAATGTCTCTAGACATTAAAACCGCTAAAGCTTAAAATCTTCAAAACACACTATTGGTTATACCTCTAAATATCAACTTAACTTCGACTAGACTATAAATGACAAACATTATTCAAACAAAATATAGCACACACTTAATACATGCATTTACGAACTTGACTAAGAAGATTTTGCATCAATGTTTAGGTCATATGGGGCACCAGGTAAATAAGATTCATCCATTATTACAAAAATAACATTGAATTCAGAACTAAGCGAATTCCTCAAGGATCCTTAATGTACATATCTGCATGAGTCATGTTATGTTTTGATCAGGTTGATAAGCCTATCACGTGAACTAAGCCCATGACAAGTTAAACTTTTAAAGATGAGGAGAGGGAAGAGGGACGACACTGAGCTCCACGAAGCGATTTGACGATGAAGGAGGTTGAACAAAGATATAATAGAAACCAGCTGATAATGAAAATTTGATGTGTTATAGGGCACCATCTAGCGCTTGTGAAGATAGATCAGACCACCTTGTGCTAATACGTAAAGATTCTTCACCATTGATTCACGAGCTGAGTATGTCCAACATTGTATTACCAATACTTACATAATAATAATCTTATATCATTTCATCAATCACTTCTCAAGTGATTATATGTTTAGGTAGGCCTCTTGATCTCCTACATTCATGGAGACCAACTAATTAACTAATGCAATCCCCACACATCGTAATATCTATCCACCAAATCATATTCTACATGAGTGGTTACAACCAACATTTTCCCTCATAAAGTCTCCCACACAACTAATTGTATCGTGTATGTGTTGAATAACAACTCATTTACATATTCAATCTCATGCATATATTGATTTATACACATCCATTGTAACGTATACAATAACAATCTAATAATAAACCACATGAGTACTAATCAAAACAAAAAACTATGATTTGAAATGTACAATTACAATTACAATTTTGTTAGTTACTATGATCTTAAATGACATAATAATGTAGCACTTGGAGGTATTCAAACCCTAAATATTTGTGATAAATTAATTCTTCATGGTTGTTAATGAGAGTAGAATTTGATGAGATGTTCAGCTCTAAAGCTTAGAATGAGGCTGGTAGGATCATCATAGAAATAATTGTAATCTCAAAGATAAACACCCTTAGAGAGGTGAGAGAAAATGGTGGGTTTGCACATCGAATGGTTATTATACGATCTCATACAAAGATAATAAGATATGTTAAAGGAAAAGCATTAATTCTTACATTCCATGAAATTACCATTTTCACTCTTCAAATGAAAAGAAGGCATGTAGCTTGGGTTCAAATCGATGATGCGGTTTGTGCAGTGAATTTGAACAAGCCTCTGCAAGGAGAGATGGTGATGGGAAGATGGTAACCATCCATGAGGATTAGGGTGTAGAAAACAAGCATTGAATGTGAAATCAACGATTGTGACAAGTGGCATATCTCTGGCATCATCATAGGATAGTTGGCCTTGTAGTCTCATGTGACCCCAGTATCCTAGATTTGACATGGTCATCCTTAATTAGCAACAATGAAATATGAGCAATAATGAAAACTCCACATTTGACCCTACTATATCAAGGGATCGATGATCAACAAGGCTTGTCGAGACATTATATTGAATCTACAGTTAGGGAGCAATAGCTTTCCAACAATCGATTAGATACTAGGCCACAAATGGTGCTTGCATTTGTTTAATGTTATCATATCACAGTAGAAACACCATTTCCGTATTCACAAACAATAATATTGGGTCACAAAACAACATGGAAAAAGGAACTAACCAAGTACCATTAAAATTAATGAACCAAAATGTTAGTGAAATACATTTTTTTTTTTACCAAAAATAAAAAGAAAGAGAAGCAAGGTAGCAAAATACACATCATTGTCCATATTTGGGGTAACTCTATAGAGGAGAGATTAGTACACTAAGATTTGTGAAGGGGAATAATGGAACGAAAAACGAAAGTTTGTGTTTGTAACTCTTCATATCCACATTTATCAGTGTTAAATCAAACTATTATGAAAATATTTATTAATTAAATAAAACTATTATGAATATATGTATTAACTAATAAATAGATATAAAGATTAGCGTAGTTGTCTGGTTAACTATTGAGAGATATGTGACCAACATATACTTTAAAATAGTCTAAGGTTTTCTTCCCAACTCTTTTAAAGTTTAATAAAATTTATTCCCCTTCTTAAATAATAATTAAATTAAAAATTATTAATTTATTTTGATTAATTTTTCTTATTTATATTTTTGGTAACCAAAATAAATTGAAGTTTACCTGGTCTAGCACAATAGAAACCTCGTTAATTCTAAAATAAATTTAAACCTCTTGGTTCAAGAAAGATTGAAGTTCCATGGTGCTTGTTGTGTTCTTGTTAAGAATGTAAATAGAAAATTAATTTCCTCATATTGGAATTGTATTGGAATGTTTTTGCTTGGAAGTGGGAGTGGGGGGAATTCACTAAAATTTTGTCTTATTAGTAGATTTATTGCCTTCAAAATTAGAGGCAAATGTATTCTGTGCGGCTGTCACATCTTTATCCTCTGCACTTTACAGTGTCTCCACGTGTCTCCTCCATCCACGTGAAAATCTGTTATTTAGTCTCGAGATGTCTCCTCCATCCCACGTGAAATTCTTTTATTTTTTTATGATTATCACATCAAATCAGCTGTCATTGAAAGCAATTTTTATGGCTGTTTTGTGAGGGTGTTTATATCTATTCATAAAAATATAAATTCTTAGGTAGATGATATTGATGGTTATTTATATCAATGCTTACCCACTTCTATTAAACTATTTTTTCCTAAAGAAAATATGATATCATGTTAAAACTAGGCTATCATAATTACATATACTTCATAAAAATATTTTCCAATTTAAACTAAAGACCATGAACCAACCAAACAACAAAACACTTGGACACCGATGAAGAACTCGACCCAAACCAGTAAGTAATCTTATTTATAATAGAAATTACATATAGAAAACCCAGTTACAGATAAGTTTAGCATGAGCAATCATCTTGTGTTCCTGTTTTGAATTTCACATACCTCGTGAATACAAGTCACGGTACTCCGATGGGAAAGCTAGTTACAGGTATTACACTTTCTATTCAAATAATAATATAGGTCTTTTTTATGGAACTGGCTTAAGATTAAGATCTGGAATAGAGTTTAATGGGAAGCCCATTGACAGGGAGAGGAGGAAGTGGTTTCCCTGAAAGTTTTTCATTTGGATCAATTGCCTTCAACCCAGAGAAGGCTTTAACAAAATGATGGAGAAACAGTAATGTCTCCATCTTGGCGAATTCCCACCCTGGACAAACACGCATGCCTCCTCCGAAAGGTAAGTATGTGTAAGGGGTTACATGCTTCCCTTCCTCCTCAAATCTTGATGGCTTGAATTGATCGGCGTCTTTGAAATACTCTTCCTTGGTATGAGTACTGTAAGTTGTCCATAAAAGCTGTCCACATAAAAAAAAACCACCATTGTTATGGGGTTTAGTTTTCTTAGAATGTTTAATCAAGGTTGCTTTAGTACACTATAATTAATAGGAAAACTATTTTTAATCAAAATCCGGTAGACCCGTGTACAACTTACTTTCCATCCTTTTGGAATTGTATAACCATTGTAATGAATGTCAGTGATGGCTTTGCGAAATGTTCCAAAAATGGGAGGAAACATGCGCAATGTTTCCTGAACAACTTGCCATGAATATTTCATCTCTTTCAGGTCTTTCCAAGCAATTTCGTCTCCCTCCATTTTAGTGGAGAGTATTCCAAATTGCTCTGTTGTACATCATACGCTTGGATCAAAACAACTCTTACATAAACAGTTAGTGTATTAAGGAATATATATCTAAGTGACTCTATAATAAGTAATCGCAAGACAAGAGCTAAATATGTAAGGTTTGACCAAAATAACATACAACCTGTACAAACTCTTCCTGAATCAGACAGGGTACCTACTACTTAGTACAGACAAAAAAAAAAAATTAGAGAGAGAGAGAGAGAGAGGAGGAATAAGATTAGAGAAACGTTTCCATACCTTGAGCCACTTTTTCATAGCTTTCTGGATGGGAGGCCAAGACTTTAATCAACATGGTAAGTGGGGAATTGGTGGAGTCATATGATCCATGAAGTAACATAGAAAAGTTGTCGAGGATCTCCTTGTCCGCCAGTGAATTCCCCCTTTCGTCAGTGAAAGTGAGCAAAACAGAGAGCAAATCTTGATTCTCAGATGCAGTGCCTGCACGCAGCTCATTTCTCCTCTTTTCTATCAAAGAGGTCATGATGTCAGCGAGGGTGGCCCTTGCCTGAATCGCTTTATAGTAACTGAATCCGGGAATGTTGAGTGGAACAGAAAAAGATCCCACAAGAATAACTTCCAACAAGTTATGAAGTTGCTCCTGCAGGTGCTCCTCAGTTATACCAAAAAACAAGCGGCTTGCGACGGAGAAGACGAGGTCTTTTACCAAAGGAAGTACAGTGACCTCATCCTTTCCCCTCCATTTTTCATTGATGTGGCGTTGGATTCCCGAGCTCATTTTAGCGAAATGATTCTGCAATGCTTGAGGACCCAAAAACCGAGTTAGTGCAGCGCGTACGATCCGATGCTGCTCTCCCGTTTTGCCGCCGAGACAATCTTCGCCGATGAGTTTCATCATGGAGCTCGGCCATGACATCTGCACCAGCTTGTTCTCGTTCGACAGAACCAACCGGTTTCCGGCAGGTCCACAGAGCACTACTGTGGGATGCCCGATTATGGAAGTCTTGAACACATCCCCAAATTTGCTCATTCTCTCTTCAATAAACTGCTGTGGAGTGCTCGAGCCAAGTGACCTCACGAACTGCAGTGTCTCCCCAACCAGAGGGAAGCCTAGATTTCCAGGGGGGAGTTTAACAGAGGAATGGCGTTTAGAGCGGAAGAAGAGGATAATGCCTGCCATTACTGCGAGGGTAACGAAAAGAATGGAAGGGGAAACTTCCAATTGCTTAAGGGCATCCATTTTCGTTTCAGAAAGGAGTTGCTGAGCAGAAAACAGAGCAACGGGACAGAGGCTGAGTTTGCAGAGCGGAGACGAGAGTTTTTGTGGAGGATAACAGGAGGAGCGGTGATATATAACAGGAATAAAATAATTGCAATTGGGGGTAGTGGGAGAATAAACGAGTTCCATGTGATAATGCGCGCCCTCTTACCTACTTCCCACATATACTGTGGTTTTTTAACACATTTGAAATAAGAGATTGTTTTATTTCAAGCATGATCTTTTAGATTTTGCTTTCAATGTTTCAAACGTGGGCTTACATAATTTGCCCTTCTTTTAAGTTTTTGGCCATCCAATAAATTGCAGAATACAAATCTTTATTAAAATGTTAAGGGTGGTGGGTGTGCTCGGCGTTCCCCTCTCCTCCTATAAGCTTTTCATAATACCTAGATATAAATAAATTCATGTAATTACCTCTATAAAATATGTCTTACTATCTTAGGCCATGTCTTTTAGTGCATCTTTGGATGAGGCCCTCGTGAATCTAATAGAGTAGACATATATCAATCATTGACACTAAACCTAAGAACACAAACTATTGTGTGTACGAATTTGTCTCAAGCATTAGGATATTTGTCTTTCAATCAAAAAAATTCTCATTCATTCAAATAATTAATCTCACATAGTTTGTGGGCTTGGTCTGTAACAACATATAAACCCTGATAGACCATGATCCTTATGGCAATATTATGGTTGATTGATTGTAAGATGGGAATGTTTGGTTCTTAGGCCTTCTCCTATCCTAATCTATGGCTTCATCATATCAACTTTTTTTGTTCAATTGCCTCTTAAAAACAAGCCTTACTACCGTGAGTCGGATATAACTTTTAGTTCATCGTGGAAATGCTTATACATCTCTAAAACCCTCATTCATTCAACCATAATGGAAGTGGCCTTCCTACTAACATGACAATTGATTGGTTTCATGATGTGCGCTTGTTCATCCTTCCCCTCTCCTCTTATAAATTACCTCTTAAATATATGCCTTATCACCTCAAAATCGGATACGCCTTTAAGTTAATGTTGAAAAAGATGAGTATGTTTTCTTCATCATCATTCCCCTCTCCTCTTAAAAATGTTCCTTATTACTGTAGCAAACCCCCTTACGAATGCCTGGAAATACTTCTGAATTTTTATTTATTCTTTCTTGTAAATATCCACCAGAAGAGAAGTGCCAATTTAATTTCTTAACAAGCTCACAGTTATCTCAACCTAGTAAATTTGTTACAAGTTTATGAAGCTCACACAACTTAACTGCTTGTGAGTAAACTCTCTTGACTACCCATCAATTAGTCTTCATTCGTGGTCCTGTGGGTTAGATTCACTACACTCCCATTGTGCCACTTTGATTCGTTGTGAGACTCATATCTACTGCTAGACAACCACACATATCATTGTGTGTCATTGTGTTTAGACATGTTTTTAAAACCTCTAGGCATTTTTTCCCACTAGGTTTGAAAAGTGTTGTTTACAGATTCACACTTCTCATTCCTCTTATCCATTACCTAAGTGAGTTTACCCATGCCTATCATGCAAGTCCTAAGGACACTCACTCCTGCACAAGGTAGCAATATAAATTGTCATTTCAAGATGAGAAAGTTTAATTAGTTAGAGTCATAAAATATTCCCTCACAATCCAAGAACACCACGAACACTCATCACAACATATAAAGGCTTATCACATATTTAATTCACGCTTAACATGGAGAAGATCAATTCAACCTTATTCGATCATAAAAAGAATGTCTATCAATCAATCACAATGTTTAAAGCAACCCTAGAAAGAGTATAAAACACTCAATAAATTAGAGTTTAATCATCCCTTTTAAAATGATTTGAATATCTCCATATGCTACCAATATGTAGAGGTTTCACTAAGAAACATTCCCAATACCCAGTTTGTAACATTTCTTAGTTCCTTACCTTAGTGGTTTCACATTAAGTTCAGTAAAAGGATTATAATCTCATAACCGATTGTTCTAGTTTCTCTTAAATCTTTGATAACAATTGGATAACACAACAAGTGGTAGAAGGGATTTTTACCAACCTCAACCTTCGATAAAGATCAAGGTTGACCTTATCATGGTTATAGAGGTTATAACATTTATTATTTGGGTCTACTCAATTACCCCAAACTTTATTATCAATATTATCACAACATCATAATTAAACTATTATTGAATAATCAATCCTTTCCTACCAAAGTTCCACATAATTATAAACACAATATAAGGAGTAATGTTGATAATCAATTATCTCATCAAGTAAATTAACTTTCTACATGCATTGTCAATCTTTATAATGTTTTAGTTCAAGTTACCATAATGATGGTCTTATAAGTAGGTATGCCTCCTTTTGACACAAAAAGTGATAGATGGGGCATCTAGATGTTCAACTCATTCATGTGTAAACCAACAAGGTAAGTAAGTCATAGAAAGGTACTTACCATCTAAATGTTCAACTCATTCCTATAGCTGAATTCTGCCATCCACTCAAATCAATTAACTTACTTACCTTGTTGGTTTGCACATGAATGAGTTGAACATCTAGCTTTTATCCATTTAAATCTATTAGTCTATTTGTTTCTCCATCTTAGGTAACTATCAACAATAAGATACCATATCTAATGACTAAAAGAGTTCATTTCAAAGATCTATAGTATTCATAAAAATGGTTATCTATCAAGTGTAAATTTGCATTAGTGGTCCATAAACATAATATAACCAGACATCTAAGTAACCCCAAAACTCATGTCCAAACATGAATGAATTCACATAATGTTAATCCTATAGAGTTTAGCAAGTATACCACAATATTTTCTACAAATCTAGGAAAAACAAATAACAAGTTTCAATATTTTAGGAACTCATACAAGTTTTCTCAAAACCACTATATATAACTAAATTATCAACAATTCATGATCATGTTTATGTTGGCATTATCACACTAAGGGTTTATTCCTTGTAAAAAAAAGTATTCCCAACAAAATAATAATGAATACCACCCCATTAATTGTCATGTAAGAGTGGATTTCAATATAATGTCATGCTCAATGCTTAGGGACTGTATCAATAATAAACCCTATAAAAAAGAGACCATATCTAATGAATTAAAAATTTCATTTCCAAGATTTAGAATATTCATGAAAATGGTTTCTATCAAGTGTAAAATTTGCAGTAGTGGTTGTTTAAAACTCTAAGATATTATAGGGTCACAACTGATAAATAAAACGCTAAGGCACATATTTGACACAAGCAATAAGCAAATGGAAATTGAAACCCTAAGTGCAAGAGAGTGAATAAGAGAATTAGTTGATTTCACACTTGATCTGGAGGTATACTAAGATGGAAAACCGATGAAATAAGAGGGTAGAATGTCACAACGAAACCTTGAAAATTGTGGAACCGTCAGAACAAGTTGGACCAGGGCACCTGGACTGGGGCAGAGGCACCAAGGCACTTGAGACCTTTGTTGGGTGCCTATTACTACACAGAACCTCAGAAATTGATTTTTCTTGTGTCACACTCATGTCGCTAACCTTCGTTGTGGATTGCCTGTATGTCGCACTATGTCCGCAGAACTCACATGTAACCTACAAAAACAAATGATCTCCTCCAAAACCCCAAAAACACATCAAATCCTAAAAAGAAAAAGATGCAAATGGGGATTCGGACTCACCCCAACATAGTGAAATTATGACCGAGCGTTGCACTACATTTCAGACTCCATGTAGTTCTTATGTGTGTGTTGTTAGGAAATAAGGGATAAAATATGCGTAATAATCCCTCACATAATCACAACAGTAGAACCTAATATGCAGAAATTATTACAGATCTCAAATAAAATTGTAGAATAAAATAACACAACACAAAGAGACAGTATTTAACGTGGTTCACCTAATTTGGGCTACGTCCACCAAGAATCACTTGCTCGGGTTTTATTACAAGCCACTGCTCTCTCAATACAATACCCAGATCCGTTTGGAGCTATGCTCAAAAAACTCTACAGAATTCACAGCCGAATTCAAAACACATCTACAATACATTTGCTTGTGCATCTATCATATGCATAGGACCATATAAATAGACAATTGCTTAAGTAGTTTTACAAAACCGTGGGTATCAAAACCATGGCCAAAACCCGTCCCATAAACCTATGGGTCAAAAAACTTGCCCATATGAGAAAAGCACGTTTCCCGATATGTCGGGTGCATTTTTCGAGGCCAAAAAATTTTATGCCTAAATTTTTTTTTACTTTCACACATGAAAACAGGCTCCACAACCTAACATGTGTGCAAGAATGATACCCTAGGAAGCTCTTGTACAAGATGAACTTGATAACAAGCAATAACTAGATGTAGCAATGTAGATAGATGTGTGGATGCCAAAATGAACTTCCCCTCCCATGCGTGTATGCAGAGTGAGTGCTAGATGGATGTTTTGATGTTCTTAAAATTCCTTTGGATGTAACCTTAGGTGGTGATAATAGACGCTTAGAACTTGGCCCTTTATTATGTTCACATATCTTTGTATTTATATGATTCCCTTGTTTAAATTTCATAATTGAAAACTAAAATTTTGACCCATAAGAAAACAAGATGCCCAAAAGATAAAAGAGGCCCAAAAGGGGCAAGTACGATACAAAGAGGTCGAGGCACCCAGAGAGAATGAAGGTGCCTGAGCACTGTCATCTTGGTTGGGAACTGGTGTCCAGAGTTAATAAAGATAAAGTAATGGAGATCAGACTGGGTTGTGGGGTGTGCAAGACCAAAGAGGAAACCAAAAAGATAAAAAAGAGGCCATAGATCAATTTCAAGATCAATTTCAATTACTAGTTTTCTCACTTAGGAATCATATGAATAGTGGCATGTGATTAGGACCTAGAAATGTACCCAAGAGCGTGATTTAGTGTCTACATTTTCCCCCACTTTATGTTATTGATTGAATACTCGATAACATAAAGTAGAAAAGAGATGTGTACCTGATAACCATGTAGATCGATTGTGAAAGCATGTCAAGGAGACAAGAAAAAGCACTAAATGATAAAGACAAAGCATGGAAGCTAAGGAAGAGGAAGTGACCCTAGGGGTGAAGCGAGTGAGTTGTGTCATGTTTTACCTATTTTTTTGGTTGCTTGATGCGGGGCTACTTCTTGTTGGGTATTACTGACAGACCTGCAAAAGAAGAGCGAAAGAGTATTCAAACTCATGTATATGTGAAAAATTTGATCCAAGTACGTAAAAGCATGTAAAAGTACATAAAGATGCAAAAAATTAGTAAAAGGAACACGTGCACCTGATCTGTGATGAGTGAAAAGGATAGAAAGTTTCATGAAAAATTTGTAGAAGAACAAGTCTTTTGGGCAATCTCACGCCAAGAATGATTTTTTTGGGTGACCTCATGCAAAGTGCAAGTTTTTTGGGTGATTTCATACCACGATAGAAGAAGGTTTGTGGAGAAAGGTCTAGTGTTATTCTCCAACCCGGACTGCTTCCTGAAATTATACACCAATGTAGATGGTGTGATCCTGATTTGCTCCAATTTGATCAAGTTTGATCCAAGTAGAACGAGAAGAAAACCAAGATAGAATGCATTCTTATTGCTAGAGGATGGTGCCTATACTGTGAAACTGCTATGTGAAATGCTATAAATGTGCTGATTTGAGAAATTAATTGTAATTTCGCCTAGTCATAGGTGCCCAGGAAAGGTCAGGAGCACCCATGTGCTCATATCTGTGTTGAACTAATGACCCAAGTCAAAATCTGGTCCATTTCTGTAACTGAAGACTTCTCTTATCATGTATTGTGTAGGTCTGAACTATGACTGTATACTGCTGAATGGGGTTCCTGATTCACCCAATGTATGCCCCCCTCATTTGGGGTGCATGTGACGTCGCTAGGAGGATGCAGCCCAAAGGAGAGGACCAGACGTTGATATGAAAATGATACCTTGCAGGGGGAGGGAATGTGCTTGATAAAAACCAAAGCACATGAAATCAAAGTGGTTAGAAATATGTGTTAGTGCAAACACGATAAATATGCACATATAAGACAATGTGTAATCTAACAAGAAAGAAGACAAAGTAGACCATGAAAAGTGAGTTACAAACATGAGACATCACTCACAATGTCGTAAGATAATCAGGGCCGAAGAAATGAAAATCATACAAGCAATGAACAAACAAGACATAGGGCAAAGCCCACAAAAAATGACATATGGTGAAAAACAATATCAAGCAAAGTACCGATCAACCATGGTGGAAAATAGTTCTTATAAGGAAATTCTGCACATGAAACACCCATTAGCGTGTTAGAAAGATAAAAAAGTTATGTCAAAGTGTGTATGGTGCGATAGAGTAGTTTTCTAGTAAGAATAGGAAGTGGTATAAAACAAAACAATAACACCTGTAGTGTGTACGAAAGTGGATGCCCCTAGGAGCCTTGGTAGGACTAGTAAGAGGTATAGTGCCAAGCATCTATGCTACATGTAAAGATCCGTAGAGAGTCTGCATTCACAACTAGAAAAAAAGTGAACACACATGTGTATATAGAAAGGATAATGACATACAAAGTATTTTTCTAGCATATGAAACAAAGTGTGCGTCAAAGGAGAAATTGAGAACTGCATTCACACATCTAACTCAACCTGGCTACCTAGCCCTTTGTGTAAGGTGTTCCAGATCTAGTGGAGGTAAATAAACAGATATGGCTAGATATCATTTTGTGTTGAATTCAAAAGGGAATCAAGTTTGTAGCGCGCTGATGGAAACATAACAGGTGTCAGTGTTTGGGAGTTCTATTACGGGATTATTTTCAGACAAGTCATCAGGACAAAGTATTGGCACACAAACTATTGGAAGTACTTCAGTGGGAGATACAACCACGTAGAAAGTAGGTGTTTATTTTAGTACTATAAGTGGGACACAAGGGATTTCATCAGTTGAACCACATCTCGAGCAGGGGGCACAGGAGGATCAAATCAACAACCACCTAGAGGAAATAACAATGGAAGTTCAGGATCTAGATATGGTGGGCAAGTTCCATCACCACATCAACCGCCACCTCAAAAACCATCACAATAGACGCCTCAGGTATATTTTGAGATGTCTCATTAGTTACCAAAGTAAAGGGGAATAGAGGATGCAATAGAGCATGTGTACAAGTGTGAGTTATTATGGCACGCGAAGGGGATTACAACTTCAAACAGAAATTTAAGTCAGTTTTCCACTAGGATATAAGTTCGCACACATAGTTGGTATAAGAATTCTGATCCACATCAGACTGTGGTATATTACAATGCTTTACGCACTACTTTTTTGGTTGAGTTTCACATCTTGGAGTTTGAGTAGTAGAGCATTAATGCACTCAATGATATCAAGTAAGGATTATCAAAAAGTGTTCAAGAATATGACGTGAATTTTAAGACTTTGTTGTCTAAATTATCTTATGATATCCATCCAAGTCATCATGCCCAGTGGTTTGTTAGGGGATTGTCAGCTCCATTCTGAAGAGGTTTATCCCATAGGACATATGTGGACACGTACAAGGCCTCTGATGTAGATCTATGCACTGAAGAAGTTGGGAGTATTGATAGTAGAGTAAGCCCGTTCTTCGAAGCCTAGATAGCAGCAACGACAAAGTAGTTGGAGAAAGTTTTTGCCAATTTTGTGCATGAGACTAAAGTGGTATATGGTACACTGATTATGATGTTGAAGGACACATTAAGGATAGTTGTTCGAGCAGGTCGGTGCGTGCATTTTTGCAGTCTTGTGAGATTTTCTACTTGGACCATGACGTTCAGAATTGTCCACTTCTAAAGCACGTGATTATGAAGAATGAATCTATGTAATGTAATATTTGTAAGGTGCACACACATGATACAAAGGATTTTTGGTTGATAGACCAGATTCACAAGGCATGTGAGATTGGGTTAATATAGAATACGGTGGAAAGAATCTCGCACAAACTTTTGAAGAGAATAACAATAGTGGAGGTGGATTTCGCGGAGGATATAAAAATAGAGGTCGCTGAGGTAGAAGTAGGTTCCCATGCGGGACTACTTGTAGGTCCCCTGATCATTACCAGCGTGTATTTCTGCAAAACATAGTTTTCTCATGGTGTGGAAAGAAAGCTAAGTTGGAAGATTTTCTAGACTTGTATGAGCACATGAACAAGAACAACAAGAAGGAAAATGGCGTGGGAATGATCAAGGTACAACGTGCAATGAGTGATCAATGGATACCAAGGAAGATGGTTGATCTTAAATTGCAACCTTTTTTGGTCACTACTCGTTCTGAAGAAACACGCACGCGTAAACCTTTCAAAGCCATACCACTCATCACACAAGAAGAATTCATGCATGAAAGGTATCCAAATGTTGCACATCATAAGGAAGCATTTCAAGAAACCATAGGAGTCATCAGAGAATTGCATTGCAAGATCCAATGTTTGAAGGAGAAGGCACACGAGAGGGAACACACAAAGCATATTGAACTCCTATAGAAGGATGTGGATGACTTGAAGGAGGTGTGTAAGATGTTGCACTAGGAGAATATCATTCTTATATTAGGAGAATGGTTGTGTGATAAGGTATCTTGCATTGGAGTTGAGCGCGAGCGACAAATACTACGTGCGAACTTACCACCTCATAACCATGAGTATGATAAGGAGATCACTTTGGATGCAGTCATTGATGGATGGTTGGTAAGAAATATTATGATAGATATAGGTTTTTGAAGTGAATGTACTGACCCTAGATGCATGGAATCAGATCGGGAGACCAAAGTTGCAACCATCCTCGAATGTGTTGTATATGAAGAACAAGACAAGGGCTATGCCTATTGGAGTATTGAAGGATGCTTCTATTACAATCCAGGGAGCCAATTTTATTGGATATTTTGAGGTCTTAGAAAGAAGAAAAATTTCCAGCATTACTTGGGCGATCATGGTGTTATGCAAATACTATAGACCTGTGCTTCAATAAGGGGTACATAAGTTTCAAAAATAGGAATGAGCATATAATTATACCTCTGAATGAAGAAAATGCTACATCGTATGTTGAGCCTCTAAGTGAAGAAGACATGAATAGGATTTATGACAACAAAGTTCATGATCGGGAGACCATATAACCATCTAAGGAAGGCATGTTGCAGTGGGGAGATGCACAGTCAGTTAGCGACACCACAAGTGTTGCTTGTGATAACTGGGCCTATGACACGTATGAAATGGTTGGGTGTGAGATGAAGGGATAGGTAACTAGAATGGTCAGGCCACGCATGGTTAGATGCATGGGATGAGTTCAATGACTATGATTCACTGGGGAAGAAAATCCCAAGTCTTTCTTGCGCGCCATGGAGGAACATTGACATAATGACGATGATTAGAGAAACATGGTGTTCTATACCCTACATTGTACAACATCGCACAGGTGAGTGACAAACAAAGATAAATTTTTGGGTTAGCAAGAAGTGAGAATCACCTTCTCAATGAGGTTAACACAGAGTAATACACCTAAAAACATATGTGAATATCATGGGAAGACTCCTTCTTTGGTACACGTCCATAATTGTGAGAGAATATGGGCACAAGGCCAGGAGGCCTTTCTAGCATCTTTGTGGGTGCATAAGATTTATTCCACTCTGTAAGGCTACACATGCACATGGTATATACATGTTGAACTTAAAAAGAGACTATAAGTTGGAGAAATATGAATGAAGGTATGTTCCATATATTTGATTATTTTTCTAATAAACCTCTAGTACATGGAAGCATTGTAGATTATGAGGCACATCACATTGGGGGATGTCGTGAAGAAGGAAGATCTCATGCATGAGTTGCTTGGAGAACCCGATCTTGAGGTGTACCTGGATGGTGAGGAAATAGACGAGTTACAGTTAGGACACATCTGGAAGTAAAAAGAAAAGGGTAAAATGGTGTACCTAATTGATGATGAAGAGGTTGAAATTTTGGAGGTTAACCATATAGAAAATGAGTGAAAATTTATGGATACAATAGATGAAAAGGCCCGCGCATATCATGTACCCATGAAGATAAAAAAGTAAACATTGGTAATGAAGACGCGTTGAAGGAAGCCATTATTGGTGATTATTGGTCAGAACAAGAGGTAACAAATATTATTGAGCTTTTGCGTGACTTCTAGGATTTATTTCCACGAGGTTACCATGAGTTGAAAGGAGTGCACCCATCATCACGAGAAATGAATATTAAGCTGAAGGAAGGTTCACGCTCAGTATAGAAGGTGCACCCATCAGCGAGGACCAAGAGAAGACTACATTTTCTACTAAATGGGATAGTTTTTCTTATACAGTTATGCCTTTTGGCTTGAAGAATGCGCCCCTTGTAGTTCTTGGAGGTGTACTTAGATAACTAGTCTATTTATGGGTTAGTCAGAGATCACTGTGATAACTTAAGACTCATGTTTGAAAGTGTTGGGATGATAATGTCAAGTAGGATATATATTAATGTTGTTCACCCCATATTAAGTTAAAATTTTGTCCATCATAATTTATTATGATGGTCTTCCACATTTAAGAGTGAAGCGACTCGACTGATTCACCCACCCATATTGATTTGGATGATCCCTCTTGGGATTATATATTAACAACGTTTAAATTTACAGACTAATATTAAGACAGAGATCAGTGGGGATGATCATTGTATTGAATAATATAGTGAAATAGCTCAGAATTCATTCTATGAGTAAGAGAGGGGTGAAGTGAAAGTGTTGGGTAAAAATTGTATTCACGATTATTAATACAAGTAGTGATTTATTAAAGTGGGGGTTTTTCCTTTCGGGTTTCCCCACTATAAATCTAGTGTTACCATCTCCTTACTTCTTTGTTATTTACTTTCAGCTCTTGTTATTAAATTTTGTAATCTGTTCAACATAATCTATAATCTTCGGCATTTATTTTTTGGATCTGTAATTTGTTAATTATACAATCCTTATAAATCCTAACATGGTATCAAAGCTGGTGATTATGCAAGTGCAGGATCGATCTAGAAGCTTTTAATTATCTAGAGTGAAGAATCTTAAAGTCTATTTACAGATCTACGAATCCCTAGTTGCTCCACAGTCGTCTTCAAGTTAATTAGGTTCAAAATTTTGATTCCTGCCCAAATATGTTTTGAATATATTATCGAAAAGGATGTTTAGATCGTGTTTGAGCAAGTGTATGCTTAGATTTATGTTTCTGCATCTAGTTACAGTCTTTTTTAGTTTAAATCCATTGTCTGTGAACTTTTTTTAAGTTTTTTGAGTTGTTTATAGCCATTAGGGCTATTTTTAATTTTGGATCCAAAAGATCTCTTTAGACCTAGTTAGTTCATATCATTTAAATCCACCCCGACTTTATAATTTTTTGTTTTTTGTTAAATTTGTTTTTGTGAAGCCCGATCTAATCATTTATTGCTAAGTGGATTTGATGTGTTAGTTTTTATTAGCTTTTTGCATTTTTTGTGAAGTTATGTTGACTGCGAAGCTTGAGCCAATCATTTTTTTCCATCTGGCTTCGTATTTTCATTCTTTTTAGATCTTTTCATTTGTGTGAACCTCAAGCCAATCAAATGGCTCCATCTTACTTTGAATTGTCAGTTCTTTGTTTATCTAATTATCAGTCGCGAAACGTGAGCCAATAAGGCATTTACATGTTTCTTCGTGTTGTTAGACTTGGGTTAAGATTTCCACCGTCATTTGTGAAATCTAATCTAATAAGAAAGCTCCAAGTTGCTTTATATTTCACGATGTCAGGATTTTGTTAGTTATTTCTATCTTTACAAAAATTGAGCCAATAAGATTGCTTCATATTTTGCATTATCAGTCCTTTGTTAAATTTTTCTATCTTTGTGAAATCTGAGCCAATAGGATTGCTCCATATTTCACATTGTCAGTCCTTTGTTATATTTTTCTGTCTTTGTGAAATCTGAGCCAATAGGATTTCTATAAGTAGCTCCGTATTTTTCTCTATCACTCTTGTGTTTTTTTTCTTCTAGCATATGCAAAGTTTGATCCAATAAAAAATTTCCAAGTCTTTTCTATTTTGTATTATCAGCTTTTTATTTTCCTACCTCTATCATTTGTGAAATTTAAGCCAATAGAAGTGCTCCAAGTATCTTTGCATTTCGCAATTTTCAGTTTTGTCTAAGTGTGGCAATGAGTTATTTAGTTAGATTTTTCCACCTATTCGCATTTGTTAGTTTTATTTTTTTGGTTGTGGCTTATCCAATATGAATTAGCCACCTTTTCACATTTTTCAATCTTTGCCAGTTTTGCGAAAAGCAAGCCATTTAAAAGGCTCCATGTATGCCCAGTTTTTCTTTAGATAGTTTGGTAAGCACTGCGAAGTGCGAACCAATTACATTTGGACACATGTATTTATCTTCTATTGTGTCAATCTTCACAAGTGTCAGGGTGTCAGTCTTTTCTTTGGCTTAGCCACTTAGATTGTGACACCTGTTGATTAATTTCGGACCCAAACTTTATTTCAAAGTTTATAATATTATGGGTACTTTAATTCAACCTAAAGTAATCTATTTAAAGTTTGGAAAAAATCTGTCAAGTGTGTTTTGTCAGTCACTAGATCATTGACAAGTGACATTGTTTGACTAAGACTTTGTCTGTCTCTGTTAGTTACGAACCAATTGAGTGTGTCCACATTCCTTCATTTTTTTTTTGTATTGTGTTAGAGAACGAAAAAGCAATCCAATTAGTTGACGACACATGTATACAATTATTTTGTCTATTTTTCAATTAATTATCTTTTGACTTATTAGTTACACTGCAAAGTATGAGTTAATAGAAAAGTGATACATGTTTTATCTTTTCGTAAGTTTTATTTTTATTTGCAATTTTATAACCCTGTTGCGGACCTAAAAAGGAATTGAATTTAATTTTTCAAGACTTCACGTTTGTCAGAGGATCTTCCATATTTTAAATATATCTTTAAGATCATAATTAATTAATTATCTAATTAATCTGTTATTAGACTGTAGCTCAAACCAACTAAGGTCCGTCAAATCGATCTTAAACTCGATCAAATCAAGTAATTTTTGATCAATTTTTAGTTGTTTGCATTCATATAGAAAATTAAAAGATCTATAGCTTGTTCTTTGTCTCTATTTGGCTTCTTTGATTTGATTCTTCAGCTACATTAGTTGTCAATGCCATCTAAGCATTAAAAATGGCTAGTTTTGCTAATTTTTCATTGGATAAGTCTTAGTTATTAAATGGAACTAACTACAATATTTAGAGAATTCAATTAAAAGCCTATTTTATGGCTAGGAAACTTTGAGATCTTGTAACTGTTGTGGAAAAATGGCCCACTGGAAGACAAGCTACCCCTTAAAACCTTATCTCTTTTTCTCAGATATCTCAAGAAGCTCTGTCCATCCTTTTGCAAAACATAAAAGATGATTTTTTGATGCATTTAGGTCATATGGACTCCCTTGCTATGTCCTGAAGTAATTAGAGACAATGCATAAAGACAAGATCTATCTAAAATAATTAAGCTAATTATGGAATTGTTTACAACTCATGAAAGGGGAATGAGAAAATTGTTAATTATTTGGAAAATTAATTTAAAGTGAATTAGATGGTTATAAGAATTGTTTCAATATAAGATTATGTACTTCATTATTTAGATAAATATTCATGAAAATTTTAGAAATTATATATCTATCCTTAACTCTAAATATCATAATGAGAATGATTTACCTAATTTAGATACTTTGTCTTCTCTATTAATCCAAGAAGAGCGTGTAATGGAAATTTTGATTCAAAAGAGACTATCAAGATTTGTTCTCTCATAATCATAAGTCTCATCAAAATAAGAGGAATAATAGTTATCCTCAGTAGAAGTCTAATATCATATCTAGATTTAAAGCAAATCCTAAGTTTAATTTTGCTAAAAATAGTCAAAACTTTAAAGTCAAATTCAATGGAACATGTAACAAATGTGGAAAATTTTAGCATAAAGTGTCTAATTGTATATTAAAAACTAACAAATCGGCTAATAACTCTAGAAATAGTAAATTTAATAATCAAAATAAACATCAAAATCATAAGCAAAATCATGAAAATAAGGCTGAGTAGTCTATTGCCCTGTATACTACCCTTTCAGATTCATATGACAATGAATGGATTCTTGATTGTGGTGCCTCTAGCCACATGAATTATACTCCCGGTATCCTCTCAGATGTTTTTAAATGTGAGGAAAATATCTAGGAGATAATTCCATCATCAGATCTGTAGGTTGTGGAAATGTTAAACTGAAATATGGAATAATTAGGAATGTCTTGTATGTTCCTCAGTTGAAAAATAATCTTTTTTCTTGATCTCAGTTAACTAAAGAAAATGGTAAAGTTGTATTGCCACAAGATAAGTGTTATGTAAAAGATGAAGTTAGTAATTTTATTTCCTCTGGTATTCATAAAAATGGATTGTATATCTTTGATGGATTTGTTTTTGAATCTTGATTTTTTTCCTCTTCTAGGAATGATATTCATCTCTGGCATGAAATATTAGGTCATGTGTATTTCTGAAGTCTGTATGAAATGTCTAAACTTAATCTTGTTGTTGGTTTCCTTAAACTAAAATACGATCATGAGACATGTGAAAGTTACTTGCGTGGTAAGAAACATGTTGAACCATTTCACAAACATCATGATCCCAATTCTTCTCAATTATTAGAACTGATTCATAGTGATGTGATAGGTCCACTTGAAATTCCTTCTTTGAGTGGTGCTTTTTATGTTGTTTTCTTTATTGATGATTACTCTAGGATGACCTGGTCTTACTTTACTAAGAAAAAGTTTATTTCAAGAATTTAAAGCTTTAGTTGAAAATGCTTCTAATATGAAAATTAAAAAAATCAGAACCGATAATGGAGGATAATATGTCAACAAAAAGTTTTATGAGTTTTGTGTGTCATGTGGGATTCAAAAAGAGTTTATTACTCCATATTCCCCTCAATAAAATGTCAAGAAATGGCTAGGACCATGATTCATGCATCTAACATGCCTAAGTTTTTATGGGCAGAAGCCATGAATAATGTTATCTATATTCTTAATAGAGTTCCTACAAAAACCTTCATCAAACTACTCCTTATGAAGTATGGACAAAGTAAAAACAAGATATCTCTCACTTAAGAATATTTGGTATTCTTGCCTCTTTCTTCATTCCAAAAGTTAAAAGGAAGAAGCTTGATCCAACCTCTTACTCTTGTATTTTTGTTGGTTATGGTTGTAGAACTAAAGTTTTAAAATTTTATTATCCTTTCAAGCATGACATAATAGAAAAAAAAATGTTGTTGTCTTGGAAAAGACATTTTGTGATGCTTCTCATGAACCCTCCTTTGTTTCTCCTGAGATAGAGCTTGATAATCCTTCTCTCGACATTATGGAAACAAAATTTCAAGAGGCTGATTATCCCGATCTATATGTGGTGGATATTGAGGAGGAGTCATCTCAATCCGTATTGCATCCTAAGATTCCTAAATGGGCTCAAAATCTAGTTAATGCGTCTAATCCTATTAGTCTTAAAAAGGTAATTCATAGTCAGCATTCTTACGATTCTTTGATGACCCGCTATGAGGTAGAACCAATGTATTTTGAAGAATCCTGCCAAGATGATAAATGGATTCATGGTATGAAAGATGAATACAATGATTTGATAAAAAATAACACTTGGGAACTAGTCCCTCCTCTTTCCAAGAGAAGCATTGTAGGATCTAGGCGGTTGTACAAAATCAAGTATAACTTCGTATGAGAAACTGAAAAATTCAAGGAAAGGTTGGTAGCTCGTGGTTTCACTCAGAAACTTGGTCTTGACTATATTGAGACTTTTTCTCCTGTGAATAAAATGATCACTGTAAAAATTCTTCTTGCTTTGGATGCTCAATATGGTTGGGAGATGCATCAAATGGATGTCAAAAATACTTTTTTAAATTGTGACTTAAAAGAATAAATCTACATGCATCAGCCTAAAGGTTTTGAAGAAATAGGTGAGGAACTTTAAGTATGCAAACTGAAAAAGTCCATATATGGTCTTAAACAAGCTCCTAGAGCTTGGTATGCTAAAATCAATGGTTTCTTTCAAGATTTTGGTTTCTCTAATTTTTGTTTTGATAATGATTTATTTGTTAAGTTTGAAAATAATCATATTATCATTATTGTTCTTTACGTTGACAATATTTTGATTACTAGCAGTGATAAAAATTTAATTACTAGAATAAAAGAAAGGCTAAAACAACATTTTGATATGAGTGATTTACGCTTACTAAATCATTTTCTAGGCATGGCTATATTTCAAGATCATAATTCCACTATTGTATCTCAATCTCAGTATACTTTGGATTTACTTAGAAGATTTAACATGTTTTACCATAAGCATGTTGTTATCCCTATTGAAGTTGGTGTCAAATTAGATTCTAAACATGTGTGTGCTAAATTTGATCCTACTCTATATAGACAAGTAGTCGGTAGTCTAATTTATTTGACTATTACTAGATCTGATATCTCATATGTACTAGCATTTGTTTCAATATTTATGCATGATCCTTATGAGGATCATTGGAAAATGGAGAAAAGAATTTTGAAATATATTAAATGAACAATTAATTATGGTCTATTTTATTCTTCTTGCAATTATGCACAATTAGTTGGCTATTGTGATTCTGATCATGTTAGTGATGTTGCAGATAGAAAGTCTACTTTTGGATATATTTTCAAGTTGGGTGGAGGTGCCATCACTTGGAGTAGCAAGAAACAACCAACAATTTTTATCTCTTATACTGAAGTAGAGTATAGAAGTGCTATAGAAGCTATAAAAGAAGCTATGTGGCTGAAAATAATGTTGGATGAGTTGCATATGGGCGTTGATGGGAGAACTAATCTTTTATGTGACAACCAAAGTTGTATTTCTCTTGCTAAGAATCCAGTTCAACATCAAAGGAAAAAACATATAGAAGTTCATATGTACTTTATTAGAGAAAATTTCATGAATGGTGATATTGATCTCAACTTTTGTTTGAATGAAGATATAGTTGCAAATATCTTCACAAAGTTTTTGTGTTCTATTAAGTTCTACAAATTTTGTGCCTTATTGGGCCTATCAGAGTTGCCATTGAGGGGGAGTGTGCATGACAATGCCATCTCTCAATGTTCTGTTGTAAACTTCTTATACATCCTCCATTTTGTAATAAGTAAATAATCAAAGTATGTGATTTTACTTGTAAATCCCAGCGAATCATTAGTTATGGGTATGCCTTGGTTTATAAAAGGATCCATAATTTGATATGTCTTCATATATAAAGCATTAGTCCTAAGAATTTTTGTATGGGAAGATCTGTATTATTTCTATTGTTTACATGATATCCTGAATCATCGTTGATGATTTATATATTTGTAAATACTTTTATAGAATAAGGTAATTTGACATGTTATGTTTTCTTCCCACTTAACATTAAGGGCGAGTGTTGGGGTGATAATGTTAAGTGGGATGTCTACCATTGTTGTGCACCCCTTATTATGTTAAAATCTTGTCCATCATAATTTATTATGATGGTCTTCCACATTTAAGAGTGAAGCAACTCGACGGATTCACCCACCCATATTGATTTGGGTGATCCCTATCGGGATTGGCTATCAGAAACATTTACATTTTTACAGACTGATATTAAGACATAGATCAGATTGAAATATCATTGGGGATGATCATTTTATTGAATGATAGAGTGAAATATCTCAGCATTCATTTTGTGAGTAAGAAAGGGGTGAAGTGGAAGTGTATTTGTGAGTAAAACTTGTATTTGAGAATCTTAATACAAGAAATGCCTTATTATAGTGAGTTTTTTCCCTTCAGGTTTCCCCACTATAAATCTGGTGCTACCATCTCTTTACTTCTCTATTATTTGCGTTTAGATCTTGCTATTACATTTTGTAATCTTCTCGACATAATCTATAATTTGCAGCATTTATTCTGTGGATCTATAATTTTTTACTTATACCTTCCTTGTAAATCGTAACAAAAATATGCAGGCAATTGAACATGTATTTAAACATTAAGAAGTGTATGTTTTCCACACCCTTTGGTACCTTTCTTGGAAAAATTATTTGCAAATAAGGATTGTTGGTAGACCATGCAAAGATAGTCACAAGCTTGGGTTTAGAAGAACCTACCAATCAGTGTGCGGTGCGCGGATTTCTTGGACATACTGGTTACTTAGTAAATTTATCAAAGGTTATGCAAAGATTTGTATGCCCTTGGAAGTGTTTCTCAAGGCAAAAGTAAAATTTTATTGGGGTGACACCCAACAACATGTGTTTGAGACAATAAAGGAGAAGCTTACCACTGCATCAATCTTGCACTTTCATTATTGGGAAAAACCCTTTCATGTGCATGTTGATGCCTCTGGTATAGCTATTGACGTCATCTTAGCACAAACTAGAGAAAGAAATGTGGATCATCCCATATGCTTTGCAAGTAGGAATCTTACACCCATGGAGAATAATTACACTACCACTGAGCATGAGGCATTTTCTATGATTTATGCACTTCATAAGTTTCATCAATACTTGTTATCTACTCTGTTCATCTTTTATACAGATCATATGACACTAAAATATTTGGTCAACAAGCCTTTTTTGCAAGGGTGCATCTACTGATGGATACTTCTTTTCCAATAGTTAGACTTCACAATTGTGGTCAAACCAGGTAAGAGAAATTCAGGTCTTGATCATCTCTCATGGATTAATTCCCACGAGGACACACATAACATTGAGGAAACAATGCCAGATGCACAATAATTAAATTTGAACTATGCACCCATAGATTTGGAGGATATTGCATTATTTCTGCAAACTGTACATGAACTTGAGGCCATGAAGATATTGGAGAAAAAGTAGGTTTTCATTCGAGTTGTGCCCTATTAGTTGATTGGACGTGATTTATACAAGATGGGAAGATATGAGATCTTGTGTCATTGTGTACTTAAGCATGAGCACAATGCTATTATGGGGGAGGCTCATGGCGGTATAAAAGAAGGACATTATGTAGGTGATGTGACTACGCACAAGATCTTGATGGATGGAATTTGTTGGGAAACATTATACAAAGATGTTAAGGATCTTGTGAAAGCTTGTGATAATTGTCAATGTATTGAAAATCCTAGAAATAGAGATGAGATGCCACTTAGACCGATTATGAGCGCGGAACCTTTTGAGAAGTGGGATATCAGCTTTATAGGACCTATTGCACCACTCATGTGTAGAACTGGAGCGCGCTACATTATCACTTGTATAGACTATTTGCCAAGGTGGGCAGAGGTTGTGCCTATAAATGATTGTACTGCAGCTACAACAACAAGGTTCTTGTGGGAGAATATAATCAACAGATATGGTTACCCCTTAAGCTTGATAAGTGATAAAGGAACTTATTTCTTAAGTGATACAATCAAAATTTTACTGACATAGTTTATGGTGGATCACCATAAAACCACTCCTTATCACTCTCAAGTTAATGGTATTGCAGAAGCTTTCAACAATATTTTGTGACAAACATTGACAAAGATATGTGATGTTGGAAGAAAGGATTGGGTTGATAAAGTGTTAGTTGTACTTTGGGCTTACATGACCACTTATACGAGATTGAACAAGGCCACACCATTTTAGTTAGTTTTTAGCACAGAGGCGGTATTATCGGTTGAATTCATGTTATCATCCTTATGAATTGTTCGTACAGGTGGACTAGATGATAAAAAAGATCTTCAAGAGAGTATTGATAAACTAATGCAATTAGATGAGAAGCATGCTATTCCATGTTGGGTCTAGAAGACTGAGAAGGCATGACAAAAGGCCTGACATGATAGGAACCTTAAGAACAAGACATTTGTAGTTGGAGAGATGGTTTTTCTCTATGATCTGAAAATAAAATTTAACTAGCAATTGTGCACACACATTTCTTTGCTTTGTATTGATTTTCGATGTAAAAATTGAGCATTATATCCTTTTGTATTTTTAATAAAAAAATTAAAACTGCAAGTACTGTGTAAAAATATAGAGAAATGAAGAGAATTCACCTGTAATTTGACACAAGAATTGATAACGGAGTTCGGCGCTTGAGGCCTACGTCTCTGGGTCCGATTGAATGGGACCGATCTATTAAAATCTTGAAAATAATTCTTTACAAAGAATTCTACAAAATTCTGACCTTCTCATAGTCTTCCTCTATCAAAAATAACAGAGGTTGCTTTTTACTTCTCCTCAAAGTTCCACTCCTAGCTCAAGTTATGAGCATTTCAATATTTTGCACAGACCCAAATATCGCTTCAAATACAATAACACTCCTTATATAATGTTTCCCAAGAAGTGGCGTGGCAGTCAAAGCTCTTATCTTTTACCATGGAGACCACGGTTCAAATCCCCCCCATATCTTCACTTCCTTCTCCTTATGCGGATTTCAAGAGATTTATCCCACATTGTGGGTGCATAAATGAAGGGAGGCATTTAATAATGCAAAGGGGGGTGCTTTTGTATTGGCTTTTGAGCCACCTTAGCCGCTTGGGATGTGGGTGCCTTGGTGGATGGATAAGTGTTGCGCATGGATATGCATTGACATATTTTTAGGCACCTTGTTTAATAATGATTGTGGAGGTTTAAATTAAATGCGTGGAATATGGAGGTAGTTAAATAATGCGTGGAATATGGAATTGGTCTTTGGTTTAATATGCACTTATCAATTAGTCCCACATGCATAGAAAAATGAAATCAGAGGCATATATATACACAAGTTGGTATAATGATAATATAAGGAGGCCAAGACACCCCTCCATAATCAAGTGTGTCAAACCTGGCTGAGGGTCCCCAGCCAGTAAATAGCAGGGTCCATTTGTCCACGAATGAGTGTCTAAGACCGGTGTTCCAAAAACCACTTTTATTCCGTCACACATTGTCCACGTGTCACAATATGATTGTAACACTTGGCAAGTGTGCACACGTCCAACCTGCACAAAACTCCAAATTTTGCCAGTTACCCGAAAATTTCAGCAAGCTATAACTTTTGCAAACGAGCTCTGTTTCCTACAAACAAGATATTGACGGAATCATATAATTTTTCTCCATGCTTTAAAAATTACTGCAACTTATTTTGAGAAGATCTTAGATTGATGTTTCTCTATGAGGATCCTATGGATCACTCTATGACTCCAAGTTTTCACGCCACCTAGGAAAGTTGAAAGTTCATTAGTTGGGACATTTTGTAGTAACCAAGATACTTGAATCAAGCACATGTCAATTACAAGCGCTAGATGACACTATGTTTCCTGGTTACTTCAATGGGAGTAGGCCGAAGCCCTACTATAAATACAACTTCTTGGTTTTTGTAATAAGGTGTTATTGTCATTTAGATTAGGTTTTCCTTTCATGTTTTGTTTTGCATTTCAATTCTTTGTTTTCCTTGTTTTTTATAATAAGCAAGATTACACGCAAGAAGATGATTACTATATATTGATTTCATGTGCAGTGGACCACACATGCTTTTAGTGTGGGGTGAGCTAGGTACAAAGGAAAAAAAAATAGACCTTGTTGTTGCTTGAAGGTGAGATTAAAGGGATAAATATGTACACGTGACAATAGAAGGATGGTGTGTCAGTTGCACGGTGTGTGCGTAAGAAAGTGGAAAAAGGTTTCATTAGTAATAAGAAGGATGGTGATAATAAATAAATTTATCTCAGGATGAAGACCACGCGTGGGAAAGTTTTGCGCAATGTAATGAGAGGTAGGCAATGACAGGTTGTACTACTTGGTGGAAAGCATAGAGGAAAGAAGTGTAGGGGCACAAGGAAACACACGTGAGGAGATTTGCAGCTTGGACATAGTAGGCACACTATAAGGTTACATATGTAGCGCATGAAAGAAAGGAGCAAAAAGCGTGGAAAAAGTGAATAAGCATAATTAAAGTTTACTATGGTGGTAGGTGAAGAGAAATTAATGTGGAAAAATCAAGAAGATATATAAAAAAAGAAGTTAAGCAGCTTCACTCTTACCTTGCACAAGAGAGTATTTGATCTTAGAAGACGGATTGAAGTGTGAACAAGTGCAAAGTGTGTGTGAAGAGGAGAAATTTAGTTAACCTAAGGAATATTTGGCATAGTTTGAGTTATGAATCCTTAGTAGGAAGTGTGAGGGTAAGATAAAGGCATGTAAAGAGAGGGATACATGGTTCTGGTGTCGAGTTACAGAAACTAGGGTTTGAGGAGAAAAATTCACAGTTAGACCACATGGGTTAGAAGAACCAGAGAAGGAAAGAAGGTGAGGAGTTGCAGGAGTACGAACTAGTGAGTAATATATTACCTAGGGAAACATATGAGTTGGAAATTTTTTTATTAATAGTTATCAATGGCACTTGATAAACCATGAACAAGGGAAGGAAGCATATGACTGAGGAAGCATCAGATGAATGGTTTATAAAAATTTAATACCCAGGTAAGGTCATATAGGGGAAGTCATGGAAGTATTAGTCGAAAAAATGCATGATTAGAAATTTCAATCATTGCTCAGATAAATATGAGGCCAAATTGAGAAGGAAACTTTCATCAAAACCAACTAGATGATAAAATCAAGGAAAAGGATCTATGATGACTTGGTACATAAGACCCTGGAGAGTGTGGGAGTATTTCAATTTTACAAGCTAACATTCTTCATGAAACTAGAATGTATGTATTAGTGGTTAGTATCATGATTCCATGAGGACTATTTTTATTTTTTAGGTAGGAGAATCCACATTAGAACACAATTGATAGGAAGAGTGACGGGGTTGCACAACTTGGGAGAAGAGATGGAGCTGAATTTGGATGATGATATGGGGGTAGAAGCCACTACAGCTGCACTTAATTATCATAAGGGATCTCGCGCGATGGATGTAGTAGCTGTTGTGGACCAAGGAATAATATTTTCCACATGTTTGATAAACTAAAAACTAGGCACATCTGAGAGGTGGGACCAAGTGAACAGGTGGTGGGTGCATATAGCGCACAAGATGGAAAATAAGACTTACCATTAAATCACACAGTATATCTCTAAAGGAATCATTGATGAGGCACACATTCAAGTAGATAAAGTTGATAAAACTACTTGGGGTGCCATCTTGCTTCTTTTGGTATTTTGTGAAAAACTAGTACCAGATGGACCCAAAGAGAAAATGTGGATATAACCTATGGAAAATAAGTTTCAAGCCTAGAGGTCCACCCAATTTATTTATGATGGTAGTATCAGTGGTGCCTATAAAAAATGGGTAGAAAAATGGTATAGAAGGTTGTGCAAAGCATTTGAAGGTGAATGTCGCATACCGAGAGAATTTCCCTTGATCTTGGATGGCTAAGCAAAATTTGAAGCCTACCAACACTTCTTTTTGGGTAGGTTTAATATGAAGGATGGGGAGAAAATCCCATGTTTTAAGCTACCATTCACGTTTACAGTGAGATACTTAAAATATTTTTTGAATAAATTGTATAATGTGAAGAAGCTAAGATTTGATGTAGATAAGGTGGATGTTGATTATCATATACTGCAGAAACCTACATATACCCCAACAAGGTAGCTTATGAAGAAATGATTGAGTTAGATGATATTAACATTACTCCTACGTCCATGGTATTTGGGAAGATAGAAGTTGTGTGTGTATATGTCTACCTAAGGCCTAGGTTCCAGGATGGGAAATATGTTGGTGACGAGAATACCAAAATTCCAGACCCTTCCAAAAGAAAGAAGATTATAGGCACCAAGAGGACTCGCCAGGATACTCCTCCGAGGTAAGAAGAGGAAGAAATAAATATTGATCTTGAGGTTAAGGAGACAAAGAAGGAAGACAGTGGCATGCTTTTCCAAGGCCACATAAGAAATATGAGAAGAAAAAATAAGGATCAAAGTGGTGGCACAAGGACCTAAGAGGTTGTTATAAGATCGCCAAGGATAACACCAATTAAACCAATCCCAGAAAATAAAAAGAGAAAAATGCGCAAGATAGTACACAAGAGTGAAAATTATGAAGGACTGTCAGATGAGGTTACGTGCAACATAGAGTCTTTAACTATTAATAATGTGGAAGATGAAGAAGAGCCTATGAGTGAAGAGACACATCATCACGTGGAGGTGCCCAATGATCGTGAAGAATGTCCCACTGAAGAGGATGAAGAAAATAAAAGGAGAAAAGATGATCCATCTAGGGATCATGGAGGTGCCTCTGGTGAAAAGGAAGTGGATATATTCTCATGTTCTGAAACTCATATACCCATAGCAAGGGTACTGGTGGCCAAAGGGGAGAATAAATTTTACACACCCCAAACATCAGGTACATTAATGAACCTATGAAGATAACAAGCGCAAGGTCCCAAATGTTGGGGGTTAGCACATACTTGTTGTACAAATCTATACTTAGAATTGAGCATACAAACAATAAATATGGAAATAAACCAGAAGAATGATACACATGATATAACATGGTTCACCCAATGTGGGCTATGTCTACCTAGAAACAACCAATCTATTAATATTTACTTTATAGAGGAAATACAATGAAGATCTACAATATTCCACACCTCACACAGATATACAATACTTTTCCTTCACAAGCTTCTCTTTGATCTCTCCAAGAATTCCTTCTTATAATTCTCCCAATTCTCACCTTTTAACCTTAGTTTTATAGCTTATAAGCATATAGAAACATTAGGGCAACTTAGCTATGTATTTATAACCCTTAGATCACATTTTCAATTAAAGGTTGGATCTTATCCAATGTTTATGATAAAAAATTTCATGCACAGGTAACCAATTTTGGTTACCCAACCGATACCAGTTCCTACTAGCTGACTGATGTCAGTAACCCAACTGACACCGGTTAATGTGTTAACCTGCAAGTTGTAAAACATGTTATTTATGAACCCATTTAGCTCCATAACTCAACAATCTCCCACTTAGAGATAAATTTATGTATTGTATCATACAAATCCATCATTGGTTCCTTTCCTTGGCCTGTTTCTTCCTCTTCAAGTCGTAAACTCGAAGAGCAATAGAAGTGGAGTGAAGCTCCAAATTCTCCTTTACCAACGATTTCATTAGCATATCCAAAGGGTTCTCATTTGTATGAATTTTCTCTCGTATGAAGTGATATCTGAACTAAATATGTTTCGTTCTTCAATGAAATGTTAATTACTTTTCCATATGAATCACACTTTGACTATCATTGTACAACCTGCAATCATATTGCTCCTTTCCCAACTCTTCCATGAACCTTCTCAACTATATCATCTATTTGCTACTCTCTGTAGCTACAACATATTCAACCTCTGTAGTAGACAAGGACATAACCTTCTACAATCTCAAAATTCAACAAACTGTTGTGCCACTTACTGTGAATACATATCCAGTGGTGCTTCTCCTACCATCCAAATATCCATCCATATTTGAATCAACATAGCCACATAAATAAGTATCTGACCCTTTATAACATAAATGTATGTCGGATGTCCCTTTCAAATATTTGAGCATCCATTGGACTGCTTTCCAATGCTCTTTGCCTATATTGGCCATAAATCTGCTCACAACTCCCACTACCTATGCAATGTCTGGTCTGGTATAAACCATAACATACACAAGGCTTCCAACTACTGACGCATATGGAACCCATGCCATGTACTTGACCTCATCATGTGATGTAGGACACTGATCTTTGCTCAATTTAAAGTGTCCAGCCATAGGTGTACTTACAAGTTTTTAATTCTACATTTTTAACATTTTCAACACCTTATTGATATAATCCTCCTGAGACAAATACAATTTCATGTTCTTCCTGTCTCTAAGAATTTGCATGCCAAGGATTTTCTTTGTAGATCCCAAATTCTTCATTATAAATGTATGAGCTAACTTTTCTTTAAGCTCAATAATGTCATGCATACTAGATCTTACAATAAGCATATCATCTATATACAATAACAAAATAATATAGATTCCACTTTCAAGCTTCTTGAAATAAACAAAATGGTCAGATTTACATCTCATATAACCATGCTCATGCATTAAAATGTCAAACCTCATATACCATTGCGTTGGGGCTTGCTTGAACCCATACAATCTATTTTTCAACCTACACATAAGTTTCTTCTTACCCTTGACTTCATAACCAAGTGGTTGTTGCATATATATCTCTTCCTCTAAATAAATGTGAAGGAAATCCGTCTTAACATCAAGCCATTCTAAGTGCAAATTTTCTACTACAACTAAACTCAAAACAATACATATGGAAGTCATTTTTTACTACATGAGAAAAATATCACTAAAGTCAATACCTATTTTTTGTGAAAACCCTTTTAACACAAGCCTAGCCTTATATATTTTCTATCCACCATCTTCTTCCTTGATCGTGTAAATCCATTTGTTCTGCAATGTTATTTTACCTGCTGATAACTTAACCAAATCCCATGTATGGTTTTGTTTCCAGGAATCTATCTCCTCATCCATTCCATGCTCCCACTTCTTTTGGGTTTCCTCTTGCATTGCTTCTCCAAAAAAATTTGGTTCACTAATATCAGTAAATAATAGATAAACTAAGGAAGGTGTAAATATTTTTGGAGGTTTACTTACCCTTTGTGACCTTCTCACAAAAATCTAGGATGTCGGAAGCTCATTTTGTACATCATGTACATTCATATCAACCTTTGACAGTGACCGACGCCAGTCAACTATAGCTGACATCGGTCCAGGCAATCGATGACGGTCCTAATATTCTACTATCGACATTGGTTCTGGCTGGCGATGTCAGTCCTATGTCTGCCGACACTAATCACCCTCACTGACGCCGATACCTGTTGATGTTTGTTTTGAATATGAGAATATATTTTATTCCACAAACTCTTCCACTGGTTCATCTCTGCATTTCATAATTTGATCCTTTTACATTCTCTTTTCATTCCAATCAATATTACGACTCCTAACTATCTTAAAATCTTATAAATCCCAAAAATAAAATCTAAAATCATTAGAGCCATAACCAATAAAAGTGCATCTCTTAGATTTAGCATCCAACTTATTCCTATTTTCTTTATCAACATGCAAAAAATCTTCTAAACCAAATACTCTAAGAAAAGAAAGATCTACCTCTTTTCAAGTCGAAGCTTCTTCTGGTATTCCACCATCTAGTGCACTTGAAGGTCCATGGTTGATTAAATACACTATCATATCTATTGCTTCTATGCAAAACTACAAGAATAATCCAACATGTATCCTCATACTTCTTTCATGTTCCATGATAGTCTTGTTCATTCTTTCAGCCACACCATTCTCCTGTGGTGTTCTAGTAACCATTCTTTCTCTATGGATTCCATTCACTTAACAATAATCATTGAAAGCCTTACTACAGTACTCACCACCATTGTTAGGTTTAAGGAATTTTAACTTTAAATTGGATTCATTTTCCACAAGGGCTTTCAATCTTTTAAAAGTCTCAAAAACATCAGATTAACACTTTATACAATAAACCCATACCTTTCTTGTGGCATCATCAATTAAAGTCACATAATATTGGGATCCTCCATAAGAAGCTACTTGAGTTGGTCCCCACACATCTGAGTGCACAAGCTCCAATTTTTACTCCTTCTTCATTGCCCCAACTTTAAGAAATCTCACTTTCTTTTGCTTTCCAAAAATGCAATGCTCATAGAAATCAAGATCTACATTTTTCAAATCTGATAACTTACCCTTTGCCTTTAAGATCTACATTCCCTTTTTACTCATATGGTCTAGTCAATTATGCCACATGCCTGCATCTGAATCTGAAGTAGATAGAATAGAAAAGGAATCCGTAACACAGGTAGACAAATACAATGTTCCTACCTTCTTGTCTCTTGCTACAACAAGAGCCCCCTTGGTAACTTTCCAAGAGTCAGCTGTGAATGTAACCATGCAATAAGATTCACCTAGTTGCCCTATAGAAATTAGATTTCTCCTGAGGCTTGACACATGCCTCACATCTTTCAATATCCATGTATTTCTATTTTTCAATTTTAGATGAACTTCCCTTTTACCAATAATATTGCATGGTTCATCATCTCCTAAATAAACATGCTCAAAATTATCCTAGACATATTTTTTTAAATAACCCTTATTATGGGTAACATGGAAAGAAGCTCTTGAATCTAAAACCCATGATTCTATTTTATTATACAAGGAGAGAATAAGGGCATATTGCATTACCTCTATTGCAACATTTTCTTCATTACCTTTGTCTGGTATATTCTCTTTGTTTTCCTTGAACCAACAATCCTTCTTTGTATGTCCTTTATTTCCACAATTCCAGCATGTTATTCCTCTACCTCTGGATTTAGACCTGCCTTTCTTAGAATTTGATTTTCCATTATTCTTGCTCTTGGATCTCTCCTTCTAATTTCTACATTCAAAAAATTTCCAAATGATGACTCTCCTGTACTTTTCTTACGTATTCTTCATTCAGGATTATACTAACCACATCATCAAACTTCAAAATATTAGTAGTAGATGTTGTATTAATAACAACTATTACCAAGTTATCCCAACTATCTAGAAAATAGCATAAGAATAAAAGTGTTTGCATTTCATCATCTAACGGAATATTAACTGATTTTAATTTATTTACAATGGAACGGAAATCATTCAAATGGTTTGATGCAGATCCACCTTCTTGCATTTTAGAATTAAATAATTTCTTTAACAAATAAACTATATTCGAAGCACTTGGTTTTTAATATAAATTAGTTAAAGATTTCATCAAATCTATTGTAGTTGTTGCTTCAGTAATATTAGAAGCTACAGATGCTATCAGACTCAATCTTATAGATTTGAGAGCCTTTCCATCAAGAATATTTCATTCTTAATTAGTCATCTTTGTAGTATTTGCACTTGCATCCAACAGTAAATATAAATATTTTTGATACAGATAATCTTCCACCTGCATCTTCCATAACTGATAATTATGACCGTCAACTTTCTCCACTTTGTATTTGTTATATTTTTCCCTTGTTGTTCTCCCACTCAAACAAAAATCCCTCTATGAGTAAATATGTCAAAACACAAAACCCTCAAACAAAAAATCCTTGATACCAGTTGTTAGGGATTAGCACATACTTATTGTATAGATCTATAATCATAATTGAGCATACAAGCAATAAATAAAGAAATAAACCATAAGAATAATACACAATATATAACATGGTTCACTCACTGTGGGCTATGTCCACCAAAAAACAACCAATCTATTAATCGTTTCTTTATAGAGGAAATACAATGATGATCTACAATTTTCCACACCTCACACGAATGTATAATACTTTTCCTTCACAAGTTTCTCTTTTCTCTCTCCAAGAATTCCTTCTTACAATTCTCCCAATTCTCACCTTCTAAAGCTAGTTTTCTGTCTTATAAGTATATACAAACATTAGGGAAACTTAACTATGCATTTACAACCCTTAGATCACCTTTTAAATCAAATTATTGTATCTAATCCTGTGTTTATAATAAAAAATTTCACACACTGGTAATTGATTTTGGTTACTTAGCCGATACCAGTTCCTACTAGATGTCTGATGTCAGTTATTGTGTTAACCTACAAGTTGTAAAACATATTATTTGTGAAGCCATTTAGCTCCATAACTCAACACCAAAGAACACTCCCTACTAAGAAATTGTGTGGGTGGGAGATGATTGATTTGGAAGTCACCAATATGCACACTGGAAAGATGATTTCCTAGAGCATGCAAACACACACAGATGATCCCAAGTTTGACATAAGAGGAAACATGTATAAGGCAAAAAATGAAGAAGGAACCAATGTCACCCATGTAACTGTAAAACCCACCGATCTCACTGATGAACAGGCTAGTATTTCCTTAACAAAAATGGTGACAGAAGTGGCTCGCAGAAATTTGGATAAGGGGCCAATATTAGGACGATGATTGAGGAAAATAAGAATAAATATTGGGAGGTACAATAGTTGATTGAGGTTCCTAAAAAAGCATAAAAGCATATGAAGTATGCACTTGTGAAGGATGAGGAGATTACAAATTCCATTATTGAAGTACGGTAGGACTTGGTAGAGAATAATAAGAACCAGTACCCATCCGCGCTACACTACTTGAAGGATCTAGCAGGGATGATGCTTGAGGGACAAAATTCTATGCGAAGACCTTCAATAGAAGAAATGGATGCAGTCCAAAAGAATAATAGGGTAGATGATGCATGAAATATTTTTGAATATGATGCCATGGTCACTACTTTCAAGGATGAATTGAAGAAGGAAGGTTTAGCATTGAGCAACTTCCAAGAACCATATCATATCCTTAGGGCATATACAATCAATGAGGAGAATGAAGTGTTAGTGGCCAAGAAGGATGAGAATCTTGGAAGAGAAGAAAGGATGGTTGAGATTATAAGGAAGTGAAACGGGATTAAGACAACGAGGGAGCCTCTGGAAATAAGGATTAAGGATCTAGGGTCACCGGTGGTGGTGAGGAGAATGGATGCGTTTGAAGGGGTGATCTCAGGCCTCTGAGGGATTCTTATAGAGATTAAGGGGAAGGGAGAGAATATGGATCCCTTGAAGATGTTAGAGATTATTGGAGCAATGTCAGGTACTATATTTAATGAGCTAACAGAATCACAAGAGCTTGAAGTAGCTATTAACAAAGAATTCCTTGAGTTGTTGTAGCCACCCTCGGAGTAAAGCATGCTTACATCTTATTTGGAGGGATAAGTAGTAAATCCCCATTGCTGAGGGAAACAATAAAATTTGTGTTGGCTAGTGTTGACCTCTAAAAATTCTCAAGTATAAGCCACACGTAGGATTTTGGGATGTGTGTGAGGAAGGTACGTAGGGGCATGTATGAAAGGATTAGAACAACGCGCAGAGGTTCACACCCAGGAACACAGGATTCAGGACTTAGCCAATTTTTACAATACATACTAAAAATAGAAAATCTAGATGGAGTGTTGACCATGCAAATAGATAAAGCACGAAGAATTTACGGCCAAGTAAAGGCTATTTTTCAAGGAAGAGCATGCAGATCAATCACACACATGAAGGCTATTAATAAGATTTACAAAAGTCTTATTTATAAGATAATCTATTATTGGTTGTTTTGAAAGGCATGCATTTAGTCTATTTTTGGGAATGCCTATTATTAGGAGAGTGTATGGGTGGTGAAGGGAAATTGTCCACCCCTATATATATATATATGTTGTAGATTAGTGTTGTGACTAGTTCGACTTAGTGTGTAGTTTTGGTTCTACGAGCATAGAATATTGTTTTGGACTAGGGTTTGATACTTGTGCACTTGGTCCAAAACTTTGGTATAATTTTTTTTATGTATTCAAATTCAGTTATGTAATACTCTTGTTATAATGGATTATGGTGGATGTATTATGATCATTGATATGTCTAAGCATGGAGATTACATGGTGCAATTGATATTGGTTATTGTTTGATATTTTATGTTTCCTTATTACACATGTTTCCAAAGTGGATGTATGTAATGGGTAAAGGGTTCTTGATTGTTTACTTGGTTAATTATCATCACAAATATGCATGCTAACATCTGGACAAGCAAACCAAAGGAGGGACCTCATAGCTGCATGTGCTTTTGGTGAGCATTCAAACCTACTGAATGAAGTGCCAGTGCACATAACACTTAAAGAGAAATTAAAGACTACAACACATATAGAATCATATTAGTTTACTTAGATGCATATATAGTGTTTGATCCACTATACAAGTTTAACTACAAAAATTTTTCTTTTATATTATATTGATCTCTAAAAGCCATGATGGCATATAAAATTTGAAAAAACTGAATGTATAAATAAATGTATATAGGCATACAATGATATACATAAAGAAAATAAAAAATTATGCCTACATGCCACAAAGGCATACAAAAAATTCCTATACATCAAAATTATGGGTTATCATCAAACAATTTGGTTCTCTTGGTCCATCGAGAAGATGAAGAACCAATCTCATAAGTGGGATGTCCCTTCCACCAATGAGAACTCATTATAGCTCCACCTATTAATAAAAATAAACAATATACACATTAGTATACAACGAATGACACATAAAATGGCATTAGTTAAAAATAAATACTTACCGCAATTACCTAATCCCTCTGAATCATCATCTACCTCTCAACATCAAAATTGGGGGCATAAACCTCATGAGCATCAACCTCAATGAAAAATTACCAAACTGGAGTTCTCACATCCTCCTATTGAAACCATGAAGAAGAAAATTATAATACATATGAATGTCATTTATTTACACTAAATTATGTTATTTAATACATCAAGATCTTAATTTCCAAAGAAATATCACAAGTGTAAGATCCTTTGGGCTCGTGTAAAACTCAAACTCAGCAACTTATAAACAAGAATACGTAAAAACAACATATTCCAAGGTATAATTTTTCACAACACTAGCCCACCAATGATCTACATCTCGCGTCCAAGGTTCATCTACATCAAATAAAGTCTGGTAATCTTCCTACATCCACACCCTTGGTCTGTAACTAAAGTTTTTCTTTGATGCGTATGTAGATAACCACTCGTACAATTCTATGGGAAAACAAATGAAAAATGTTTTATAAATATCATGATACAAATTATCTTCCACCCAATTGCATGCATTAAAATCACATCTAGAACCATATCTTCACACAAACTACTCTTATCCCTTATATACCCAATCTTCAATGGCCATAAGATTCAATCGATATGCCATCATCATGCAACATCATGGAAAACAGTTTGAAAAGAGGTCCCAAAAATGGAACCAAAATGTAGTCTTTATTTTCCTACTGAATTACCTGGGTATGTTGGCACTTCATCTAGATAGATATGAATGCTCACCCAAAGTGCGCGAAGCTACTAGGTCCCTCTTTTGTATTGTCTTGTCAGGATCTTAGCATGCATAATCATATTCACCATTAATAGATCAAGTAACTAGGTGCAAAGCATAACATGAATCAGATCACATCCCTAGAGCACAACGGATCAAACTAGAATTAAGATCAGATTAACCATACAACCACCATGATCAGAGACATCAATTATCATAATCCATCCAAAATACTCCATCAATAACCAGAAATATTACATAACAGAAGTTGAATACATAATAATAATGTCATAGAGTCATGCGCATAGGTATATCCAAGAAACATAACGTTGATACAATCTTGAGATTCCAAAACAATACATTATATCAATTATATATAGGGGTGGGGACTTTCCCTTTAATGCCCATGCACCTAAAAATAGCTTGTGTGCTCAAAATAGCCATGTGCCAATAGCTGCATGCTTTTATAAGGAGGCTAATAATAAATTAATCAATAATTAAACTCTACTTTAATCCTATTATTAGCTTGGTATATGCATGACCTTAGATCTTCTAATTTTCTCCCAAAATAGCCTTTTCTTAGCTGCAAAGTATTCATGCTTTCATCTTTGCATGATCTTCACTCCACCCACTTTTCCTATTTTTATCCCATGCCATGAAAAATCAGCTAAATCCTGAATATTTCCTTCTTGTGCATGCCCTTGATAACTAACACTTGCACACACTTCTACATCCCTCTTGCACACCTCAACACTCAACACACTCTTCAAATACTTAGGCAATTTATTCAGCCCAACACCACCCAAACCAATCCTAGGATAGAAGAAGAGGCGAAGGCTAGTGCAGAAAGGTGACAATGATGATGAAGAAGTAAAAGAACAAGAATTTTCAACCACCTAGGATGCAGAGGAAGAAAAATCCAAAGACGAGAATGTACATATCGATGCAGAGGTGCATGAGGCATATGGAGGAAATACCAAGGAAGAAGAGGAAGGAAATTTAAATGGAACGCTGAAAAGAGATGAAGGAGTTTTAGGAGGTGATGGAACTAGTGCGTGCACCCGTACTGAGCAACACATATCAACATGAAGGTGCACTAGAAAAAGGAGGAAGAAATATGAGGTTGTGTGCACACCTTAAGTAAGATATATCAATGATTAATCAAAGGTGTTGCACATGAGATTTCAAAGTTTAGTACCAATGGAAAGCCTCTATGGATGGGAAGTGATCAACTCTGAAGGTTCATCCATGCACACTATGAAGATGCTTTAATGGATCATGGATACTCGCATAGACAAGCCTAAATTTGAAATCACTGAAGAGGTGTTTCCCAAGCACAAAATGAATAAGGTGCTAAGGGAACTTTTAACAGTGAAGGAAACTAAAATTACTAATGAGCAAGATAACAATTATTTGAACAAAATGGCAGCAGAAGTAGGTCAAAGAAACTTGTACAATGGGGACACCATACAAGTATTGCTTGAAGATAAAAAGGATAAGGGGCAGGAGATTCAGTGACTTACAAAGGAGAATGAGAAGGAAAAAAAATGTGCTAAGTATGTCCTTGACATGGCCATCTATATTACGGATTAGATCAAGACAACACGCCCCGAGTTTGAGGATAAAACCAAGGAAGAGTACCTCTCAACGCTACATTATTTGGAATATCTAGTCCAAATTATTTTCTAAGAGAATTTGAATGTGCAAGAGACGTCACAAGAAGACTTAGCCAATGAAAAGGAAATACATAAGAGGATGATAGCATGCAATATTATAGAATATTAGGTCTTGTGCTAGATGATGAATGGTGCGTTAAGGAATGCGTGATGTGATTTTGATAATTGTCAAGATCTTTCCCCCATCCTCAAGGCACATACTAATTAGGATGAAGTGGTGTTGGGGAATGTGCAGGCTACAAAGGAGGGAAAGCTCAGTCATGAGGAAATTTTGGTAGAGATTTTGTAGAAGCGGGATGCCTTGAAAATAGTTAAGGAAGCATATGAGACAAGGCTTAAGTAGATGAGGTCCCTCATCGCGTAGAGTATGGATGGCATGGAAGGATTGATCTCAGGTCTAGCCAAAGTTATAAGGAAGCTAAATCAAAAGGGAGAGGATATGACTCTTGATCATATGTTGGAAGTAGCTAGTATGGGTCTAAATACAACAACCAAAGGGCTAGTAGAATGGGAAGAGATAGAGAGCATCCTCAATGAGGATTTCTCTAAAAAAATTCACCCATCACAAGAGTAGAGATTAACGCACTTCAGGATATTATTTAATTAATTTGGTATATGCCATTAGTCTTTGTGCCTACACATTCTTTATTTCTTCATTCAACATGAGAAATTCTTTACTGCAGTGTTACCAAGGATGGACAACATACCTAGTGTGGGGTAATGTTGTTAAGGGAAATTGACTAAGTACCTGAGAAGTGTAGAGAATTAGGCGTAGGAATGCGTGTGCTTAGAAGAATAATGTTAACATGTGGATTTTGAATAGGGTAGCATGCAGAACTTCACACATATAGGAAATAAAGCAGGGACTTCCGATTTTCCAGATCGAGCTGAAAATAGACTTGGAGTGATGACCAAGAAAGTGGGAAAAACACATGCAAAATGCACATGAAGGAGGTTAATAATAGGATTAAAGCAAGTCTTATCTTTAGGATTAATATATTATTAGCAGAAGTTGTAAAATCATGTAAGATTTGTATGCATGGTTATTTTTAGGAATGTAAAACATGCTGTCTATTTTTTGAGATAACACCTATTATTAGGAGAATGCATGGGCGGTGAAGGCAAAGACCCCACCCCTATATATACCTGATGTAGTTATTATTCATTAGAAGCCATTATTTTGTAGCAAATTCATGTGGATCTGATGCAGATCTAGGATTTTGATGGTCCAACACACCAATGCATTGACTGTTATGTATTAAGCTTCTAATATGTAATGAATCTGATTATAATGAATAATTATGGTTAGATAATGGTTGTTGACATAACTGAATATGGTGTCTTAATGATTCAATTGATCTTGGTTATTGTTTAGATGGTTAATATTTATTATTATATGTGTTTCGAAAATGACATGAATGTAATGGTTTAATGGTTAACACTATGGTGAATATGCATGCTAACTTCCTATTGAACATCACAAAAGAGTAACCTAGTAGTTATGCGCGCTTTGGGTGAGCATTTAGATATTTCTAAATGAAGTGTCAACATGCATAGCTGTTGTTGGTAATAAAAGAGACTACACTCTTATATTCTGAAATTCACTTTTTCAAATGTAGGAAAATCTTTTTTCTTTAACCACTTTTTCATATATCGACGTTCACTTTTTCAATATATCATCACTCCATTATTTTTACACTTCTTAAATTTTGACATTCACTTTGTTAAAGTTTAAGCATGCCAATCATTACTACAAACGTGGGTTCACGTAAAACATAAAACAAAGAGTTATTTTAAATACTTCATGAGATGTCAAAACAGATGCCTCATGTGGCTTCCCAAGTTAGTGATAAATCAACTAAAAATCCAATTACACAACCTAGTGACAAAAATATTTTGACTAAATTCAAGTGACAATTTACACCCCTAGGAGAGAGCCTCTCTAGTGTCTTTCATTAGTTAACAAAGGCTAACATGATAAGATACCCAATCACATGACCCTTATATGAATGGAGACCCAAACATAAGTGATTTTAAGAATCCAAATATTGTGAATTTCACTGCATTGAAGGCCACTCTATGGATAAGTGTTCAAGCCTCTACCATTATGTCCAAGTTTTAATTAATGATGACATTATCAAAATATAACAAACTTCAACTATCTCAACTTCCAATGATGAATTAAATGTTTTCCAAATCCCTTTAAACGATACAACTCCACAAGATCAAAACGAAAAATGATAAGGATCTACAAGTCAAAACTATTTAACTTCTCTGAATATTCTTCCATTAGTTCAATTAGAAATTGAGAGCATTTCAAACAATTATCTTCAAAATTAAAACAAAAAATTGAATTTTTTTTTATGAAAAATATAAAGAAAAGGGTCAATCATAAAGCACCATTGAGTTTGATTTTATCCTTTCAATGCTAAATATTATGCTCGATATCCCTAATATTTTTGTAGAGACACAATGTAAGTTTTAAAACTTGTAACAATGCAAGCATCCACGTCCCTAGTCACTCAAATGATTAATATTGAAATTATTAATGTTTCACACCATCCATCTAATGTATATTCTTCATCAGATTCACAAGATATTATCCAACAATCAAAGAATACATTTACACAACTCCCTTCCATGGATTTTCCTACAATGTCATTTCCATTTCAATGCATTCTTGCTCGTGAATTCCGCAATGTGTGTACTTTTAGGGGTATATATACACACAACCATTTAAATCTATAATTGCAAATATATCATTAAAAAATCTATTCCTATCATTTGGTACATGGGACATTTTGACTATTGACATCCCAAACATTCATTTCCAACACATTGAGGCATTCATCAATAACCCTATAATCCAAATAATGTTTATAGACAAAGTAAAAACATCAAATATCTTCTCTATAAATCATAAGATATGTCTTGAATTATCATCTAGGGATCAATCCTTTACTCTTCATATCATTCCACTCATGGGTGAATATTAAATTCAATGTATTCTCCACATTGACAAATTACATATATCTTCACATAGGTTTTTCTATACCATCAAAAACTTTTCCAATCACATACCCATTGACTTGGGTGTCCTCTCGAGTCTCGTATATCAGGACCAATTAAATCATATCATTGAAAATATTTTAATCCAAACTATTGGCTTGGATCTTGTCCACCCAAGTATCATCAATTAATACTACTTCAATCACATATTTTCTGAAAATATTTTGATCCCTTCCATTGGCTTGGAATTTTTCCTACCAAGTCTCGTAAATCCAAACACATCAAGTCACCTATTTGTTGAAAATATTTTGATCTACCTAGTTAACTTGGATCTCATCCATCAAATTATTTCAAATTAGGACCATTCAAATTTCATAAACATGTACCTCTTCCATGATGAGTCCAATCCAAACCCTAGTCCATGAAAAATTAAAAAAATCAGAACAAGAAAAAATTGAAATAAGATCCACATTAAACCACTCATCAAAGAACTATTTGAAAATTGAAACCAGAAAAGAAAAAACTTCTTATTCACGAGTACTATCTACTCTAGGGAGGGAACTTGTACAAACAATTTTAATCGTTTCATCTATTTTCATATCTTTACTCTTCCACTATAAGACATGAGTTAATCTTGTCCTTTTGGAGAATTGTGTATCTTGTCCCTATTCTAAATTCTTCCATTTGATATGTTTTTACGTATAGTGTTGTATAAAAGCTTACTGATGGAAAAAACTCCTTTCGAAGAAGCTCTCTCCTTAGTAGAAAGTACTAAATTTCCTTACCCTTATTTTTGTCTGCACATCTCAGTCTAAGGTGATGAGTCCTTGTGTGCTACTAGTTGCATGGGGATGAGATTTAGGGGGAAATTGTCTTTCCTACAAGAAAAACCACAAGGTAAAATCAATCAAAATATAGTATTTGGTGTTGAACCCACACTTCTTACTGGTAGTGTGATACTGGGAACATACAAAGGTACCCTTAATCACCTACATCTTGTCTTCAGTGTTGAACCCTTACCTCTTACTATGGGGCAAAAAGTAGTGGGTCACTTCGAAAAAAATCAAGCAACAGAAATCCTTTCAGTAAATGAATCAAAAGTGATTAATCATGAAAAATCCCAAAGAATCAATTTAGTTTCTCATATTAAAAGAGACAAGAAGTCATTCACATTATCTTTCTAATCAGTAGGCCATCTATGGATCTAAGTCTAGTCTTGACTTTACTAAGTAAAATCATCTTGAAATCATTCAAATAATCTTGATTGGAGATGAGTCACATTTTCCTAAATGGACCATTGTTAACCTCATGTATTTGTATCCATCATCTTAATTTACACATAATTATCTCATTTTTCTTACGTCCTTCTTGGCTTTTGGTTGTGATCCCTTGCATCTTACTAATTGCGTGGAGTTAAGGGCGGTGTAGGACATCCTAATCACTATATAAACATTTTTCCAATGGAATGAATTATTTACAATTTTTTGAACATAAATTCAAATAGTGTGCCCTGTACTGAGTAAACACTCCAAAAACATCAAAACCTTTAAAATTAAAAAAATCATATATTTAAAAATCCTTAAAAATCAAATCATTCAAAATCATGAAATGTATATATTCCAAAATCCTTAAATATCAAAACATTCAAAATAAAAAATCAAAACAATCAAATTCCAAAAAAAAAAATCAAAAAATGTTCCTAAAAAACTTTCAAAAATTGTCAACACAATTACACAATATCGCATTCTTGCCTATAATCCTAGTGATCACTCTAGACTATCCTACGATTATCTATTTCCTTAACCCTTGCATGTATCCTTTCTTGGGTGCAAGATAATAAATTATACCCTCGCATGTATCCTTTCTTGGGTGTAAGATAATAAATTATACCCTTGCATGTATCCTTGTTTGGGGCATTTTGGCTCTCATGTTCTTCCCATGGAAACATTTTGTGGCAAATCTTCATTAATTCATGAATATTCCAGATTTTGAAATTTGGTTTTGGATAATTTTTAGGGGTAGGCAGCTTGTTATTTCGATTAACGTTTCTAGGTACAAGTTAATTTTAGGAGTCGATTCACCCATTGTTTACACCAATAGCTACATTTTTTAATTCAAATCGTCATTGGCAGAAATTAGAATTTGTAAAATTTTCTTTCATATACGTAGTGATTTATAAATTTACAATTTTATATACCAAGTATATATCAAATTTTCTTCACAATTCTTTTACCCATGCTCATGGTCCTAATGAGTATTGACGATCGAGATCAAGTTAATATCGCAACCCTAAAAAATTAAAAGTATTTTAACAGTTAATTTGTTATTCTGTTGAAGTTGTATATAATTTAAAATGCCAGCAACGACCATTAACAGTAGCATAAATATATGCTACCGATTGGTGGCATACTATATGCTATCGGCCAGTAACATAGATTTATGCTACTGATAGGTAGCATAAATTATACTACCAGCCGACAACATAAATAATGTTACCTATCGGTAGAATATATATATACTACCAACCGGTAGCATATAGCGTACCACTGGTTGATATCATATTGTATGCTACCGTCCAGTAGAATACATTTATGTTATTAGCCGGTAGCATATTGTATGCTACCATCTGATAGCATATATGTATGCTACTAGCTGGTAACATACATTTATGGTACTAACCAATAGCATTTTTTTAGTGATGTCGAAAAAAAGAGTATGGGATTTTTTTTTCTTATGCCTATATTTTTAGGATAAAAGTAATGATAACCAGATCGTACCAATCCAAGAACACAGATGCTAATCAAACACCATGATCTATAAGATGAAAGCAATTCACCAGAATAACTTTACATAAAATATTTGCAAAAAAATGAGCAATAATATCATATATTATTATAGAACTCAATGAAATACAATGAGAATGGGCCTTGCTTATATAGGCAAGGAATAACAATCTAAGAACTAGTCAATGTCGTAGATCAAGCCATAAATCAAGGAATAACTAGTCATCAAAGAACTAGTCAAGACCATAGATTTAGGAGAGAACTAAACATCAAGTATCTAGTCAATACCATATATCAAGGAAAGAACTAGTCAATACCATAGATCAAGGAAAGAACTATACCTAACAACTAGATAATATCTCCTAGTATCTAAATAAGATAAAAGAAATATCCACACACACAAGTGGGCGAGGATAAATACAATAAAGGTAAATAATGTACCTAGGTGAACATCAGCTAAGGTAAATATCTACTCTAGCAGAGGACATATTTATCATTGAGACAATCATTTTAACTACCAACATCAAAAAAATTCCAAAAAATTGCCATACAAAACTGACTAAATTTGTATTTTTTTCCATAAAAAATCATTTTTAATTTTTTTTATTTGTGCCATATTTTGCAAGGACATATTTCTCATCGAGTCGGTCATTTTAACTGCTATTGTAATTTTTTTTGAAAATTTACGTATTTTATTGAATGACAACATATACTATTAGATGACATCATATACTATCAAGTGAAAATTGCTATCAATCGACACCATTATCAAAATTTTTGCCAAACCATTCGAAACATGATTCCTTCATATTTTCCTTCATTTCAAAAGTCATTTTCACATAGTCTCCTAGTAATATCTATGATTTTTTAGGGGGAGGTCTTAAAATTTACCTTGGTTCATCCTCACATGTATCCTTGCTTGGAAAACTAACCTAATCAACCTTAGATCAAAATTCAATGGGATCCAATAAGAGTGCCATGAGGAGTTGCTTAACTCCTCTCTTTAGTCTGATCCAATCCCATTACATGTATCCATTCTTGGGGGCATTCATATCTACTTATTCTTCACTTTAGAACATATTAAGGGCATATTTATATGTCTTTATTTCAAGTTGTGTTGCATTGTTGATTTTTTTAGCCTATTGTAAGTAATCTTGTTAGCATTTTGGCTTCAATATAACCTTGGTGTGTTTAAATTACTATATGTGTAGGTTTTTTCTTGTATTTTATCTTTGTTTTTGACCACTTGCAGGTATCGTGTTAACATCTTGGCTCATTGTTAACTTTAGTGTATTCATTATTTTGTTTATTGGGCTTGTTTTCCAATTTTGTCATCGTTTTTACCAATTGCAGGTATCGTGTTACCATTTTGGCTCATTATTAGTCTTGGTGTAATCATTTTTTCTTGTATATTAAGTTTATATTTCATTCCTAGTTTTCATTTTTTTATTATCAATTATTAGTATTCTATTGTCATCTTGGCTCATTTTGCTTTGTATATTGGGCTTGTTTTCAAATGTTGTCTTAATTTTAAGACCTATTAAATGTATTTTGTCAACATCTTGACTTATTCATAATCAGGGTGTCTTTCATTTACCATGTATATGGGTTTTTTTCTTTGTTTATCTTCATCTTTAAACCATTGCAGGTAAATTGATAGCATCTTAGTTCATATATAACTTTGGTGTACATTCATCTTACTGTGTATATTGGGTTTATTTTGCACTTATTTTCAACTTTAATTTTTAACCAATTACAGGTATTTTGTAAGCATCTTGGTTTATTTATAGTCACGGTGTAAATAATCTTACTATGTATATTGGGCTCATTTTATCTTTTTCTCTATGTGTGTGTTTTCTACACACATATGGGTTGTTCATCATGGTTTTTCAATAATCATGGTGCTAACTCTATTATGTAATAGCAAAATATGTTTCTCTCAAAATATTAAGCTGAATGGAAGCTAAGTTATGAGTAATGATTGATCATCTCACCATTACATTCATTTGTGCATCTCATTCACTCAATGGCATATCCTTTCTAATCCCTCTTGAAAAATAAGTACTCTTATTCTTCATATCAAGCGGCTATCCACTACTTTCCCGCATCACCCATCCACTTGAGGGGGAAATCCCTTAACATAATACATAATAGTTGGGGCATCTAAATGATTCACTAGGGAAAATCAAGCATCCAATCAACTAATTCATACTTGCTGAGGCATCAAAATTCTTCACTCAGGAAAATCAGGTAGTCCCTACCACTTTTTTATCATTCGACCACCATTTTACATGTGTCTACTATCATTAAAGTGTTATTACTCTGTAATAACACTTTAAAGAGGTTAAAATGTATATACCCCCAAATTACCACTATGCATTGTAATCCTTCAGTATTATCCCAGTTCACATCCTATTATTCACCCCCTTATGATTGATTTAATTAATTCTAGTTATACCTTATCACCCCACTTTAGCTAATGTTAATTATCTAATTTAATATTAAATTAAATAGTTAATTAATCTACCTTGTCCAATTTGTAGCTAATTAAAATTAATTACTTAATCCTGGGAAAATGCACCTATTTTCCTAGTCAAACAACCACTTCAACTCCAGTCTTGGGATCCACTTCACCATCACAGTCAACTCCACTTGGAATTCCACTTGGACTACACTATCTAGAATCCTAAAAAGGTGGGGGAAATTAGCATTTACAGTGTAACTAGACCTACCTTTCCAAGTCATGATAAATTCCAAATTTTCATTACCCCTTCAAAGTTCTTCCAGAAATGCTACATTGCTCAAGTGACATATTTATTATTGAATAAGAAATGCACTCATGATACTAGAACTACAAATCAAATTATGATCTAACCCTTTGTCAATTCAGCCTCTGACTTCACTCCTGCAAAAAATAGGCCTTACCCTTTTGTAAATCCCCAATTGGATATAGTTATCTCCCACTAAACAATCCAAATGTTTTTGTTTTGATTCTCTCCAATATCTACATATTGGAAGCTTTTCACAAATCCATAGCTTGTGGATTCACTTTTCCCATTTATCAAATCCATGATCCTGGAGGTCACATTCAAGAGCACCCACCAAATCCTTCTTAATACAAGATTCAACAAGTCTGTACATGATGTTGTGCAATCAATTGGTGAATCAAATCAGAAGTTCCAATATCGTATATTGTGTCTTATTGTTTTTCTTTCAACTTCATAATGAGATTACTCATTGCTTACATTACCTACCTCTAGCTTGGGATTAGTTGAGAGCAGTTTCACAACTTGACCAAATCTCATGTCATGGTTGATTTGGAATTCTGTGTACACCTTCACTCAACCCCCGTTCTTTCTACAAATCCAATCTAAGTATTTTCTTTCGCGCACACTTTGATTTATTTTACAATTTCCGCACGCTGCCTGCTTCAATTAATGTCCATCCCCAAATACTCACGTTCACATCTTTGCATGTTATAGTACTTCTATTCTCCCACACTGTTTGTTTCTTAGTTGATCGTCTTCAAAATCTTATGTGGAATCCACTATCGCTTAGCTAAAAGTAATATAATGTAGTTACCTGGATGTTCCCATGTAGAGCTCTTGCATCATTCACGAATGAATATTCCCCATGGTGGTGAATGTTACAGTTACCATGGTTTCCTTCTAAGGAGTGTGTGTTTGGATACAAATATGGATACACTTAAAAAATATGTTTCCTCTGCACATCTCCCTTCATCGGCTATTATGTTGATGTATAGAAATTAGTAAATGTGGTTCTTGGTACTAAGGAATTTCTATTTATCAGTGGGAACGTTGGAAATTCCCTATGTTAGAACAGTCATGTCTCTAAGTAAATTTTAAAACACAATAGGATTTGTCATGCTCTTCCATAAAACAATAATCAATTTTCCCGCAGTACTCCCTAGCCATGCCTAATAATGGAAACCTTTAGAAAACATTAGGTATGGATTTTAGCTTCCATGTACCTCATGTTATCATAATGGAAGTGCCTAATTTTTTCCCTTTTTCCAATGGTTGTATGAATGTAGAAAGACTTGTAGATGGAGTTTGGATGCATACACAAGGCATGTGGATTATTCCTAACATTTTAATACTCAACGAAGTTGTTAAGAGGAGATAGTGACTACAATGGGAATCATGGAATAAGTACATAGTTACTGGGTTCATTCAACATTGGTTGTCTTCACTATTTCAAGAAAATGTGATAATGGTAGGTGTAAGATCCTTCCACCTCAACCTTTTGTACATCATCCTAGCCTAGTTTGTGTCAAAATGGGAGATATAAATTGTGGCATGATCACCCATTGAAGCATAATACACAGGAAACTATTTTTGTTAGAGGCATCTTGCAAGTAGCCTTAAGTAGATGATGTAATGTACAAATTGTTGAAAGCATGCACAAAGCTATACCAAGATGTTAACAAAGGCTGGTTAAAGAGAGGTGAAGTCTCATAGAATTCCTCGATGATACCATAAGGATATGTAAAAGCCTAGATCTATGTGTAATGATCGATATCAAACTCTTTAGATTATAGGAGTGTGTTTTCTTGGTGTTTTCAGAGTACATTAGAAAATGGATTCTAGTGTATATGTAAATCTAGCTGATTTTGGTGGATACATGTGTATTTATACTATAGAAATTCCAATGATTTGGCTAATGCCCCCTTGGGTGATCTATTTCAAGTAGGTAGACCTGGAAGGGATTGTGCAGATGCAAGATCTCTTGATTGAATATGTTCTGGTCATTACAGCCTCCACTTCCATAGTCCATCCTTATCTGAGCAAGCAGAGCATGAAGGTTTCTCCCTTGTTAGTTTGACCCATCATGATGCTGATTTTATGTTCTTTGTTTTAAAAATCATATTTTATAAATTAGTGTGAATGTTTGTATTTTGAATATGAAAGGAAAATTTTCACACCCGTGTTGCACTAGTAACAATGAAATAATTATTTTTATGTGTAGTTGAATAACCGACCTCTAACATGACACCCCTTTGCTTTTCAGTTATCTAAATAACTCAAAATGTACCTTACCAACCTATCAAGATATAAACATGAATTTCAAATGAAATTTATGGGTTGAGGTCCTCATCGAGCATGATAAAAAAAAACACTTGTGATTTTCACTTTGTTAACTTATATGACTTAAAAACAACCATCTTAAAGTTCACAAGATGTCACAGTTTGGAAATGATGTTTGCGCTAAGCATGTGCAATGACCAAAATGAATGGGTGTACAATTTTTTATATTGTATGGCAATCCTTGATTGGACTAGGAGTTAATCTAACCAATGATACATAAGATTGCACCCACCCTCTTATTTGATATTTTATTGAATCAAGTTTACTAAACTCATTTTGATGAGTCGAATGGAGCTATTGGTGACCGCTCAACCTGAAAAAACTAGTTTGGAATCATGAACCGAAGATTAAATAATCCCATTGACTTCATTAGAATTTGCTTTCAATAAGTGAACACTGGGGGACACCTCTTAATTAGGGGTCATACTTCTCCATATAGACTAATTGGAATCCATAGCTATTTTGCATCCTGACCCCATGGGGATCACTTGGTGGACATTAAGGACCCATGCCCATTTCTATGAGCCACTTCAGATTTACAGTGTTCAAAACCATACCTCTAAATTTCACTAACTCTACTTGAGAACAAGTGTTTAGCATCCAAAAATTGAGCAATCACTTAGAAATATATAGGGGATTTTTGAAGTGACAGGGGATTTCGAATGTTCACTTTCTTAACGAAACCTTTGATTAATGGTAGTCATTACCCCCTATTCTTGGGGTATCGAGCAAGGTGGCAGAAGGGTGTGAATTGGGTAAGGATGGAGGAGAAGTGAACCAAAGCACAAGAGGTGACACCTATGGAAAATGGGGCATAGTTCCTGGGTCTTTGTTCAGGTATGCCCTAGGTAAAAATGGTAGTAATGTGATTGGATGCTAGGCGTACCTAGAAGATCTTGCAGAAGAAACTCCTACACTTGTCATTGAAAAATCAAAGGTGGGGGATACAATTAGTGCAAACTATCTCTTGAGATGTCATGATCAGTCCCTCTGAACGGTCTTATGGCCTTCCACATCCGTAAAATAGAAATTGAGATTGTTTGAAAAATAATGTTCAGATAGGTCTAAAATTTCACTTTATCTTGCAAATGAAATTGAATTTGTTGTGCACTTTAAAGAATTAGATTTCTTCTCTATAGGGTTCCTCTCAAATGACAAATGAAATTATGGAAATTTTGTGTGAAGATATTGATTTACTCCATGGTCTCCTGACTCTCGATCCGAATACTGTGTTCAGTCACCAAAACCCCTGATTTGTGTTATAGCTCTAGTAAGTGATTTCCAATGCATCTTTGGTACACCTTGGAGGATATCGGAAACATCTTTGGAAAGTTTATAAAATAATATATGGATAGAACCCACTCGGTACTATGCACCTATCCCTGCATTTATTGCAAAATCAATATGAGTAAAGGACTGCCAGACCAAATTAATCTAAAGTTTAGAAATTATCATTATTCCCATGCTTTAGATTATGAAAACATGACATCCCAATGTAGATTTTGTAGAAACCCTGGTCATCTGAAAGCTTCATGTTCTCTGAATAAATAACCTCAATTTGTTAAAAAGGGAGGCACAACTTCTTCTAGTGGATGGGGATTTCCGAATTTGGATATTGTGGCTACCACGTTTTGCAAGGAAGAGCCTAGAAAATCAAACACGGAGGACAAAACAATGGAAAAAGTGGAAAAATAAAGGATGGATACAAAGAAGGAAAATCATTGGATTATGGTTGTGGAAGGAACGAAAAGAGGGCACATTTCTGAAAAATCATATTCCGATCAGGATTTCATGCCAGATAATCCAGTTACTTCAACAAATTCCAGTGATCTCACATTGGTGGTTTCGTCGGATAATGGCAAGAGGCATCAAGTGAAGAAAAGGAAAATTAAAAAGGGTCAAATGGGTAATATTGAGGATTATTTCTCGTCCTAGTGTGGGAAATAATTTTTGTCAGGGAACTTTTACATTACGTGGGTTTGAAATGTAAGCATCTAGGGATTTAAAAGCCTAGCTATTTATAATGGAAACGGGTCCCATAATCTCGTTTTAACAATTGCAAAAACATTTTAACTATACAATAAAAAAAAATAACAGTGACACAAATTTACATGGAAAACCCCTGAGGGGAAAAACCACGGTGAAATGAGATATTCCATTTATCAGAGAAACATTATTACATTCCAGAAAATCTCCCTCCTCACTTATCTCCACCAATCCATACAAGTGAATTCAATTCCCATGATCATATTTATTTGATACCACAAGTCACGAACCAATTAAGTGACAGGATGTGACTTTATAAAAAGGCACTCTGATTTAAACTATTGATTAATTAATAAACAATTAAGCATTAACAAACTTAGTTTATATTAACTAATGAAGAATATAATTATTCTTAATTATTTAATTATAGACTAAGGTTTATAGGAACTTAATATTGCATTTTGACACTCACCCTTAATATTAAGTGGGAAACATATGCTAACATTACCTATTTATACAACAGGATTTACAAATCCATAAACCATAGTGAAGGTTTATGTTAGCATACCACATTTGAAGAATTTATACACATTCATCATGATCATCATACCTTTTGGTACAAAAGGATTTGGAATCCATAAATCAATATTGAATGATTTAGGCTAAGCATGATTTATGAGACTACATCTCACAGTTTCTCATGGAAAATATCTCAACTCGCATCTTTCGGATCTTTTTCTAACATAAGGACTGTAGACACCCCAAAATCACTCACCTATTCCCAATATTGTCCTAATACATCCTGCTATTTTCCCCTTCCATTATCGATTAATTAAATTGATTAATCATACACATTGCACCCCTTTGGATTAATAAAATTAATCCTCAGTACCCATCCAACTAGTTTAATTATCATTTATTAGTTAAATGATTAATTAATTAGTGTGAAAATCCTAGATAATTAAATTAGTTATCTAATTAGGAAAATACACATATTTTCCTTGTCAACTGCCACATAGATTCCTAGTCAACTCCACATGGACTCCATTTCACCATTCCAATCAACTCATCATTTAATCAACTTCCTGTTGATGTCATATTCAAACCAGGGGTGTGTCTAAAGCTATATGCAACAAGAATAATCCTTTCGATCTAGTAGTTGACTGTAGTTATTTTTGTATTTTCTGGGGGATCTTTTCAATGTCTTAAGGACTTCTTGGTAAAAACCTTATTTAAATCATACTATGAAAACTTTGTTGAAAGGAAACACACTGAAAACTTTGCTGAAAGGAAACACACTTGCTTTTGGAAATAAACACACTTGCTTTTGGAAATAAACACACAACTTAGAGTGCTTAAAAATGGTTGCAAGAAGAATAAGAATCTATCTAGACACCTGTAGGAACGAGTATACAACAGAGTTTAACTAGAAGAATTAAAAGTGATACAAAATTAACAGATCTAAACTATTTTCTTAGGAAATATAAATACCAAATAGATGAATATCCTGGTCCTTGGGGGAGTGGGCCCTTGCTCCTCCTTGAATCAGGATTTAACAACTTAGAATTCTCTCAAACAGGAATGGCTATTTATTGATAAAACATTCGGTATTACAAAACGTACTGGATCTAGGTACTTCAATCTGTATTACTTATTCTATATCTATATCTATCTTCTCTGTATCTATTTATCTACTGCAGGTCTGCTTATATATACATTTACAATCATAGTTGTCTCTGTGATTCTGATGAAATCGAATCATGCCCAGAATAGATGCTAACTCAGATTATGGCTGATCAGACAGCTGTAAGATAACTATCCCTGGATCTGTGATCGGAAATCTTCTCATCCTTTCCTGATTGAAAGGGTTTTTGATGCAGAATCTCCAGATGTGGTTAGAATAGATAAACTTCCATCGATTCTGGAACTTCAGAGAAGTTCCAGAACCATAGGAAATCGTTAAAGATCAAAACCATGAGAGTTTCAGAGCTATACCCAGGAGTTCCGGAACTAAGTCTGAAAATTCCAGAACTAAATATTGGAGTTTCAGAACTAAGTCTGAAAGTTCTGGAACTAGGTGATGAAGCTTGTGAATGTGTAATGGAGTTTTGGAACTAGCTTGGAAGTTCCGGAACTAAGCCATATTGGACAGATGCTACCAAAAACATGTTGAACACTACATACTTCATTTCTTCGACCGATTAGACCTACTTTATTACAAAACTAAATTTCCAACACACTTCGTCAGTAATTTCAGAGCTTTTAAACGTTAGAATCACAATCAATCAAAAGATAGACAATTACATCCTAACTCATATCAGATCAAATAAAAGTCACAAAATGCAATCAAACTTAATAAAAAGGAGAGTAAGATGAGATCATTTATTGTACATTTAACAGGCATATTCTGGCCTCATCATTTCCCCCGTACTTACTTGTTTGTAAGTCCCTTTACAAACTTTATTCTTCAAAATTGGGGTTATGTGTTCTGCATTCCATTTGATTGCTCAGATCAAATGGCTGAAACTAGATATCCCAATGCTTAAACTTAGAGGTACTATACCCTGCTCCTGCTTCTATTTTCCTCTGCCACTCTTCAAATTGAGTAGGATCTTGAGGTTCTCTATTTTTCCAAGGAGACATGGGGGTGAGAAGTAGAGGGGGCCTTGTTCGCATTCCCATCCATATGTGCCTGTAGGTCTCATTGATCTGAGGAATTATTGTGCATAAAGCTTTTGCTCTTTCTAAACTCCAGATCAGATTTGTAGGGGATATTACTTCCCTTCTTCTCAAGGAAACCGTAAGAAGTTCCCACCTTTTCAAGCATCCCTCATAAATATCTTCAAACTTCTCCTCCTCATAGGAGGTAAAGGTATCAATACTTTTTTGTAAGCTGGAAAAATAATGTATCTTGAATCGTTCATCAAAGGCATGAGTTCTAAAATGTATGAAGAAGGCAGAAGGTTTACCATAGTGAGCCCTCATGCAGAGACCAGTTGAGCTAGCTTTCAATAAAAACTCAGAATCCCTTTCCTTCCATGCAATCTGATTTTGTAGAATAGAGACAAATGCATTGAGTTGACTTTCCCCCACATACAAATTGATCATAAATCCTGTGTTTTTTTCTAGCATCAGATTACAAAGATAGAATTCACACATAATATTTTTCTGCTCAGGATTGGCTAAAGAATAAGTTTTCATGAATTCAGATTCATCTTTTAGTTCATGTGGAAGTCCACATGCAATCCTTGACAGCTGCCAGTGAATGAATTGTTCTTCCAAAAACACACTATATGCAGGAGAGGGCCTCCTGCAGGAAAGTAATTTTTCACTCATAATGCAGACCATCTGTATTTTTGCAAGACATTTATATTTGTCTCCTTCTTCCTTATAAAATTTTTCTTCCCACTCTTTTCTTGCCTTCTTTTCTTCTTCCATCTTGGTCTTCAAATCTTCATTGGATGTTTTAGCTTCTTTGAGTTCCCTGCAAGTGTCATTCCATAGTTGTTTGAGTGGAAAATAAGTTAACTCAGTCTGTGCAGAGACTGTGGACACAACATTCTATTTTCTGGAAGTTTAGCATTCTTCTTCTTTCTCTATCAGCTATTTTTTAATTACTGATAATTCCTCAGTCCTAACTGCAAGTTGAGTTGTTAGCTCTCCAATGAGCATTTCCCTCTGTTCTAATTTGAGTTTGAGGAAATCCAATTCCTCATCCTTTTCCCTGATAATGAGCTCTACTCTAGACAAGAACAAAGCCTGTTTAACCTGATGTTTTTCTTCTTCCTCTAAAATTTCTTGGGGAGTTGAGCATTCTTCTTCTATCAAAGGAAATTTACCTTTTCATCTCCAGGATGCCAACTCTTCTTCTTCATGTGATAATGCTGATGGTTCAGCCAATTCTTGAAAATCCTGCTCCTCAAGTCTCTCATCTCCTTTGTCCATCTCAGCTTGGCTTGGTTCAGGAGGAGTCATGGCCATGCTACCCAAAATATCAGCAGCTTCTTTTTCCATCTTTTCCTATTCACTCCTTCCCTCTGGGATTTCCCTTGACCTCTTATGAATTTTCCTTCTTTGGGGAATTTCAACATGCCCAGTGGTGGATTTCCTTCTAGAGCTTCTTCTTACTTTTGTTTCTTGCTCTTGCACGGGTGAACTATCACCATCAGAGATAGATATTAGCTCCCCTGTAGCTACTGCAGAAGAAGGAATTTCCTTCAAAGGCACAGAAGGTTCTGTTGTTTTGATCTTTCTCACAGATCTTCTTCTTTTTGGTATATTCTCTCTTCCCACTTCCTTCTATTCTTCTGCAGGGGCATCAATTTCCAAATTAGTTGAAGGAGAAAATGGAGCTGGTATTGTCCTCCTGATAATATCAGGGTTTTTCTTAAACTTGCCAAGAAACTTTTCCCAAATTTCTTCTCCATTTTTCTTTGACAGAAAATGGTGTTGGCATACCAAATGAACTAACCCGTGATGCCTGATTGTCCCAACACCCCAGGAATACCTCTGGGCCATGGTCTGGATAGAATAAAAAAGAAACCCTGGAAGGTTTACTATGTATTCTGGTTTTGTGGCTCCATATCTCAGATATATGAGCATCTTCAGGACTTCTTTTCCTACGGACCCAAATTGACCATCACAGGTTAAATACTTCACTATCCAAAATGCTACCCTATCAAAGGGTTTGGGAAAACTGACCCTTCTGACCCCTTTTATGATTTTCTTTGTGTTGTAAATGTATTGGGGTTCAATTTCCCCTTCTTGTAGTAGGGTTTCAACCAGTTCTTTCAAGGTCCCTTTGGCAGGATGTGGGACATGCACAATTGGCACCCCAGACACATTACTTATTGTATTCACAGAAAAAGGAATAAAAATATTTCTAACCTTTGTCCTGGATTGCTCTAGGTTTATGATGAATTCTCTTACTAATTCATCATTATACTTTGAAAACTTTTTCAAGAACTCTAGCCATCCTGCATGCTCAAAGATAGATGCCACTTCTTCATCCGCGAGTAGCTGGGAATCATCCTCTGGTTCCGATTTCTTTTTAATCCCCATATCGACTCAAATTTGATTTCCTTTGATTCTGTGCAAATCGGCTGCAGGGCTTCTTGCTTAGCTACGGAACTGATGATTTTAGCTGCAGAACCTCTGTTCTTAGCTACGGAACACAAACCTAATTCGTTGCTTCTCCCTCAAAATTTCTCTGCAACTATTTCATTTGATTTTGCACTAATGATTACTCATGATAACTATGCTGCCACTTATTCCATCCAAATCATCTTCATGATTACTCACTTTTAATCATAATGTATAAATAGATGACTCATCATACCAAATTTTAAATCAAGTCTAATCACACATGTAAACTTTTAATCTAACGCTAAATAAGTTAAAAGATATAATTACCATCCTTGATGATGTAATCCTTTCATTATGATGACTCATCATTCCTACAAGTGGAACAAAAAATGGTTAGAAAAGACAGCTGGAATTCCAAAGAATTCCCTTTTATTTGAATTAGCCATTTGAGGAGATCAACTACCATTGCTGGTTTTCAATTGACCTCTGAGAGAATTTTTTTATTTTTTTTATTTTTTTTTTAGGAAGAGAACACCATTTACTGGTTTTCATTTTCTTCCCTTTTATTCTAGATCTATCATCTAGTTATTTGATCATTTTGGAAGAACTGGGTTCTTCCATATGATCAAATTCTTTGTCTACCTCAATCTTCCTCAAGAATTCATCCTTAGTAGGAGGCTTCCTATAGAGTTTCAGCTTATGTCCATTGACCAAGAGTGTTCTTCTACTGCCATCAATGGGAAGTAACTGAATAGAACCATTGTCAAATATCTACTCAATCTGATAGGGTCCCAACCATCTGGTTCTCAATTTTCCCTTGAATTGTTGGTACTTAGAATCAAACAACAATGCCCAGTCTCCTACTTTGAATTGCCTTTTCTTGATATGTGTGTCATGCCATTGCTTCCTTTGATCTTGGATTATCTCTGTCTGCTGAAGTGCTTCCATCCTCAATTCATCCAATTCATTGAGTTGAAGGATTCTTTCCTTTTGAGTTGCATCCAACTCAATACCCACCTTAACTGTTGTCCTCAATGTCTGTAGTTCAAACTCAATGGGCAACAAGGGTTTTTTCCCATAGACTAACTCATATGGTGAAAACCCTATTGTAGTTTTCCAAGTTGTATTATAAGCCCAGACAAGCTTTCAGGTAGTCTCTTTACCCAATCTTTTCTCCCAGCTTCAACTATTTTGGTAAGGATGTTTTCCAATTCTCTGTTTGTTACTTCAGCTTGTCCATTTGATTGTGGGTGATAAGGAGATGACTTCCTATGATTGATTTGGTAATACATTGTGAAAGCTTGGATCATATTAGACATAAATTGTGGTCCCTGATCTGAAACTATGCTCCTTGGTGCTCCAAACTTTACCATAATTCTGTGCCAAAGGAAATCAACAACTACTTCTTCAGTGGCATTTGTCAATGCCTGCACTTCTGCCCATTTTGTCACATAGTCAGTACACACAAGAATATATTCCTTTCCTTGTGAAGGAGGATTAAAGGGACCAAAAAAATCCAATCCCCATCTCTCAAATGGTTCAATCACTACTTGAGGTTGAAGAGGCATTTCATTGGTGAAAGTTGGTTGTCCCATCCTTTGACAAGGATCACACCGCTTGATATATCTCTTCACATCCTTGTACAGAGATGGCCAATAATAACCAGTGCCAAGTATCTTATGAGCTGTTCTTTTCACTGAATAGTGTCCTCCACTTGGTTCATCATGACATGCTCTGAGGATGTCAAAGATTTCATCTTCTCTTACACACCTGCATAAAACCAAATCAGGACCACATTTAAATAGCATTCCATTTAACCATTTGAATTGTGCACTGGTTTTGATTAACTTCTTTATTTGTTTCTTAGTGAAAGAAGGAGGAAACTTCCATGTTGTAAGATAATTTTCCATATCAGCAAACCATGGTGTAACTACTGAAATAGAAAACAATTGTTCATCTGGAAAGTTATCCTTGACTTGATCTTGCTCCCCTGTAGTGGTTAGTCTTGACAAAAAATCAGCTACCACATTAGATTTACCTAGATTGTCCACAATAGTAATATCAAATTCTTGTAAAAGTAATAACCATCTAATTATTCTTCCTCCAACCACTGGTTTGTTCATTAAATATTTAATTGTTGAATGATCTGTGTGTACAAATATTTTGTACCCTGTAATGTAATGTCTGAATTTATTGATTGCATAAATCACAACAAGAAATTATTTTTCAGTGGTGGTGTAATTATTTTCAGTGGGAGTAAAATTTTTACTAAGATAATAAATAACATACATTTTTCCTTCTTCATCTTTCTGTCCCAAAACTGCACCAATGGAATTATTTGAGGCATCTGTTTGGATATGAAATGGATTTTCCCAATTAGGTCCTCTCAATATTGGGGCAGTGATTAATTTTTCTTTAATTTCTTCAAAAGCATGCTGACACCTTTCATCCCAAAGAAATTCATAGTCCTTGGTTAGCAAATTAAACATGGGGGCAGCAATTTTACTGAAATCTTTGATAAAGCACCTATAGTACCCAGCATGTCCTAAAAATGACTTGATATCTGTGGGGGTCTGAGGAATAGGTAAGTCTGAAATGATCCTAATTTTGTTTTGATCAACCTGAATTCCTCTTTTTGAAATATGGTGTCCTAATACAATCCCCTCATCAACCATCATTAAACACTTTTCATGACTAAGAGACAGATTGTGTTGTTCACATCTTGTTAACACTCTATCCAGATTTCTCAAAGCATCATCAAATGTATCTCCGTGTACAGTGAAGTCATCCATATATACCTCAACACAATCATTTGTTAGATCAACAAAGATTGCAAGTACAACTCTCTGGAAAGTTACAGGAGCATTGCATAAGCCAAATGGTAACACCCTATAGGAAAAGGTACCCCATGGACATGTAAATGTAGTTTTGTCCTGATCTTCAGCAACAACTCTGATTTGATTGTATCCACTAAAGCCATCCACGAAGGAAAAGTATTGTTTACCTGAAAGGTTGTCTAGGACTTGATCTATGAATGGTAAGGGAAAATAATCTCTCAGTGTGGCTTTGTTCAGTTCCCTATAGTCAACACATATTCTCCATTTTCCATTCTTTTTAGGAACAATTACAAGAGGAGATACCCACTGACTATCTAAGATAGGATATATAAAACCTACTTGTAATAGTTTTTCAATTTCTTGTTTGACTATATCCCTTAAGGCTGGGTTAATCCTTCTCTGAGGTTTCCTAACTAGTTTAATGTTTTCAGTATAGATGTGATGAGTGTAGATACTTGGGTGAATTCCCTTCATGTCTTTGTAATCCCAAGAAAAAGCTTTAGTATGATTTTTTAGAACATCAAACAATTTAGCTTCTTCATCATCCTTCAACCAGCTGTTAATGTTCAAAATTTTACCCGGTTGAATCTCAACATGCTTGGTTCCGATGTGTGATGAACTGATTTGTTGAAAGGGTTCCATTAAAGTATTTAGTGGACATGCATGTGGTAACAACATATGATATGTAGCAACATCTCCAAAAGTTCCTTGAGATAGAATACTGGAAAAAGGACAGTAAGGAGAATTATGATACTTATCTCTTTGTAGGTCAAACTCTTCATCACTGCTACTTTCCAAAAATTCTTCACCATTCCCTGATGTATTTGAAACTGAAGCTACTGATTCTTCCTCTCCCCATGAGAAATCTCATTCCTCCAGAGTGAAATTATTTTCAATCACAAAGAACCATTGTTGATTTCCATGATTTCGAGAACTAAATGTGGTGGTTCTTGAACAAATTTCACAGGTTCTGAAACTATGGTCACAGGTTCCAGAACTATTTCTGATTGCTTCGAGGACAGCTGGTGCTCATTCAATGGTGGATTAATCATCTCTTCTACTTCTCTTACGTGATCCTGCAATGTGATCATAGCCAAAGAAGACAAATTTTTCTTATTAGTATCAGGATAATCAACCCACAATTGTTCTTGATTGTCAATAAAAGGTCATGCAGAAGGATATAAGGAAATTTTCTTAGAGTTCTTACCATTCGAGATAGTCATATCACCTGACCTGCAATCAATTAAGGCAAGCAACTGTAGCTAACCATGGTCTACCCAAAATAATGGGATAACCCAATGTTTTACCTTTTGGCTGCAGTATAAGGAAGTCAACTAGATATTCCCATGACTCCACCATAACCGCCACATCTTCAATAATCCCTTCTGGTTTTGCTACAGACTGGTCTGCCATCTGCAATATGGTATTAGTAGGTTGTATACCCATTAATGGTAATGTTTTCAAAGTGTCCACTGTCATTACATTTATAGCCACACCCAAATCTACCAAAATGTTATGTATATCCTTATTCCCTATAGAGACAGAAATAACAGGACTTCCAGGATCTCCGTATTTGGGAAGTAAAAGTTTTCCTGCTAATAAATCAGCAAGTTTCCCATCTACTTTGATAGTCTTGGGGTACTGTTTCTTCCTTCCAGGATTTTTCAAACATAACATTTTGATTAATTTGTTCAATTCTGGAATGTTCTTAATTGCTTGTAACAGTGGTATTTCAATATTCAATTTCCTTAGTTCCTGTACCAATTCAGACTCCTTGGTTTCTATAGCTTCTTTAAATCTCTCTGGAAATGGAGTCTCAGTAGTGTCGCTATCTGGCTCCTTTTATTTTCTTTTTATATCCTCTTTTGGAACAACAGTACTAGGGGTTTCATTTTCTTCTGTCATTTCAGTGATTATAACAGGTGGACTGCTAATTATTTTTCCAGATCTAGTTTGAATATCCTTACAATCCATGGCATTTAGATCAACTGATTTTTCTGGTTTTGTTCCATAAACAGGAGTTGTTTGTTTGTTTCTTGGGTTTGCTACTGGCTGTGCTGGTATTTACATTTGGACTATATTCTTAGTTTGTGAATTCTGTGTAGGGGATCCCATGATGGCCTGTTGATTCTGATTTTGATATGTTTTTCCTTGAGAATAATTACTAGGGTTCCATCTAGGTTGTGACCAAGCATAAGGACTTCCTTGACCAGCCCATGGTTGTTGATGTCCCTGAGCATACCAAGCTTGACTTGCCCAATCCTGAGGGTTCCATGTTGGTTGAGGTACCCAAGGTGGTTGTCCCCAATTTTGTGGTACTGTCTGAGCAGCCCATGGCATCATCCAGGGATTAGGAACTGATCTTGGCATAAACTTCCCTTGGTGAGGTTGTCTCTGAACAAAATTCAATTCTTCTATTGTGGATGATGTACTGGTTTGTTTAAGCTGATTCTTTATGACTGGGAGTAGAGAACAAGCATCAGTATCATGGTCTTTAGATTCACAGATAAGACATACTTCCATTTTATCCAAAGGACAGTCTCTTATTGCATGCTTCTTCCTGCATCTAGGAAAATACATAGCCAATGGTTCAGTTTTGGCATTTTCTTTAGCTTGTAATCCATCCATAGTAGAGGTTAATTGAACTAAAATGTCTGTTTTAAAGTTTTCTAACTCATCCATTAGTTTGTTCATATCTGGATTCAAACTTTTCACCAATTTTCCTTTTCTAGGTCCACCCCTTGTTCTGGAATAGCTTCTACAAATCTCCTTAATTTCATTCATCCTTAATTGATCAATGTCTCCACCTCCTATCAAGTTAAGGGCTTCCCTAGATTCGTCATCCAAACCCTTAAGAAAAATGGTTTTACTTAACTCCTCTTGAAGTACAAATCCACACCTTTTTCTCACAAAGAGGAATCTATCTAAATAGTCTTCTATATTTTCATCCTCCTCCTGCTTGATTTTGAAGAATTCTTCCTTCCTATTTCTCCCTCTACAATAATCCTGGTATTTGTCTAGGAAGGTAGTTTCCATTTGTGCCCAAGTGGTAATAGAGTTGGATGCTAATCCCATGAACCACCTCATTGTTGCATCCTTCAGAGTGGATGGAAACAACTTGAGTTTTTGATTATCCATTTTGTAGTCATAGGTCTGACATAGTACCTTGAACTCAAACAGAAATTGGTCAGGGTCTTCAGATGACATCCCTCTAAATGTGGGTAAATGTGCAGGTGAGATATTTTTCATTGGTGTATCATCATCATCCAATTGGATTGGATAAGTAAAGGTCCTATCAGGTTCTCTTTCAGGTTCTCGTGCCATTTTAAAAATATTTTCCAATTTTTCTTCCTAATCAATGTGTTATGCGGTATGTCTTGGGGAAGGTGAAAAATCAGGAGTAGGAGGTTGACTACTCAATTAAGAATCAAAACTCACCCTAAATGGATCTTGAGAAATAATCCTTCTCCTAAAAGTTCTACTTCCTTCAGGTGACTGATCTAAGAATTCCAAAGGTGGCAATTCTGTTTCTTGTATAACAGGGGATGATGGTGCCTCCAATTCTTGATCAACTTCCTTATTTGGACTAGAGGATGTTATGAATTCTTGTGAAGATGTTTTTGGGAGGAATCTACCCTTTGAGTCTCTTGGTCTACTCATAAATTTTATGATATAATAGGTAAGATCCTTCAACTACTAGATGTATGATTGTTGCTCTTGTTAACACCTAATTAGAAAATTCCAACTAGTATGTCCCCGATAATGGCACCAAAAATGATGGGTGTTGTTATTCCCTTCATTTAATCAACTTCCTGTTGATGTCATATTCAAACCAGGGGTGTGTCTAAAGCTATATGCAACAAGAATAATCCTTTCGATCTAGTAGTTGACTGTAGTTATTTTTGTATTTTCTGGGGGATCTTTTCAATGTCTTAAGGACTTCTTGGTAAAAACCTTATTTAAATCATACTATGAAAACTTTGCTGAAAGGAAACACACTGAAAGCTTTGCTGAAAGGAAACACACTTTGCAGAATGGAAATAAACACACTTGCTTTTGGGAAATAAACACACTTGCTTTTGGAAATAAACACACAACTTAGAGTGCTTAAAAATGGTTGCAAGAAGAATAAGAATCTATCTAGACACCTAGAGGAACGAGTATACAACAAGTTTAACTAGAAGAATTAAAAGTGATACAGAATTAACAGATCTAAACTATTTTCTTAGGAAATATAAATACCAAATAGATGAATATCCTAGTCCTTGGGGGAGTGGGCCCTTGCTCCTCCTTGAATCAGGATTTAACAACTTAGAATTCTCTCAAACAGGAATGGCTATTTATTGATAAAACATTCGGTATTACAAAACATACTGGATCTGTGTACTTCGATCTATATTACTTATTCTATATCTATATCTATCTTCTCTGTTCTATATATTTATCTACTGTAGGTCTGCTTATATATACATTTACAATCATAGTTGTCTCTACGATTCTGATGAAATTGAATCGTGCCCAGAATAGATGTTGACTTGGATTGTGGCTGATCAGACAACTGTAAGATAACTATCCCTGGATCTGTGATCAGAAATCTTCTCATCCTTTCCTGATTGAAAGGGTCATTGATGCTAAATCACCGGATGTGGTTAGAATAGATAAACTTCCATCAGTTCTGGAACTTCAGAGAAGTTCCAGAACCATAGGAAATCATTAAAGATCAAAACCATGAGAGTTCTGGAGCTATACCCAGGAGTTCCAGAACTAAGTCCAAAAATTCCGGAACTAAATACTGGAGTTCTGGAACTAAGTCAAAAAGTTCCAGAACTAGGTGATGAAGCCTGTGAATGTGTAATGGAGTTTTGGAAATAGCTTGGAAGTTCCAGAACTAAGCCGTATTGGAACAGATGCTACCGAAAACATGTTGAATGCTACATACTTCATTTCTTTGACCGATTAGACCTGCTTTATTACAAAACTGAATTTCCAACACACTTCGTCAGGAATTTCAGAGCTTTTAAATGTTAGAATCACAATCAATCAAAAGACGGAAAATTACATCCTAACTCATATCAGATCAAATAAAAGTCACAAAATGTAATCAAACTTAATAAAAAGGAGAGTAAGATGAGATCATTTATTATTACACAACTCAAATCTTCCACAACCTTACTTGAGGTTTGCATTAGAAGGCTACAGGGAAGTTTGCAGTTATTTTGTTTATCTCCATTTCAGTTAGTTTCTCATTGTATTCATTTTGGCATGTCTAATGGGACCGCACCCATCTTCATTTATTTTTTTGTTTCATCTATTATTCAATTGTTTCATTTTTGTGTTTAAATTTTTTATACTAAATCTATGATTTGTGCAGCTTTTACAGGTATTTGCAAGTGTTTTGGTGTTTTGGGACAACATAATCAACTTTAAAACTCAAAAATAACAAAAGAATTTGCTTTTTTGTTGTCTTTTGTGATCCTTTTCTAGATTTTGCAAGTTTTTTTCAGTAGTATTTTTTCAGTTTTAAAAAACCATTTGATTCACAAAAAAAAATCCATTTTAAGAACTTTTTCTACTAAGTTTAGTGAGCTCTGGGTAGGGTTTGTTGGCTAATTTATGGATTTACAATAACACAATGTGTTTGAGATATTCCTATTATGCATTTGATTTCTTTTTGTTTCCTGTTGCAAACTTGTAAAAAATCACAAAAATCAGGAAGCTAGATTAGGTTCCAACAAAAAAATTAGGTTTTAAAATAACAAAAAAAACCGATTTAGAGAAGGTAATAATCAATAAAAATAAACAATATTTTTTTTTCTTAACTGATGCAGAGAGAAATACAAACATGTATGCATTCACTTTTCAAGTGGGTTTCAAACAACTACTCCAACTAATCTTTGCATTTGAGGATCCTTCACAAGCCCAAAATGGCTTATTTCTTATAAAAAATGACAATATCGCCTAAAAAGGCTCAAGGTTCACTACACCCTGCATTAGGCCCTGCATTTCAATGTCTAACTAACCATTAGATTGATCAAATTTCACAAATACTTCACTTACTCTCCCAAATCTCCACTCACTCTTCTCTAGATCCCTTTTTCTTAACTCCAAATGAGACCAAAATTGAGCTTTTAAAATACCTCAATGCTCAGACACCTCAACCCATTGTTAGATTAATCAAATAAATGAACTCAAAGCAATCAAAACACAAATATTCATCTCCTTTGTCAAAACTACCTTCTTGGTACCCTTAAGACAATGCCTCTAGTACATTCATGGTTGAGGACTTTTGTAGCTACCCAAAAAAAATTTTAAACTTCATTATAATCTTTTCATCATCCATATGGTGCATACAAATTTCTAGAACCCGACCTCTTTTCTTGTTCTCTTTATCTCACCTTTTCTTCCTAGGTTCTCAAGACCTTCATTAGCTCTAGGGCAGTCCAAAATTCTTCATAACTCTTCTTGTGGGTTAATTCAACACACAACCTTAACATTTTTTAGTGCCCATTTTTAGCCTTTAACAAGCATGAAAAGTTTTAGGAATGAACTCACAAGATTTACCCTAGTTCCTTTGTAAATGTACCTTCTTGATTAACCATTTGACTATTTATAACCACCTCTTACTAGATTGCCATAAAATATCACATTTTAACCCTTAAAACATTAAAATTCCACTTAAATCTCCGTAAGGGTATCTTCAACATATTTCCTATGAATTTTTAGAATTTGATTCATTGATTTAGGCCTTCAATTATCAAACCCTAGTTAATCCCTGAGACAGACTTCCTATTAACCTGGTAAGAGGAGAATTGCTATAAATTCTTAAAAATAGTTTTCAAGCCACAATGTTTCATCCAGAGGTTTTTTATAGGTTTTTCTATGTGATAAATTTACTAGTGGGTCATAATGAATTGAAATTTTTTTAGAAGATACAACTTTCACACTGTTATGGTCTATAGATGCACATATTTTAAGGGTAAAGGTAACTTCAACAGATCTCTCCATGCCCACCACCTATCTCTCCATGCCCTAAGTCATTCAACCAATTCATCCACTATTAGTTCTCATAAACATCTTTTACCATAGAACAATCAAGTGGTTTTCAAGTTATTAGAACAGGGTGTCATCTTCCAAACATGAAAAGCAATAAATAGAGTATAAATTCTTAAATTTTATTGAATCCACACTTTATTCACCATCACTCACTTATTTATCCTCTCAATAAATTCATGCAAGGTTACACAACTCAATACAAACAAATAAATTCCATGCACAACACAAATTCATATTTTACTACACTTATATGCAATGATCTTTGTGTTAGAAGAACAAAGTATTTCAAGATTTTCCTTCACCAATTCCTAATAAGGATCCATTCCTATTTCCTAATGTAAGTATAATATTTTATTCAATTTCTAACCATAAGACTAAAATACAACCCTGCACAAAGCAAGAATTCAACACAAAATAGAGCATTTCTTTATTGGCATAAATGTATTCTTACAAAAATTTGATGTTCCTCTCTTTCTCCTTCCTCATCTTCATCATCCACCTCAAGGAATATTCCCTCACAAAATCCCTTTATCTGATATACTCAATTTTTTTCCATTTCAAGTAACTCCCTTCTTAAATTCATAACTACCTCTAGCCTTGATGACTCTTTATATGCCGATACTCACTTGATGGATGCATTTTACAAATTTCAAACATTTATTGACTTTTACTCATCCTAGGACCTAAGACCACATGCCTAGACACCTTACATTCCATTTCCAACATTAAAAATTCTATTACACTCACATAACCTCAATTTTATGCTTTTACAATTTCAAATCCCATTTTAGAGGGAAAGTACAACAAGAAGGAGAATTCAAATTTCCAAACCTCATTACTTACTTGAAATGACTCACATGGTCCTATTAAAACCTCTAAGGTTTTCCAACACCTCAAATTACCATGCTATCTCACCAAGATCCTCTTCCCCCCACCCCCTACCCACCCTCCCTACTCAGCGGGATATCTCGCCAATCTCCCCTTTACCCCCTACCCCCTGACCCACCCATATCCACTACCCCACTCGATCAACTTGGGGAGTTACTCGTTGATCTGAGCTGTATTTCCCCTGCCCTATGGACCCTTCCATGTCAACCCCCCCATGGAATCCCCCTCCCACCTCCCTCCCCATCCCTCCATGTTGACGCCTCTCTCCCCCCTCCATGTTGATCCCTCACTCCCCTGGTTACCTGGTGTCCCCAAATTTCACCCTGAAATCTGAGACTACCCATTTGAAAAAAAATTGTTCTTTTTTAAAATAACGGGTCTTTTTTGTTTTATTGCCAGAAGATGTATGTATTATGTTAGGATATTCCCAGTGAATCATATGAGACAATTTTGACAAATACTCAAATACCTAAACTCATTTTATCCCTCCGCCAAGTTTTGTCTGCGGGAAATTTTTATTTAATTATTTATTGAATAAATAATGCCCCGTTTGAAGTAAATTGTGCTCCGGTTGAATCCTGTTTAAGTTTTGCGTGCTAGTATTCACTCGTCTCAATAGGGTTTTCACTAGGAATGAATTCAAGGCATTGTCTGTAACTCCTGGCAACGTTTTTCACTTTATTTATTTCTTTTGCATTTTTCTCTGATTTTCTCCATTTGTTTCTCTATGAAATTCCCCTAGGCCAATTCCCTTACCAGTATAGTTTGTTTAATTACCTAAAGCATCTAGAGATCATCTACCGACACAACACTAGAAGGAATCAGCTTCAAAATGCAAATTTTTGACCAAAAAAGATGAAGTCATGCACAAAAAGCCTCTCCCAAGCAAGTTGCATTTGTTGGAATTAATGATTGTAATATGCAATGGGATTTTTGGTAGTGGAAGGCAGGTGGGAATTTCTTACTTGCCTTGCAGGGTACTTTTTCCCATGAAGTCAAAGTCACTTAAGCTGTGATGGGAAAATTAGAAGTGGCAAGTAGGCAGGAATTTCTTACCTACCTTGCAGGGTGAAAATTCCCATTATAAAATAAAGAAAAATCACTTAAAGCACCGATGGGAATTTTCTGCCTACCTAGCAGGCTAACTTTTGCCACCAAAGAGATTTATTCACCCATGCAAGTTGTACTTTATCAAAGGAGGTCAATTTTAATGCAAGTTGCACTTTTTGGAAGGAAGACTTTAAGTTGCCAATGAGAATTTTGGCAATGGTAGGAAGGTGGAAATTTCTTACCTGCCTTGTAGGGTAATTTTTCCTATGAAGTCAAAGTCACTTAAGCTACAATGGGAATATTATAGGTGGCAGGAAGGTGGGAATTTCTTACCTGCCTTCCAGGCTAAAAATTTTCATTATAAAAGAAAAATCACTTAAAGCACCGGCGGGAATTTCTTACCTGCCTTATAGGGTAAAAATTCCCGTGATGAAATTCAAATCACTTAAGTGGAACAGGGGATTTTTGGAGCTGCAGTGTAGGGTAGAAATTCCCATCAAGCTAACTTCTTATTTTTAGCAATTCCTCTTTCCAAAAAGTGCGACCCACCTTGGGTGAATACAATGCATTTAATAATATTTATTAATGGTTTATTCACCTAATTTTGGTGCCATAAATAGAAGGAAAGTCAATGCAAGTGGAATAGCTAAAGAGAAGTCAAGGATGCATGCTAAAAATAAATAAAATAAATTTATTTAAAAGCAACCAGCAACATGCATAATTGGGCACCAAATTTTGGTGAATAAACATGATTGTTTGTTAATTAAATTGCCAGAAATAGGAAGGGCAATTATTAAAAATAGAATGTTGAGGGTTATATAAGCATGAAATGCCATAATAAAGAAGCAATTAATTATTTTTGCAAAGGATTACATCCTAGACAAGTTTTGGCACCAAAGGAAGGAGGATTTTGCATTAAAGTTTATTTTCCACTGCCGGGAAGCTTCCCGTTTTAGCACCTAGGGTTGGAATAGCCTAATTTTGGTCATTCTGAGCATCCACATGTTGGTATAAGTGCTCTGGTGAATTAAATAATATTTTTTCTTGCTTTGCATGCAAGAAAAATCTCAAATTTTAGGGCAGCAGACTTTATATGCAGATTTTGGTGATAAAAATCAAGTATTCGTGCCATGGACTCCATCTTTGTCTGAATAAAATTGCAAGTATCCATCACAAGTGCTCAAATCAATGTCAGGTACATTGAATATATCTTCCAAATTTGAAGAAGTTTCCATATTTGCACAAATTGATCAAATTGCAAGGGATTCTGGCAGAATTAAAAGAAAAAGAGCTCAGACAAAGATTGTTTCAACCATGATGAAACATGGTGAAAGAAAAGGATCAGAAGAATCATGCATAGATTCCAAATTTGCTGAAGTCAATGATACAGAAATTGGCCCTAAACCTATCAACAATTTAATTGATAGATCTAGATGTCATAATTGCAAAGGCTTCCAGTAAAAATTCATCCTCTTGTTTCTGACACAACCCGTGTAGAATTCAGAGCATGGAAAATATCTTCCAGGATCATGTGCATGTGCTCCAAATCTTCCAGTTGAAGCCTTCATTGAATTTACTTTGCATGTACTGAAGAATAATTTCAAAAGCTTCAAGGATAAAAGGGAAGATAGGTCAAAGGCAATACCCACAAGAAAATCACAGCCATGTATAGCTTCTAGATCCAGTTTGGTGAGAATCAAAGGCAAAAGATTCAACCGCATGCAGAAAATGGAAGAAGAATAAGACTGCAACTTTCTTCTTATTTCTTTTCCTCTTTCTTTTATTTACTCCAACAAAGTAATTGAGCAATCAATTAAATTATAAAACTTAAGTAATTGGTTTAAAAGTCGTTACTTAAAGAAGTCAATTACTTAGAGATATGTGGCAAACATGCAAAATAGAAGGTTTTATTTTCAGTTATAAATCATGCATGTCATGCAAAGAGGATCTCTAAGAGGAAGATTTCTAAATGTTTCCCTTTCCATAACTTCCATATGCGGGAATTCAGTTAAAGCTTCCTATTTATAATTGCCCTTGATACACTATAAATAGAGGTAGAACCTATGGGTTAAAGCATTAGAATTTGTAATCAGTATTCTTGTGTTCCAGACTTTGAGCTGAAACCATTGATAGATTTTTGCAAGCAAAGGAATAGACAGAGATTTCCCAAGAACTTTGTGTCAACGATGCATTCGTCTTGTATTTATTTCTATATCTATTCATAAACTTTGTGTTATTCTAGATCTAGGTCTGAAAGTTTCCTTTGCTCTGATTTTTGTGTTTAATGATCTATTTTTTTAAATCTATGTGCATGCAATAAACTCTGTAAACTATTGATTGGGTTGCACGTCCTCTCTCCTTTCCTTCGTTTCCTATTATTTTCCTCTTCTGCAGATTTTTCCTTTCTTTTACAACTGCTTACTTGCTGCAAAACTGTCTAGCTATGGTTCATGAGCTACATAGTTAAAGTAATACTAACAAATAGATATTAGGAAATACAACTAACAAAATCTTACACAGGAGCCTCACCTGTAAATGAGGGAGATTTATCTCATGACTGCCTAGGTTTTTAGCTGTGTAGAAAATCTATCCAACATTACCACTCACCACTCGACCTCTAATGCAAAACCTACCCTGTCAATGTTTCCCCAGGCTCGTGCCCTATGCACCCCAGCACCGCTTGGTCTCCAACTCCCCCCTCCCAACACAGGGCCCTCGAATGCCACTCTACCCTGATCACACCCCGCCTGTTGAGTGTCCCCCCCGACTCTTCGCAGCCTCCACTACATCACAGACCTGCACAAAAACACACAATGCACCATACAACATAAAAACAAATCCCCCACTCACAACATTTTAGGTTTATATTTTTGTTATTTAGGTTTACACTATAGTTTAAAACTTAGGTTTCACTTATTTTAACCTTTTTTATTTGTATTAACTTAAGTTTAATATGTATCTTATATCTTCCTCTTATTGTTAACTAATCTTTTAATTAGTTTGTTAATTAACTAGTTCATTAGTTTTTTTCCTTTTTAATTAATTATATTAATTACTTAATTTGTTTATTTCAATTAGTTAGCCCTTTTATCCTTATTAGATTGCTTTCATTAATTAGTTTAATTACTTCGATCAGGTCTTTTAACCCAAATTAGGACCCTTCCAATTAATTTTTTTCACCTTTTTATCTAAATAGATTAAGTGTCACACTTGCTAATATATGGTTATTGGGCGTTTTGGTCCAATTTTTATCATTTTAAAGCCATTTTGTCATTGTTTTATTGTTTTCACACGTACCCTAATGCTTTGTGGCAATTCTTTTTGCTTGCACTTTCCTTTGTCATTTTTCATTTTTTGTGAAGTTGGTCGCAACACTTCGCGTGTATGCTCTTCTCTCACACTTTTTACAAGTGATCTTGAGAATTAGAAACACAATTGTGTTATTTCTCATTGTTTTCTCTTTGTTCTACCTTAATAAACTACTAATACTTGTTTTTAGGACCATATTACAAAGTCCAATCAAAAATACTAATTGCAGGTTACCTTGGTCGTTAGCTCAATCAAACTACTAATGATTTATGTGTAGGGAATATGTGTAATCAAGATAAAATGAACGCTAAAAATTGTATTTGCAGGTGTGGTTGACAAGGCTATTTCCCAACCACCATAACTATGGGAAGTGCTTTGTAATAAGCCATAAAATTCACTTGAGGAGTACTAAAGGAACCCCAAACTAGTCAACACATTGAGGGAACTGATTGATGAAATGGGTACCGTTGTCCCAACTAACTAGTAAAACCTTGTGAGATTATAGTCATGGATATCCAGTAGAAGTAACCCTCGTGTGATTAATTTTGAGAAATATATTTTCTCAAGGTTTCAAAGGGGGTAAAGTAAAGCCATCAACTATAAATAGCATCGCACTCGCTTGAGTATATTGCTGACACCTAGTTAAGAGAGCCACCTATGAAACCAATTATTGTTTAAGCAAAGCTAAGGTAGAGGCCAAAACAAACCAAAAATAAAAACTCTTTTTTTCTTATTCTTTTTTTTTCTTTCTTTTCGTAGTAGTGTTTCACACTCTCATTTTCATCTTTCACATTTATGTCTCTCCACATTTTCTAAACACTCCTTGTTTGAATTTGTCTTTCACATTCATTCCTTTTTTCATTTCCAAACACTTCTTGTTTTGATTCATATTTCATCCTCTTTTCATCTTTCCAAGTACTCTTTACTTGGATTATTTTTCACCTTTTTTTCAAAACCCCAAGTACTCCTTATTTGGGCTCATTTTTTATTATTTTCCCTATATCCAAATTTTATCCGTATTTGGACTTGTCGTTCACCTCTTTTCTTTTCATCTTTTCTCTTCATTTTTAGTCACTCGTTACCTTTCTTTTTACTCTCAAAAATCCCTTTTTTCAAGATTTTGTCTCTTTTTCATCTTTTCATTCTCATCATGCTTCGCGTTTTATCTTCTTTCATTCCTTTGCAGTTCTCATCAACCTATTTGAGTCTTCATTTTTTTAGATCATTAAATTCCCCTATCTTTTGTACTTACCTCATTTTGAGTTTATCTCTCATTTCATCCTTGACTTAAACATTTGGATTACATTTTTCAAAGTTTGAGTTTTCACTTTCTTTTTGACATCAAGTCTTGAGTTGTGGATATCCACATCCTCACTCAATCATTTTCATCTTACGAATCACGTCTTGATATTATTGTATCCCACTTTGTCACGATCAATTCCATTACATGTTATCTTTCAATAAATATTTGATACTTTCATCCTTTTCTTACGTTCTTTAGTTCGACACCATCATTGTTGAACTATACATGATCGTTTGCTTCATGTCTCTAATTTGAAAAACCCTTTTATTAAGTTTTATACATTTCATCATATCTTTTCTCAACGTTTAAGTTGTCTATATTTTATTCTTATCCTTTCATTAGCCTCTTCCTTCTTAACTTTCTCTTGTTAAGGATTGGGCACATCGCATACAATTCAACTCCTTCATATCCTCTTGTGAGAACTATAATATTAAGTGTATCATAATATATAGTTTATATTTAAATAATATAGAATAATCTATATTCTTATTATTTAAATATAAACTTTATATTAGGTGGTTGGTTAGTTTAATTAACTAACTAATTAAATCGGGGTGTGCCCCATCACTTAAGAAGGCCATAACCATTCAAGCTATTTAAATGTGACCATAGGTCATATATTCAGGATATTGAATATTGATTATCAGATCAAATAATAATATTCCAATGTGAATATGAAGGTAAATCCTAGTAAAAACAGGGAATAGAAGTGAGGAGGGAGTTACTAGATTGGTGGATGTAAAAGTTTCTCATATAGTGGATTTATTCTCTGTGGTATTTACTCATTTAGGGTTTTTTGATGTTATATACGGCGTCACTTTGTTTTATGTGTTCTTTACATTTATTTATGTTGTGTATAGTTACATTTACATTTGTTCATAATGCTTAACTTCACATTTAATTAAATTGGTTAATATATTTTCCACCCCTCATCCTAACAACTCTCCCATTCTAACATTTACATTGTTAGAGGTTGAGCACAATAAAAATTTGATCAAAAATCCCTCTTCCCATCTAGCATTCACTTTTCTAGTCGTAGAGTACATTTGAAATCAAACTATCTTCACTCCTCCATTCTAGCATTCACATTGTTAGAGGTTGAGCACGTTTGAACCTTACTTGCAAAACCCTCTTCCTATATAGCATTCACTTTGCTAGCGGTAGAGTACATTCAATATAAATCTATCCTCACTCATTCATTATAACATTCATATTATTAGAGGTTGAGCACATTTGAGCTTTCATCGCTATAATCTTCCTCCCATCTAGCATTCACTTTGCCAAGGTTTGATTTTATCATCACTCTCACACACTTCCATCTTGACATTCACTTTGTTAAGTCACGTCATTCAATTTTTCCAAACACCTTGTCCATCTTAGCATTCACTTAGTTAAGGGACAAGTTATTATCAAACTTAATCGCACAACTCTATTCCATCATAGCATTCATGTTGCTATGGGTTGAGTTATCTTTCACATCTCTTTTTTTGCTCCCCCCTCTTTTAAAAATGGTGTGAACATGACACAAATATTATAGTCCTTTTGGACATTCCGATAGTGATGATGATCAAAACCCTGAGGATGATCAAAATGACATCTCTCTTAAGGAACAAGCCTACATTAAAAATATCTTACGTATGAACAAAGAACAATTTTTGCTTCGTCTCCTTGAGATGGGAGAAAAATTACCCTTTTATTTCGATGAGGATGTTCTATGGACATTACTTAGCAAACCAAAAACCAAAATGGGTGACCCATTCATTTCAAAAAACAATGATGATGGTTCTGGCCCTATCCACTCAAATCATGAGGATAAAGGCAATTCCACCTCAAACAATGAAAATTATGATGGATCAAACCCAAACAAATCTAACACTGGGGACAAGTGAAAATCTACTAACTCAACCACCGATCCCACTAAATTCCTCACGGACCAGATCAATGAGATGGCAAATAAATTAATTATTTTATCCTCCAAAGTCACTACTGAACCTCCGAATAAAGATTCTTCAAAAAATAGTGACGAATCATCTAAGAGCCATATTGTGCTAAAAAAAGAGAATAACTAGCCTAAGAATTATGGCTCATCATCATCCATCATACGCAATGACTTTCCATTTTCTCATGAATGACAACTTATGAAAGGCATTATCTCAGGTATGCAACACCAGTGTAAACAATTCAACTTTGATGAGTTATGTCCTTACCTATTTGATAAGGACATCTTATGCATACCCTTTCCTAAATCATTTTAAATTCCCAAGTTTGATAAATACAAAGGCAAGAATGACCCAAGATAGAACATTAAGGAATTTTACATGGCTTTCTAGGAAGTTGCATATGTTGACATTTTGATATTGTCTATTTTTTAATGTAGTCTAAGAGGAAAATCCTTTAATAGTTTTTACACCTCCCGAAGGGCTGTATCCATACTTTTGTGGACCTCTTAAAGAAGATCATTAAACATTTCTCATTCAATCTATGCTCTAAAATAACCATGGTGGAATTTTGTAATGCCAAACAACGTTCTAACAAAACCTTTACATAGTTTTTATAAAGATGGTATGGAATCGCAAACCGATTCTCATGATCAATTCCTAAAAAAACAACTAGTGAGTATTTTTGTTCCGAATCTCACTAGTGAACTATCCTTTCACATGTAAATGCATTTTTTCAATACTTTTGATGAGGTTATCGAGAAATTATCACAAAACCTCACTTAAAGGACAGTGGGAATGAAAATAATAACAGTAGCTCTCATCATGATAAATCTAAAAATGTTAATCAAATTCACAATGTTGTCAATGATGGTGTCACAAATAACTAGAACATGCACAACATTTGGTCAAATCAAACTAATCCTAACAAAGCCAAACAACCTATCATTGTTGTAACTAAAGAGGCTTCCTCATCTTGTGATTTGAAATGACATCGTTTCAATCCTTTGGGAGAACCTCTCTCAAATTTCCTATGACAACTCGCTAACTCCAACATGGTGACCTATCCCATTACAATACCTTGGGTTGAAGGAGAACCCAAACCTGTGTTGGTATAAAGCTAACACTTACTATGACTTTCATCACATTGACAATCACATAACTAATTGATGTTTACATTTACGTCACTTGTTCTAATACCACATTGACAGTGGGGATATTATTGTTGAAGAACCATCATTAAACAAAACACCTCATGAAACTATCAAATGGTTTTCAAACCTTTTTCCTAAACAATGTGTTGATGATAAAAGCGTTGACAAAGTTCACTCCTCCAATAACGTTGATTACAATTTTATTATTTCATTTATTGAGGAAGTGCCTCTTACAATAGCCACCATCAAATTCAAACCTCCGTCTAATGTTGTCGACACATGTCAATATAAGATATGGGATCCCATGGCAAACCAACCATTTACATCTTCTACAGAGCCTCAAATTTCCAAACCGATGGCTACCTCAAATTAGAAACCAACCTTTAATGTTAAATCTTATACTCTTGTTTAGTATGACCTCATCAGTGCATATCTCTCTTATGGAACTATTGAAAGAGTCACCTAACCTTAAATACATCCTCACTCATGCTCTTCATGAAACATGTGTTCCTCCAACCCTTAATGTTCAATAGTTTCAAGCTATGATTGCAAACGTTTCCCTTGAAATTAGTATCCTATCTTTTAGCCCTTAGGATATGTTCAACCCCAATCTACTTAATAATAATTGTTATCCATTTTCATCCCCAGGGTGAAATGGACAACAAGGATGCCTTGAGTTGAGCACATTTCAAGCCAATAAGTGCATTTTCCTAGGTTAGAGATAGTTCCTATCATTTCGGGAGCATATGTAGTGTTTTTAGGGGTGTTGAGGTCTGAAGAGGATTTTTCCTCTTCTAGGTTTTTAAGCTTAGGAGCTCAATTTGAAATATTGAGGTAAGCTTAGGTAGGCTCCGCATGGAGCCAAGATGGGAAAACTGGAAAAATGGCTCTTGGGCAGTATAATGTAATTTTCATGACCCTCCTAATATGAAAAAGTTCCCAAAAATTATAAAATCAGGCAAGGTCTGGTTGTCGGGGTCAATGTTTGGTTGAGATCCCCTTCAGCTTGGCTGAGCTAATGGGTGAGCTTAGGAACATCTCAGTGTTGCGTAAGAGGCTAGCTCACCAAAATACTTGGTGAACTATCTTGCAAAGGGTTGGTGTTGAAATAGATCGACCATCGAGCTGGGTGTTGATTACACATTGGGTGGGTGGTGAGCTGTTACATTGAGCCCGATGTAACTCTAGGTGAGCATAGAGAATGCAGTCTCAGGGATATTACGTTGAGTCATCAGTCAGGATAGTGGAAAATCATCTGATCTCCCTAAACTTGATAGTTTGGAAGCATTAGTGAGTGATGCAGGGTCAGTACACGCGGAGCTCAGCAAATGAAAATAGGGTGTATGGAGCCAATGTAAGGATCCCACAACAGGAGATAGTCCACTTGATCAAGCTAAGGGATGAGCAATCGTCATGGAAATCTGGCGAACCCATAACAAAAAAAATGGTGAGCATGGAAGGGTTAGCTTGAGTGTGCATGCAAGAGGTCGATCCCAAGAGCTCAGCAATGTCAGTGTATGCATTGTGGTGAATTGGGGAGCCCTTGCTTTGCAAGTTGTAAGAGCTAGGTTTGATGAAAAATAAGAAAAGTGATACAAAAATGTTGCAATGAATGTCGATCGAAGGATAGAGTTAAGCGGTGAAATGGAAGGAAAAGTCTTTTCTTAGAGGGCTTGGTTACCAAGTTGAAGAACATCCAAATGTCGAGTCAAAGTAAGTCAAAACACAACATGAAGGAACGTGTGGCTAATTTTTTGCAATGTTAAGTGGTAAAGTGGGGGGTAAGTCTTGTAAAACGGGCCCCAAGCTTAACGAAGCAAAAGAAATGTTTTTCGCCGAAATGAAGGGCATGTTGGGGTGAATAAGGGGTCAATCTCTTGCATGAGTGCTGATTTGGGAGAAGAAATACATTGTGGTGATTTGAGGGATGAAGTCTTGCATAACCTATTCACCATAAGAGGAATAAAAGTAAATAGAAACGTCGAAAAGGGAGCTCAGTGGGTGATTCAACTGAGCTGGCGAGGTGAATTGTCAACATTGCAAAGCGTTAAACACAAGGGTGAAGACTTGCATTATGAAGCCATGCGATCAAATTAAAGTGAAATGACCACCTAAGGGGGTTAACAAGACATTGCAATGTGGTTTTTAGGAGAAGAAAGACTCAATCTCAGTGGGTTTTGAACTAAAAGAATTTTTTATCAGTGCATGCAAAAGGAAGATGGTCAAGTTGCAAAGCAAGTCACCAGACTGAGCCATGAACAAAGCTAAAAAATGAGATGGGTGGTGAGCTTGCCACCCAAGGTAATTAATGCACATCCTAAACTCTGAAAAGAAGGTTAGACCAAGTTGAAGTAATCATTGAATTGAAATTATTTTTCTTCCCTAAAAATAAGAAAAGTAAAGCAATTGGAGAAGTCCGATGGAAAGGAGAAGTAGAAGTAATGGAACCCTAGTTTCCCACAGAAATACAAAACTTGAAAATTCCATAACTTTCATCTGGAAGATTTGTTTCACACAAAATTGGACTTTCCGGAAATAAATCAGAGCCCTTTACACACTAGAAACTTCATATTTTGAATTTGGAAAAGGAAAGGGGGTAAAAAATAGAATTATTTCTCCTACACTTAAAGTGAATTATACAGCTATATACCACCATTAATGAGGCATGGAGGCCATTTTATTCCTTTGCACGAAAGAGTACGAAGGATATGGTATTTGAATGTGTCTCATGCTTCCATCACATCAATAATTGAGTTTTGAGTTCAAAGAAAGTCATGCATTTGGGTCTCACACATTCTCTCTCTTCTCCTCAAAATTCTATAAATTGTAAGGGGATGCATTGTTGTGGTGGTTAGTCATTTTTCCTCCCCATGCTCCCCTCTTCTCCATAGCTAGGTTTTTGTGAATTTTGGGGCCTCAAGCTTTCACTTTGAATTTTGTAATGGCATCTCTTGCCTCTCCCTAAATGATTTACTACGTATACTCTTGAGCAATAAAAAGCAATGCATGTTTTAATATCTCTAACCTTTCATGGTTTTGACTGTTCTTTCTTGTCTCTCATTGTAATAAAAGTGTTTTGTGCATATTTTTGTGTTCATTATAGGATTTAGTAGTTTTTTTTATTTGGGATGGTGAAGTGTATGTGATTTTTCTATGGTGCATTTCCACCTCTCCAGGTTCATCCTTCTCCATTGGTAAGTTGGGAAGATTGTCTAGCACACCCCCTTTTTCTAGTGCCATCTCCCCTTGGTGTAGGATTTACCTTTTCATGCACTCTCTCTCCTTATATCCTTGTAATTGTTATACTATGTATAGTTTGTTAGTTGTAGCAGTAAGTTTAGGAAGATGAATTTGGCCTTATCTGGAGGTCCACCTTAAGCACGTAAGTCCCACAGCTTGAGAGGTGGTACCCGTGTTAGCAAAAAGTGGAGATCTGCATTTCCAAATATCAGGGTGCTACGTTTTTTATAACAGTTCTGGCATGCCCAATGGGATAAGAATTTAAGTCAGAAATTTAACTAGAGTGCATTCAAAGAATTTCCATTTTGCTGATTTGATGTGTTCTTGGAAAAATAAATTATAGTTCAGGAATCCTCATAATAAAAGAAAGTTGCAGCAAAGAGAAAGGAGAAGTAATCAGTGATCTCATCTTGCATTACTGCTAAGTAATCCACAATCCAATAGTACAACAAAGAAAATTAATTAATTACACTTTTAAACACTAATAAGAAGAAGAGAAGAGAAGGAAGTAAGTTGATTACTTCAAAAGTGAAAGACTTAAGTAATTGGACTTCCAAAATCTGATTACTTAAGAATTATAATTAATTCAAGTAAGTTGTTTACTTCAAGTCATCTTGTAACTTAAAAAGGAAATACTTAAGTAGTTGCACCTCCAAGTTGCACTACTTCAAGTTGTTGCATTACTTCAAATTGAAAGACTTAAGTAGTTACACCTCTAAGTTCACTATTCAAGTGATCTAATTACTTCAAGTTGAAAGGCTTAAGTAATTGTGCTTCTAAATACTGATAAGAAGGGGAAGTAATGTACATCCCAAACACCGATGAACAAAGAAGGAGGAAGCTGATGTAATCAAGTCTCAGAACTCCAATGAATAAGGGGAAGTAATGTAGCTCAAGAACTTTGATAAGAAGAATAAGTAAGTTGTATTACTTCAAACTATTCCATTACTTCAAGAAATTTGATTACTTTAAGTTGAAGACTTACTTCAAGCTGCAACAATTGAAAGACTCAAGTAATCTAGGCTTCAAAACCTGAAACACATCTGGTGACTCCATTGATCTAAACAATCAATCTCTGAGTTGTAAAACTTCTTTCCATCCATTTCCATCTATTTTTCCTTTCCATATATTTCATTCTTCTTCCATTCATGAAGTTTTGAAATCATGACTTCATCCCCTGCATGAAATTCACACCTGCAGTAGTAGACATATCAATTCTACACACCTCCAAGCTTACAAGATTAATTCTCAGGTTACCATCAATCACCTCCAGGCCTATATTATGATGAAAATCAGCAATATACATATCCACATGAGAAAGAAAAAAATCAGTTTGGTTATCTTCCAAAGTATGTAGTTGTTCAAGAGCAGCAATATGTAGATCCTAGAATTTATCCTACACCTAGAGATGTTTATTTTCAAAGGAAGGTTCAAGAGTTGGAGATCAGTATGTTACTGATCAAAACTAAGGAGATCAAGAGGGCAACCCAGGTTGGTCTCAACATTTCATATCCATGGATTGTCTCTCTACCAAGTAAGTTTAGTCCCTAACAAAAGCTTCAATTCATAATTAAAACATTGACCTAAGTTAGGGAATGGATAAAAATGAGGGATGCTTATGATTCCAATGCTTGTCAATCCTATCAATGGGAAGCCATTGTATTACCATCATACAACCTTCTTATACCTCCATCCATGCAATCTCAACCTAAAACCCATTGTCTAACTTTATAGTTGTTTCCCCCATTATGGAATCCCTTTCTCAATCTTCTAGTCTCCCATCCCATCTTGAATTTTATGCCCTTTTCCCTTCGAAGAATACATTCCCTCCTAAGAAACAAGAAGTTGTACCTCCTCCACCACCACAAACAATGAAAATATCAGTGGTAACCTAACCCACCCCTCCTCTTACATTCCCAAATCCATCTTGCGAAGGTGAAGATCAGAAAACCTACCAAGGACAACAAGAAGAGGACCCCAAAAAAGAAGAGATGATTAGAAACTTGAGAAAATAGGCTTTAAGATTTATAATTGATAGAATTCCCTTTATGGTGAGGCCTTCAGAAGAGGTCGAGCTTGAAGAAAAAATGGTGGTTAAGGCTAATTTTGAAGTTGATGTTGCAGCAGATCAAGATTAAGAGCAAGTTGATGAATATCAACAATCAGTTTTCTCAAAATGCAATGTCCACAGTGGCACTATATTTATAGAAGTTTTTGTTCATCTACTAGCTGCAGAATCAACAGAGGAGGAGAGAAAATCTGCTCAGGACTAGTAAGAAGAAAAACATGTGAAATCAAATGAAGAAAATCTTCCAAGTGTGCAAGTTGTTTTAGGTTAATGCAATGACCCCTAATTCCTTACATGTCAATAGCTTGCAACACTTTTAGAAGGTTGCAGCAGTCTAATGAAGTCATCATCAAGCATTCCAATCAATCATAAGGAGATTCATGCCATGGAGGGGAGCCAAATAGATTTAGGGGCCTCAAGCAATGAACAAGTTGAACAAGAGATTTCAAATCCTCATCCTACCTCATCTCTCCAAAAATCTAATTTTTTAGGAGTGTTTGAACTCCTGAGCCTTATGTTTGAGGATGAAGTTGAATATGATGAAAAAGTTACAGATTTGGAGGTCATCATGGAGGAGGGAGAAGCCTCAGTACATCACGACAACAAGGAGATTTATTTATTATCTGACTTGGTGGAGTGTTTTGATGGAGAAGATCATATGGATATCACATCCTTTGCTACTCCATCAGTCATCCTTCAACAAAAATAGCTTGTTGCCATGAAGGACAACATGTAAGAGCATCCTACACTTCATAATAGTCCTCTTGAATCAATATTGGAGGAATTGAATCTTCCAAATTCCACACCGGATGAGGAAGAAGGGGAAAAATTATTACATCACTCTCATACCAGTCATCAATGTAGAGGATCAATTATCTATAGATGAGCCAAAAGAAGGATATTAGCTCACAGAAAATCACCTTTTCCAAGAAAGATTACAAGAATACTTCCTTGTTAAAGTTGGAATTCAGAGTAGTGGGAAAATCCAGCGGATCAGACCTTGCCCCTTCAGGTACTTGGCTTCATTGGATCCAAAGGAGAATCCAAAACCATTCATGCTTACTTATGAGCATGAGGATGAGTTTCAAAGTGCCAAGGGTCAGCTGCAATTCCTCTTAGAACTAAATGAAGAGTAGCTAGAGGAGGTATTTTTCTTAGTTCTAGTTGATACCTTGATGAGTAGAGTGAAGAATCAGCTTGCAGTCATTTTTTCACTCTTAACCACAAATGTGTCTAAGGTAAGTGCAGCAAGTTGGGGGACCAAAAATGGGTCATACGTGGACGTCATATTGCAAATAACAACATAATATCAACTTGTAGGGATTATTAGCAATACATACACTCAAAATTAGAAAAACTTATATTAATATGAATTGTAGCATCCAGAATCTAGTTTCTAAAATACTATTTTTTTAAAAAAATGGACAAGATTAGCTATATTAAACACTCAAAATTCAATGACTTGGTTTTTTTTTTTTTAAACGCCTATAAGATTATAGTCCGTTTTCCCACAATTTGGATGACCAAAAATTGATATATATTTTTCTCCTTTGGTGAGAAGTTAGATGCCACTATATATCTTGGGATGAATTTTATTTTGTACTTTTTTGAGAAATATTTTATTTTTTATGATTTTTTTCGTGAAAGTGGTATGAAAACATAAAGAAAACATAGCACTTTCCGTTTGCCCGCCATAACTTCATCAAAAAATATTGAAATCAAATAAATTTTTTTTTGAACATGTATATAATTTTTCCATAGTTGGGATGGTATAAGTTTTATCACATTTTGATAAGTGAAACAAAATTTGTAGTCTTAAACGTAGACATAAACATTCATGGGAAAAAGTGTCTTAAAGACCTACTATTAGTAAAACATTATAAAATGATATTTATCCTAGTCTATTCACTTTAAAATCAGTATTTCTACAAAGCTAACAGTCTCCCCTATGAAATGGTACCTTTTTTATGACATATGTTTTACTTTTTGGCATGGTTCAAGTCCGTGGAACACTAAATTTTATGTTTTGTTGTTTTTAATGTAAAATTCAGGATTTGATGTCCACTTAATTGTCCCCCAACTTAATGCACTTACCCTCTAATTCTAAATCATCTACGTGGATGCAAATTATGAGGAAGGGTAGCTACTTTTCCTTTCCAGTGTCAACGTTTGTTTGAGTTGCTCATTTCCCTTGTTAGTGTAGGATAGGAGTAGGTTTTTTTTCAATAGAAGAAGTGCTTATGCACACTCTTCATGCTTCACTTGAGGCATGTATAATTTATTTATTTGTACATAGTTTTGTTTGTGGTTATTCCATGCATAGTACATCATGTTCCTAGTAAGTAGTTATAGGAAACAAATCATAATTTCATAAAGTAGTTGCAATCCTCAAGAAAATTTAAATGTAGAGCAACTAAAATCAGATTGAGGGACAAATTTTAATGTGTTTCCATCATCTTATTCCTTTAGAACAACAATTGAGCTTCTATTACCCCTTTTCAAATAAAAAAAATCAGCTTCAAGGGAATTCTTATGTGTTCATATGGCAGTGTCATGATAGCCTTCTCAAATTCAATAAGATCAGCTCCATTCCAGCAGTGTCCCAAGTAAGCATCCTTGGAAATAAAATAATATTAGTTCTTTCTACAGTCCCATGATACATCCTAAATCAACATGTGTGTACAAGCTCCTGCAATGTTCTATCTTGTCAAGAAATAATTTTAATTGTGTTTCAGACTTGGAAAAGAATCAAATGTTGGGGAAACTCCAAGTGTTTATCATGCAATCCCACGGATCAAGTTTGTAGAGAATGGAGAGAAAATAAATTTTCAAAATCAAAATAATTTTCCACTCATGTGAACTATAATATTTTCTTATGAAAATTTGGAAAAATCAAGAAAAAGGCAAGTCCAAATGCAAGCAGCAGTCGGTTCCAAATCTAGGACAGTGTTTCAAATTGATCAGAATGTGAGTTTTTTTACGTTCTAGATCAGTTCTGAGTTGTTTTAAAGGACTCCATGCCCAATGGATGCTTCAAGGAAACTAGTTATACTCCCATCTAGCAAGAAAATGGCCCCATGATTCGTACCAATTTGTTATCCATTTTCACCCCCAAGGTGAAAATGGACAACAAAGAGGACCTTGAGTTAGAGCACTTATCATGCTACTAAGTTTATTCATCCAAGTTACAAGAAGTATGTCACAATTTGAGCAGCTTATGGTATTCATTTCACGAGAATATTTCAGTGTTTTTGGGGGTGTTGAGGATCATGAGAGGATTTTTTCCTCTTCTAGCTTTTGAAGCTTAAGAGCCCAAGTTAGAAAGATTAGGAGCAAGCTCAAGTGAATGCCCCGCATGTAGCCAAAACAAGGAAAAATGGGAAAAATTTGTGGAAATTGTCTCCCGTGCAGGAACTACTAGTCATTTTCATTGGTCCCCTAGTGTGTGGGAAATTCATTAAAAAATCCCAAAAAATGTTACAAAATTTATAGGGAAGGTCTGGACATGAAGGCCACCAAGCTAAAAAAATAGCTCCACTGAGCTACTCAGAGATGCTGAGTTGATATATCAAGGCCATGTCGCAGGCGGCATTGGTTGGTGCTGAGCTAACTCGCGGGGCAACACATTGGTGGTCGGGCTATGAGAAGGGATCTCATTGAGCTACTTGGTGAGCCGAGTTAATCATGGTGGGTGTGAGTGTCGAGCTCGAGTGATGACTCTAAGAATTGAGTTGAGCCCGTGGGTTAGATTTCACATTGAGTGGTGGCAAGCTGATCTCAGGATCTAAGCCCGATGAAACTCTAAGGTGAAGGCAGAGATAATGACGGCTAAGGCGACTCAGTTAGGTCTAGCTCAATGGAAGTCCGGATGGGTGGAGAAGACATAGGGTCCGAGCTCAGCCGATGGGTGATGAGCATCGTTATCGATGAAGCATCAGTGAGGTGATGTGGTGTCAATACATGCAAGGATTAGAAGATCGAAAACATGGCACAGGGTGCCAATGTGAATCTCGAACCAAGGATCTAGGAGCTGAGCCCTCTTGAGCGTGTTTTTCATGGTATGAAGTTCAATTCAGCCATGGTATTTGTCTTGGTGAAGTGGAGAGACGATGCAGAGGAGATGGAGAAATGTGGGAGGCATCAAAGAGTTTTCAAGGAGGTGTCAAACTGAGCTAGGACCGAGCTCCCTAGGAGCTCAACAACAAAAAAGAAAACTCGGGAAAGACATTAGTTCAGTCACGGAAAATTTGGGGAGCCTTCTACTTTGCAAGTTGAGGGAGTTAGGTTTCACTGCATAGTGAAGTCAGAGTAATGCAATAAATGCCACAAACCTGAAGGCGAGCTAAAACCATATGCATTAATTGGCGAACGGTGGGGCTAAGACTTCCAATGCAAGTAAGCCTCAGTATGCAAAATAGAAAGAAAATGAAATCAACACAATGAAAGTAGGTCAAAAAACTGCATAAAGGAGTGTGTGGCAGAAAATGTTGCAAGAGGTGAATTACTTAGGTTGGCGGTCAGTATTCTAAAGAAAAGGCCCCGTCAGTTCACTGCATTGAAATAAGACAATGCCATTTTAAGCGTAATGAAGGGCATGGTGCAGTGAATAAGGGGTCGATGTCTCACATGAGCACTGAGTTGCAAGTAGAAAAAAACCAAATCACCACAATGGAAAATTAAGGGATGAAGTCATTGGCCAAAGCTAATTCACTATAAGCAGTGATTGGGTAAAAGCATTACTTGTGGACTCCGTACATAACCAAGTGAAGTTACGGTGGAAATGAGTCATAATGAAGCACGTGAGCTGAATTGTCAATAGTGCAAATCAGTAAATGTGGGGGTGAATACTTGTGCCTTGTGCAAAGTCCCAAGTTAATGCAAAGTAAAGGTATACCCATTCGACCGCAATAAGGGGTGAGTTGATCAAAAAATTCAATGTGGTGAATGTCGAGGAGAGTTGAGAAGTAAAGGTCAATACATTTTGAACGTAATGGAAATTGTGATGAAGCACATGAAATCGAGTTAAAATGGTGAAGTTGTGAATAGTAATGCAACTCATATCGAACACAACAGACTAAGAAAAGAAAACGAAGTAAAGTGGAGATCATGCCACCCAATTGAAATTAATTTACTTCCTAAACTCCGCAGATAAGGTTATGCTAAGTTGAAGTAATTGTTGAATTGCAATTACTTGTCTTCCCTAAAAATAATAAAAGTAAAGTAGTTGGAGAATTCCAATGGAAAGGAGAAGTAAAGTTAATGGCACCATGGTTTCCCACAGAACTGTGAAGCTTCAAAACGGCCATAAATTTCAGCTTGGGATAGCTCTGTTTCACACAAAATTGGAACTTTCCAGAAAGGTAAATCGTAGCCCTATACGTGTCAAAATACTTCATATTTTAGATTTGGCGAAGTGAAAAGGGGTGAAAACTAGCATTAATTCTTCTACACTTCAACAGTGTATTGTACAACTATCTACCATGCCATTAATGCAGGCATGGAGGCCAATTCCTTATTCCTCTGCAAGCAAGAGTATGAATGACATGGGCTATTGATAGGTGTCCCATGTGCTGCCTTCACATTAGTAATTGAGTTTTGAGTGCAAAACAAGGCATGCATTCGGGTCTTTCACATTTTTTCTCTCTTCTCCTCCAAATAGCTATAAATTTTAAAGGGGATGCATCATGTTGTAAAGGTTGGTCAGTTTTTCCTCCCCATGTTCCCCTCTTCTCCATAGTTGGGTTGTTGTGAATTTTGGGGCTTTAATACTTCACTTCTAAATCTTTTTAATGGTTTTTCTTTCCTTCTCTTGTTACAATGGTGTAATTTACATACTATTGGAGTAATAAAAATCAATGTTTAGTGATATTTTCTCTATCCTTTGCATGGTTTTTTCTATTGTTTTCACTTACCTCTCATCATGCTAATGCAAGTGTTTTGTACATACTCTTGTGTTCATTGCATAGGATTTAGAAGTTGTTGTGTTTACTTAGGGATGATGAAGTGTATGTGATTTTTTCTATGGTGCATGTCCACCCTCTCCAAGTTCATACTTCTCCATTGGAAAGATGGGAAGATTGTCTAGCACACCCCCCTTTTCTAGTGTCATCCCCCCTTAGTGTAGGATTTACCTTTTCATGCACTCTCTCTCTCTCCTTGTCTCCTTGAAAATGCTAGACTAGGTGTGGTTAGTTTTTTTCTTTCATTAGAAGTAGTTGTAGTTGTAGGTTTAGGAAGAGGAATTTGGCCTTCTCCGGAGGTCTGCCTCAAGCACGCAAGTCCCAAAGCTTGAGAGGTGGTACCCATGTTAGCAAAAAGTAGAGATTTGCATTACCGAATCTCAGGGTGCTACTTTTTTGTTATAACAATAAATCTTTATACATTGAAGCATACATAAAAAATCATACGGTCAAAAGATTTCTTGTAAAAAATGGAGCCGCCTTAGTCATACAATAGATGAGTTATATGCTAACATTATTATTCTTTGTGGTTATGACATTACTGAGCACCAATCCCCTGGTACCGTTACTCTACATATATAAGTGGGCCCAAACCTCCTTGAAATCATATGTCACATTGTTGATATGGAAATGTCATATAACATTCTTCTAGGTAGACCTTGGATGCATATGATACAATTTGTGCCCTCCACCTTCCATCAATGCATAAAATTCCTATATAACGGAAAATATTTCACCTTGCTTGGTGATGCCAACCCCTTTGAGTATTGTAATATTTTTGAAGCAAAGTAGCAAAATACAAATTATTGTCCATCTGTTCATCGCCTAGTTGAACCTCACGTCATCCCTGTTTCTAATAACTGCGTTGTTCCCAAAATGTTGTTTTCCCTCTAACCTCTGCTTCTTCTTCTAAAGCATCTACATCTAAGTCATCACCCAAGATTAAATTCTCCCATAAAGGTCTGGGTGAGTACACTCTTGAAAATGCATTTCTTGTTGGAAAACTTCTATTATCGCATAACAGTCATGGATGCCCTAACATTCCCCATCTATGAGAACCTCCAGTTTATTATCTGGGAAATAATCTTTAGAGACAATATGGATATTTAGAAGATGAACATATTCAAGGCTCTGACATCTCTTCGCTATATGAAGACAAGATGGCAGAATGCTATGAATGCGCCAACTATACCAAGACTCATAGAATGGTGAAAAACATGAACTGGAAAGGAAGAGGGCTAGGCCCATAAGGACATGGAATTCTCAAACCTATGGAAATAAAATCTAACCTCTGAATGCATGGTCTAGGATATGAGACATTTGATAAGAGACTAGTCGTATTCAATGTATTAACTGGAAATGAGGACTCAGACTTCAAAATTGAGACCAGTTCCACACATAGCCTCTTTGAAGACCTTGCTGAAACTATGATTTTCCTTAAAAACCTATCCATTTGAACCCTTGATGTTTTTTATCCTTACCTCATTAATCAAGACCAATAATTTCATATTTCCATGGACCTCTTTCAAAATAATGAGGCCATCTAGGAGTTCCTTGGGGCTTGAGACCCTTTTCCCTTGTCGGATCATAAGAAGGGTTTTTATATAAATCTTGATGCTACTACCTACTTCAGTGAAGAACTTGAAATATCCAGTCCTAAAGAAAAATAAATTAAACATAGAAGAAATAAAAATCATATCTCGCATAGTGAAAATATTTCTTAGGTGTTATGCGAGTAGCAAAAAATGAAAAAGAAAAGGACGCATCTCCTAGTGAAAAAATTTCAAAGGCGCTAGAGAGAGGATATTCGTATATGGAAATATCATATAACCTACATAAACTGACAATGTCATTTCAAGATAATGACACTTCTAAGATATTAGTAGAAGATATGACAACTATCAACATCAGGACTGAAGATCAACCCAAACTGTTACAACTCGGTATTAGTCTCTCTGAAACTGAAATAATTTCCTTCATATAGATTCTAATCAAGTTTGAGGATGTATTTATTTGGTCCTACAAATATATGTCATGTCTTGATCCTTATTTTTTAGTTCATCACCATGTGGTGCACCCAGATTGCTAAACCTGTAAATCAAAAGCTGCGTAAAATGCACCCCAAGTTCACATTTCTTGTCAAGGTCAAACTAAAATAATTACTAGATTCAAGGTTCATACAGTCCATTGACTACTCATAGTGGATATCTAATATGGTACGGGTTGGAAAAAAGACCCTTAGAATCCATATCTATACATATTTTCATGACATCAATAAGGCATGTTCCAAGGATGACTTCCATTTTCCTAACATTCACATGATTGTTTATTCTATTGTGTGCCATGAGATGTTATCTCTTATGGATGAATTTTTTAGGATATAACCAAATTTAAATTGTTGAAGAAGACTAGCATAAGATAGCTTTCACAACCCCATGGGGGAATTTTTTTACAAGGTCATGCCTTTTGGCTTTAAGAATGCTAACGCAACTTATCAACATGTCATGACTATTATTTTCCATGACCTTCTTCACAACATAATAAAGGACTATGTATATGATATTATTTCTAAATCAAAGACAAGAGTGGATCATCTAGCGTTTATTAAGCATATCTTTGAGTGATTAAGGGACCAAGGTTCTCCTTAATCCAAAAAAGTTTCTTTGGTGTCACTTAGGTACAACTTATGGGATTCATCATCTCATTAAGAGGAATTTAATTGGGCCCTACAAAATTCAAAGCTATAATGGATATGCCGCCTCCTCAAAATTTGCATCAACTAAGAGGCCTACAAGGAAAAATACAATCTATTCAGTGATTCATCTCTCAATTGGCAGACAAGTGCCATCACTTCAACCAATTTCTTAAGAATGATGTCCAATTTAAGTGGATGCAAGAATTTCAAGAATCCTTCACCAAGTTGAAATAATACTTGTCCACTCCACCTATATTTACGCCATCAATACAAGACAAGCCTATGTTGTTATACACTTCTACAACAGAACATGCCATTGGGGAATCATTGGTGTAGCACAATAACAAGGGTTAGAAACAAGTTGTTTATTATTTTAGTAGACCTTGAACATGAGACTAAGTACTCGCAAGTTGAAAAATTTTCCTTGGCAGATTACACTTTTGAAAAGTTACGAAACTACTTGTTAAATCACACCCCACCAAGTTAATTTTAAGGGTCGACCCTCTCAAGTATCTACTTTCGATACTAGTAAAAATAGGATGAATGTCAAGTTGGATTGCACTCCTCGGTGAATTTTATATTGAAATTATTGATCAGAAGGCTATAAAAGGTCAAGAACTTGAAGATCAACTAGTCGTAGCACCACTTCCAGGTTCACATCCATTAAAATTTGATTTTCCAGACTGGTTATACATATGAGCAATCCCCTCATGGACTTTATTATCTGATGGATCTGGAAAAATCCATGGTTTAGGAGCAATAATTACCGTGCATGAAGAGGATTACCATCATGAACAACTTGTTGAGCTTGAGCTACTAGAAAAAAGATGCATTTGCACTTTGAATCATCTGTAAGTATACCAAAATTGGTTGCATCGTAACTATAAATGAAACATTCGACCATGACATTTCCATATTGGTGACTCGGTCCTAAAATAAAATTAGAATAACATGACCAAGCCACCTGAAAAACAGGGAAAATTTGATCCTAATTGGTTTGGTCCTTATGTTATCACTACCAAATTTGGATCCGGTGCATAAAAACAATCTATTGAGGATGGCAAAGAGTTAAAAGAGCCTATGAATTTAATTCATCTAAATAATTTCTACTCCTTAATCTCTAAAGAGTAACCCTTGTTCCGAGGGCTTATCAATTTTCCCGCTTGTTTTGTCATTTCACCTTGACTCCCATTTGTGTCTTTATGTCTTCTTCATGTGTCACATGTTCTCCTTGTCTTGTCGTCATGCCCATTATCTAGCACTCTTGTTCACCTTCCATCATGCTTCCATCCACCTTGTTCATGTGTAACGTGTTGGTTATGGCTTGGGAATCCATTTTTCCATCTTCTTTGACGTGTGGTTAAAATTCCAAAAAGACAAAAAACATTCACATATGTCTCACAAAAAATCAAAAATAATATAAAATTGTTAAAAAACTAAAAAACACAATAAAATTATTCAGAAAATACAAAAAAAATGCAAAATATTTCGAAAATGTTCGACAAAAATTTTTGCAACTATGTCACTTAGTTCGCCAATTTCATTATATGATTATTTTAAATCATCTGCATTCTTCAAATCAATAATGTCATCCTTTGCAATATAACTTTTCTTGGGGAAAACACTTGGCTTTGGCCTTATACAGATCATGATTTAATGGGGTCCGACAAGGGTATCTTTTGGATTATCTAAGCATCACTCCACTCTTTGGCCTGATCTAATCATCTTTCGTTCTAATCTATCACTTGGGGGAAAATTGGCATATGTCTATCAATTCATTTTGGAACACATTAGGAGTGTCTTCAAACATTATCATTGTGAATTGTGTTATATTGTTGCTTACTTGTTAGTTTTAACATTGGTACACATTTTTCACTTGTTTGTTTGTAATCCTTACTTTTCTGTTGTTTGTACATATGGAATGTTGTATTGTCTATTCTTAGCTTAGTCTCTTATGTTTATTAGTTAGAATAACCAGTACTCTTTGTATCATGCTTATGGACCAATTGCAAGAAATTTATTTACATCTTAGTTCCCATATAACTTTGGTCTAGATCCTTCCTGTTCATATTAGGTTTGTTTATATTGATTATTTTGTATCTTTTTGTCACTTGCATGTGTTGTGTTTTTCTCCTAGTTTATTTAAGCTATTTAGCATTTTACTTTTTTTTGTTGTGCATTTCAAGTTGGTTTTCATTTCTTTACATTTGTATTTCAAAGTTTCCAAACTCGCAAAAATCTAAAAACATCAAATATTTCAAGATCTAAAAAAATCATATATTTCAAAAATACAAAAAAAAAAAAAATTATTACAAAAATCGAACAAACATTCACTTATCACATAAATCCTACAATTCAAAAACATTTGAAGTGAATCATTGCAACATCTTAATACAATCTTGATAAACTTCATACCTTTATCTATTACCCTAGTGATCGTTTTGATCTTACAACTATCACTTTCTTCCCTTTGCATGATATGCTAACTTTGTTTGGGGCAAGTCACAAAATTATTTTTCCTTCACAATATAACTTCACCTCGAGACAATTTCAAATTCAATCATTTGCACAAAGGATCCAACAAGAGTTTCATAAGGAGTCGTTTTATACTCCACTCTTCCAGTCTATGATCATATTCCCACCTTGGGAGAATTTGTCATCTACTTAATCATCATTATGGCACGCATTAGGGGACTAGTTGATTGTCTTCTTTTTTTAAATTTTTGTTGCATTTTTTATGTTTACTTTTTTTGGACCACTTGCAAGTAGTGTGATTACATCTTGGTTCCTTTATAACCCTGAGTATTTGCACCTATTATGTACATTGGTTTTGTTTTTCTTTTTATCTTTTCTTTGTTGTGTGTGTTTTTTTACGTGTATTTGGGTTTACCATCTCGATTCCTTCATAATCATGGTGACAACTCTATTGTGTAATAGAAAAAATAAGGTTTCTCTAAAATTATTCTCCAAATGACACTCATGCTATGAGCACAATCCTTCCCATTCTTATTCCAATCCCTTGTCTTCTTCCTATCAAGCAATTTCCCATCACTTTGTCATGTCACCCACCAACTTGAGGGGGAATTCTGTTACCATTCTACTCGTTGGAGCATCCAAGATTCATTTCCTTTTTCTCTGCATACGTCTACTATATTTAAAGAACTATTAATTCACAATAACACTTTAAAGAGGGGTAAATGTACACACCCCAAAATCACTCACCTATTCCCAATATTGTCCTAGTACATCCTGTTATTCACCCCTTTCATGATTGATTAATTAAACTAATTAATTATACACATTACACCCCATTAGATTAATTAAATTAATCCTTACTACCCATTTAGCTAGATTAACTATCATTTATTAATTAAATGATTAATTAATTAGTGTGCACATCCTAGCTAATTAAATTAGTTATCTAATTAGGAAAATACACCTATTTTCCTCGTCAATTGCCACTTAGATTCCCAAAAAACTCCACATAGAATCCTCTTCACCAGTCTAGTCAACTTAGGTTCTTGAATCCTAGAAAGGTGGGGGCAATTCAATTACACGTATAACCACCTTTTCAGATGTCGATTTTACAATTAAAACCATTTACTGCCCCTCAATGGAATTCAACTTCCTAGAACTGTTGCAACTTCCTCAAATGCTAAAAATAGCATGTGCATTCATCCATTTGCAACCAATTTCCAACCAACATTTAACCTTAAAAAATACAGGTTTATCCTATCCCAAATCCTCTTGGATTATTTACAAGAAAACTCTATTTATTTTCATATTGAAGATTTCCAAGCAAATTTCTCGCAGCAATCTACATCCCCATTTGGAGATCATTGAAGAGCATACAAAAATATTCATTCAACAATCTTCCACAAGGTTACACAACTCAAATCTTCCATAACCTTACTTGAGGTTTGCATTGGAAGGCTATAGGGAGGTTTGTACTTAATTTATCTGTCTTCATTTTGGTTAGTTTTTCATTGTATTCAAGGACCTCCTTTACAATAGATGCAACACACTGGATTATATACCGTAAAATTTGAGTGACAAGTTTTAAAATATCATAAAAATATATTTTTACAATGGGGAATAAGTATATAGGATAAGGATATAACAACCAACTGTCAATTAGGAGGTGGAATTTCCATGCACAATCCCCCTCAATGGAGACTCTAAAAGGCTGAGCATTGCACAAAACTTGTATAGATTTACAACACACAATGACTTTGTAAACATATTTACCACTTGATATTTAATCGGGAAGTATTGGAGATTTATAGAGAACCTTCTCTCGGATAAAATGCATATGAACCTCTATATACTTTGATCTCAGATGTTGAATTGGACTCTTAGCAAGATCAATGAAACTTTGGCTATCACATACAAGAGGACTACTTCCTTTAGCTTCCATGTGTATCTCTTCTAATAACCTCTTTAGCCACATGGCTTCTTTCGTTGCTTCCATTGCACTTCTATACTTTGCCTCAGTAGAAGAAATGGAGACTGTTGGCTTCTTTTTAATGCTCTAAGTAATGACACCTATACCAAAAACTTTAACACATATCCAGTTGTATATTTTATATCTAACATAACATCAACATGGTTAGAGTCACAAAATCCATATAGACATCATAATAAGCATGATATACATCATTATTGATTTCACTTTTAACCATATATAAATATTACGTTGATAGGTTAAACACAAGTTGTATAACAATATTCTTAACAAAGATGAAGAGCTTGTGGTACTCCCCACAAGGATCTTTGGTGTTGGGACTTGGGTGGTAGAAAAGTCAACAGGTCAAATTGATTTGGAGACTAATGCACAGGATGTACTCACGAGGAGGACTTCCCCCGCTGGTGCACATGTAGGTGACTAGCATGACAACTCAGGAAGACTCATGGATGGATGGCAGTAAGAACTTGTGTTGTTATTCAACGGAATTGTGTAGAGCAGTTGGGTGTTCAACAGTGGGCCATCCAGTGGCATTGCAGAGAGCTGGTTTAGTGATGAGTTAAGGAGGAAGAATTTTTGCATTCCCTCAGGTGGACTAAGAAGACATATTAAGAGGAAGAAAGCTACAACACTTCTAGTTTTGTTCTTTTTTCATATTCTGCATGCGGTTGATTCTTTTTCCCTTGATTCTCACCAAACTAGATTTGGAAGCAGCTAAATCTGGAAGTGGATAGATATGTAATTTTGCTTACGGGTGTTACCTTTGACTTGTCTTCCTTCTTATCCTTGAATCTTTTGCAGTTCTTCTCTAGATGCTATATTACCAATATGTTGAAAAAATTCAACAGATTAATCTTGTAAGAAATATATATTAAATGTAATCAGTATTGGACGTCTCCACGACAAACACAAAGGTATCCCCAAGTGTCATTCGATATGCATATAATAATAATTTAATTAACATACTAATTTGGAATTTAGAAATGTTTATCAACAACATACATATCTTCATTACCTATTCTAAGCCTTTAAAATTGTGATAAGACTAACAGATAATACATCTAGAGAAATGACCAAATTATGCAAGAATAATCATAACATACAACAAAATAAGATTCTCTAATAATACTATGGACAAATTCCATATATTATGTGTATTTTTGTTTCAAAAAATTATTGAGGAAGGGTTTTTGGGGATATATTATCATGTAAGCAACCTTCACACATTTCATGAAAGATAGGTGGCAGATTTAAGCCACGACCTATCATACATGCTCTAAAAAAATGATCTAGTCTTTCATGTCAAAATTGAACAACACTTCTATTTTTTAATGCGCCACTAAGAAGCCAAAGCAAAACCTTAAAACACATATAAGCCATTCTTTTGTATGCCCTTAGCTATAGTGACATCTAGGTCATTTTTAATAAACCATTTATCTTTCATCAAAAATACACTATAGTTATTCTATGAATGAAAGAAAATTCTTTTTCAATTCAATATCATACACACAAAAAGACATTTTCTTTTCATTAGTAGTGACAGATGTAGTTTATAGTGTCACTACATTAGATATATGATTATTCTCTTCATTCTTGTTTTGATCTTGATCGGTTTTACTCCATTTTTATTTTTGAAATTTGTTTTGTTTTTAACTCTACATTCTTCTTTCTTATGACCAAATTTACCATATTTATGACATTTACCATCAAAACCTACTCTTAAGTTTCCATCTTTCTTATTTTTATTAGGAGGTTCAAAAGATGATTTTTGATTCTTGTTGAATCTAGATGGATTGTTTTTATATTTTTGAGCAAGAATTTCCCGAGTCGTATTCTATTTTGAATCAAAATTAGTCACAACCTACCCTTCATGGATTAGAAGAGCATTCATAATTTACAAATTAGGGATGTCTTGCTCAGTTTGGTATTTAGAATTTACGATTGAAATTAAAGTTTTAAATATTTCATGTATGTTCAATTGAATAATGAAATAAAATAATTTATATTGAATTAAATTGCAGTTACACACATCTGACTAAGATTTAATATTTTTAATTTTTTGCTGAAAATTTGATTACCTTTTCATCCCCCTTCATGGGAGTCGTCATCAGTTCTAGAATCAACTTTATAATTTTTGATAATTATGTACTTTCATGCATTGATTCCATCTGTGTCCAAGCCTCACTTGAAGTTTCTGGATTCCCGATGTGAAGAAGGAAGTCATCCTGCATGCTCCACAATATAATGGAAATTGCTTCATGCACCTTTTGTTGATATGCAACTATATTGTTCGTTGTTGTTTTTTGTCGGTCGAAGCTTTCTCTGTACCATTCACAACCGTCTAGAGCTTGCAAGACATGAATTTTGCCTTCAATCTTATCTTCAAGATGTTATAATTAGTTTCATTCAACATATGTGATTTATCAATTGTAAAACGATTAGATCCCATTTTTACTTTAAAAATTTCAACACATGAGAACAACGAGGATTTTAGTAATAGTGATTTAAAATTCCCCCTTGTCGTTGTTCAAAATAAATATGTCAGTCATATTTCAATGGATTTTCCTTGTTCACATTCAAAAATAGACTTGTCAAATAAGTATTCTAGATATACAACATTTAGTTTGACTATAAGGCAAATTTTTTGAAATGTAAGTGAATTTTTTTTTATAGTTTTGCAAGAAAAAACCGACTTGTCGTGTTGTAAAAAATCTAGTATTTCTCATTCTTGTTAAAAAAAATTCCGTATATAATACAAAACAATTTTTTTTGAACATTTTTCAATATTAGATATGAAAAATAATAAATTAATTTAATAATCTGATTTAAAAAGATATATATATATATATATATATATATATATATATATATATATATACATATATATAAAAAAATTGGAGCTTGGCATCTATTGAAAGATTTAGAGAGGACGAGCTAGGGGTTGAGCTGGGTCCGAGCTGGGTGAGCTACAGAAAGAGTTGGGTCCTGATCTAGGTGATCTACAGATCGATCTGGGTCCTGAGCTCACAAATATCCAACTCGTTGAGTCAAAGATCAAACACATTAACTCACATGCAATAGAGTAACCAACTATCCAACTCACAAGCCACCGATCCCAATACTAACCAACTCCTAAGAAAAACGGTGAGACACAGCCGAGTCGGAGGACTCAAACATGATGAGCCACACAAGTGAGTTATGACCAAACTAGGAGGGCTCAAACACAACGAGCAAGTCACGACCAAGCCACCTCAAAAAAAACGTAGCCAATGTGGCCCAAGTCTTATTGCAACCTATCACACCCAAATTAAGCTTAAAAAAACTGAGGAATTTTTTTTTATAAACCATTTAATTAACTTGATTCCTTCTATGATTATCACCACACAATAGAAATAACCCAATATAAAATCTAGTTTACAAAATCCCTTAGTTCTTTCTATGTTATAATTTTTTAAGATTATTACCTAGATCAACACTAAGTAATCTAGCATTCTGTAATATTCCAGAATCCATCTTGACAACCTATGATAACCATGTGCAATTGCATGGGTTCCAAATCCTTCTTTATCCCCCTTCAATGCACTATATGAGCCGATATACAATGTATATCATTAGATAGACCTTGTTTATAGGTGCAGATATCATGTGCATCTTCTTAGTATCATCCAGTGAAGCATTTAAGTACTTTTGATGTACCTCCCCTGCATATCATGTCATTATTCAATAAAAATATTGGTTACAAGAGAAAGTGAGCTCATAATCTTCTTTAGATCTCACAAAAATTGTCAATCTTCACCTAGTTTAGCAATTCAAACCTTCCAAGATCTTTCATCATTGTTATAATTTCTATATATATATCCCTCCATGATATCTATATTTTCTTTTATCACCTTTCAACAACTAAGCTCTCTATCAAACTTCCTCTAGATTATCCTTATGGACCCTTACAATAAAAAATGGTCTTGCTCAAGATACATATAATTTGCCTTTTAATGCTTCTCAACTTAGTGACCTTGTTCACACAACTCAAAATACAATTAGACTAACCACAAAAGGGCTCAAACAATCAAAAATCACAATAACACTCTTCCTTTGTACAAAACTCCCTTTTCATGTGCCAACAGTCTGCAGTGAAATTTTGATATTAATATCTTATTATCGGTTATTCAAATTACTAAACCCTTGAAAACCCACATGTAAAATTTTCTTTTTTTTCTACCCTCAACATTTAATAAACTAACTCCTTAAATCATGGGATATATACCCATTTTTCTAAGCAGACATTTTGTCAAACATTTGTCATACAACCTCAGACCAGTTAGAAGAATACATCGTAACTCAAAAATATTGATCATCAAGGAAAATCATTCAAAACCCGTTTGTAAAATTAAATTTTCCCCCTATAGCATAAATTTTAATTTAATTGGACTAAAATTAAAAAATTTATGGTGATTGGTTCGAATCAGTTAACCCTTCTTGACAATAATTTATTTCTCCTGCAAATCACTCCTCTAACACATACACCCACAGATTTAAAGGTCTACCTTTTGGTTTTCATGAAGTGTTAATAATCTCAACCCCCACACTTGATTTTATAACATTAATTCACAATTTTTCACTCCTTGATAGGAAGATAAGATTTATTTCAAAAGTTCATTCTCAGTGACATTTTCAAATCACAACCATAGTATACCAATGGGTTCATAAGTATTAAAGCTTGCAATGAATTTCCAAGCACACAGTTGCAAGACCAATCAATACCACATTTCCTTGGTCTCCTTAGTTCTTTTAATCTTGTAAAGTCATGCATTTTTGCTATATTGTTTCCTAATGGGTCGTTGTGTTCTCCAATCATTTAACTAACAGGTTTTTATTCTAGTGTCATTATAAACTAGGGATGTGTGTCCAAGGCTATATGTAATGAATCCCTATACAACCAGTTATGTTGTTGGGTATTTCTTTGGGTGGTTTTTCCTATTGGATCTTTCTTTGTTTCCTACAAATCTATGGAAACTTAATGCCAAGCTAAAAAAATGACATTATTGTATTGAAATGCATCTATCGGAAATACTTTACTAGAGTTATAATGCACACACTATATTAATATACTGAATTCAAATAACACAAACTCTGAATTGAATTTGTAGAATTAAAACAACACACTCAGGATTGAAATTACATAAAAGGAAACATACACTCTGAATGGAAATTATGATAAAGGAAATAAACATACTAAACGTAAATTGTAGTAAAGGAATTGAGCAAATTATGACTTATCAGAAAACCACATTCATGCAAAAATGTAAACAACCTTCAGTCACCTCGGTTGAGTGGGCCATTACTCTCCCTTGGGACAGAGGTGATCTTAAAAACAAGAGGTACTCAGAATGATCTCCACTTATATTGATTCAAATAAGTTCTATGACATATTTAATGCATCTGAAAAGTAAACACTAGTTGATACAAACTATATTACAAATTATCAATATTATCCAACTGCTATATTGTTCTTCAAGGAGATGTTTGCATATAGACACATTCAATTACATATCATGCTAAAATTATAGGCACCAAGTTCTGCCACTAACATTATTTGATTAAGGTTCATAAAATCCTACAGAACTTGCTAGAAATAAGACCCATCTTTATAGGCTTGTTAATGGAAAAATTCCTCCACGACTGCATACCGAATTCAGACTCGCGATCCTTGACTGCACACCAAAACTGGTAGTAAATGCTCATTATTATCCTCCACATGTTTACCACATTTCACTCAAAAAATAAATTAGTAGGAAGTTATACGGTTAATGGGTTGCATGAACAAAGACTAGGAAAATGATTAAACTTGCTAAGATATAACCATATAAAGCATCCCCATGCACTAGTGAATCGTGTGTAAATGAAAAATTATCACTCATATGAATGACATAAATAAGCCAAGTAATGTACTCATCATTTCCTTCAAGGCTTCACTTTCACTGTGTCTTACCAATATAAAAAGAATCCATGCAAGTTTCAAATAAATACCTTATTTCTAACCTTTAGAACAAAGGATTCACACTGAGAGGGTTTTGTGCTTCTTAATTGAAAAATAGAATATCTCACTAGGCTGTGAATACACCACAATACTTTGTAATATGTTTTGAACCTCATTCATATGTGATCAAGAACAAGATCCAACTATTTCATTCTTGTCTTTAAAATTTATCAGACCAACTTAGAACTTTATCACTTGCAATTATTCACAGAGATTAATATATTTTCATGAGACTATGTTCACAATTTGAGCATCTTCTATTGTTTACTTCTTATCTTATTTAAAGTTGCAGAACCTTCTAGCACCTTTCATTCCATGCACACCACAACCATAATGAGATTCAAGCACAATTTAGAGATTCATTCAAAAACATCAAACATAATAAAAAGAGAGAGCATAAAAACACTGTCTTAATTTTCAAAAAAGCTATTGTTTGATAATATCTCAGACTGATACAATATTATTGAGCGCTTCCTTGGCTCCTCCAATATACCACCTCTTCCATAATCCTCCAAAAACTTAACTAACTCCCCCTTTCATTCAAATTTTCTCCATTCTTATCATAGGAGGAAGTGGTTACATGACTAAACAACCTTGGTTATGATGTCATAGGGTCAAGTCCGAGGTTAAAAAAACTTTATACTCCACTTGAGGTTTCAAATGACCTATTACAAACATTGTTAATCCTTCCATTTTACATTGACCCCTTCACAACAAGTTTAGAAATTTCAAATTTTCAAATACAACCTTTGGAGGGAAAAATTTTAACTTCTCTTTTACATTACAAAGGATGTCTATAAGGACTCAAAACACATTAAAAACAACTAAATGACTCCATAATAACTAGAGAAACCCAAAAACATTGGTTTATTTACCGATGTTATGGATGCTCTTGTATCATACTTCCAAGGTGGAAGAAATTGCTTGCTTGTACAAATAAATATCCTTTTTCTTCTTCCAATTGTATTTTTTACTTGATTTCTTCTTCTTCTCAATTGATTATTTTTCATCTTATTGTTTTCTTTTTCTTCCATATTTCTCTTCTTTCTTCTTCTTCTTGCTTTGGCTCTCTTGGTTGGCACTAGTCTTTTCCATTTTCATCTTTTGAGACCTCTTAAGAGATTATTCCTCAATTACTTTTAGTTATTTATCAACTAAACCTACTCATACATAGTAAAACAAAGTATTAGATATAAAACATGGAGACATTTGAGTCTCCTTCACTTCCTTTTGTTCATCCTCTATCTTCTCCTTGAAATAAGCCTCAAACATTGTTTTCCCTTCACTTTTATCCTTGTTTTCCTCTTCAATCAACTTATTCTCATCCTCAAATTCTATACAAGCATCAAAATACTCTTCTTCATCTTCATTCTCTTGTTCATTTTTGCAAAACTCTTCATCTTTATTTTCTTTTAGGAAAGCTAAGAAGCTTGTTATCACTTCTTCTTCATCTATTTCCTCAACTTCTTCATAGATCACCCCCTTGATGACCTCTTTCTCTTCCTTTATTACATTTTTCTTCAATTGTTTCGGCTTCTTTTCCTCTTCTCTAATCATCTTGTAATCACAAAATCATGCACTTTAGACATTTATTTATCTTGGTTTCATACTACTATTTAGAAGGTTCTTGAGTGAAGAAAGTACTAATTAACCCCCATATTTTGGCCATCTTTTTTTATTTTATTTCTTCATTACCGCCCCTCTTCATCCACATTCCTAGTATGTTTCTTCCATTTCCTGTCATTTTAGCCTCAATTGGGGTACCCGGGCCAGTATTGGGGCACCCGTGGGTGCTCTGGTCCCACTAGGGGCACCCTGGTCCTTTTCACATTTTTTCGCCACTTTTTGGGCTCTTTCTAGCCATTTGGCATCTTTATTTTTCTTGTGCTCTATCTTTTCGAGTTTAATTATGAAATTAGATCAAGAGAACCCTATAAATATAAAGTTATGAGACCATAATGAGGGACTTAGCATCACTTACTACTATCACTCCTTTTAGAGTTGCATACATCTATTGCATTGGAGATCACTTGCATCCACATAGCTCCATCAAGGCTAGGACATCTGCATCACACTTCATATGGGGAGGGATTCTATTCTATTCCATGCACACATTTTATTAAATTTTATACACATAGTTGGTGTTCGCTACTTCACAAAGTGTGACTGGCACAAGAGTAACCCAGGGTATGTTCACACATATTTGTACATAGAACTACATTGGGTATGAGATGTAGTAAAAAGCTCTATTAGTAATTCTACAATTGTGGCCATTGAGGATAGTTTGGACCCTTCATATACATTATCGTTTTTTAGGGTTTGATGTTTATTTTGGGGTCGTGTAGGTCTTTTATTCAACTTGGAGTATTGGCGACATTCGGCACAGGACAACAAAGTTGATGTGGCACATAATGAGGGTTTTAGACCACCTTTCAACCCTGTAAAAACCAGTTTTAGAGCTTTCACACAAACCGGGTGCCCATATTGCATACTAGAACACCCATGGGCACCCTAATCTTCTTCCAGGCACCCCAGTCCAAAGAAATGGTCTAGATCCACTCTTTTTCGGGGCTTCTGCACAATCGTTCCTACTCCTAATTTTTTCAGTTACCTCTACAACACTCTCAGATGGCCACATGTTATCAGTTGAGTTATTTCCTCACTTTCTTCAGTACATTAGGTTTAGCATTTCCTTTTGCGTAGTTGTTTATCTTGCTTACACACTTCTTTACTGCATTTATTTACTTTATTTACAAATGTTCATAGCTTAAATTAATTATATATATATATATATATATATATATATATATATATATATATATATATGTATGTATGTATATATACTACTTAGTCCATTTTTAGTTAATAATTTTGGTGAACCTCAACTCAACCTACATTCTCTTAGAATCCTCATTCTCCTTAGGATTCCTTCATCATGGTTATCTCCATTCATGAATTTTTTACTTCTTCATCCTAAATTATGAGCTGACATCATTAATCTTTTACTCACTACTCATATTCCTAACAACACTCATCCAGATGTAGTTTATAATACCTTTGCAGATGTGTTCTCTTAGCATATTTCTTTCCCATATGCTCCTCATAATGACCTCACTACTTTTGACAATGATTCACCTTTTCATATTATCTCACACATTCATAATGTCGTTATTAAGTGTACTTTGATTGACAATGGATCCGAGCTTAATTTGTGTCCCATGTCCTTTCTCAAAGTTTTAGGTCTCAGTGCTCGTGACATTAGTCCCTCTAGTGTTTCATTGTGTGCTTATGATGGTTTCATTCATCCATGTTTCATTCACATCACATTACCAATCATTGTTGGTCCTAATACTGTCCACGCGGTTTTTTTCATTGTTGATTTCCCAAATTCCTATAATTGTCTACTTTGCAGGCCATGGCTTCATGCCATGAAAGCTGTCATTTATACTATCCATAATTGTGTTAAATTATTATATGAGGGCATGGAGTATGCCATTTTTCATTACCATGATCCATTTTAGTATTGTGACCAGGCTCTTAACACTAGTCTTCCTATCCCACGCATAAACACTATAAATGATCCCTAACTTATGGATTAACCACCACACTTACCACAACTTGATGATACTATTTGTGTGATAGATTTCATTTCTTCTACCCCACTTGTTACTACTAATGCTGCTATTATTTCTTATTAGATACATGTCCATTCTATGGATGTCGATCTATGACATCCCCCTCCACATAAATTCCCTACTTCCACATGCCCACCTGGCACCATTCACTTGCACACTTTTAATTCATAACTCATATTGGGAACATATTCCATTCAATCCTACATGAAATGTCACTACATGTTCCCATGATGGTCTAGCTCATCTTGGTTTCACCTTCAAGGATCTCCATCCTTCTACTCATGCCCCTCATCTATATTATGGTTTTGTCAATATAACTGTCACTTATGGTTTGTGTGTCTTTCATCTTCTAGTCTATTTATCATGCACCCCTCGTTCTTCTCCACTCAGATTAGGGGAATCTTGGCTTACTTATATTGGAGGCACATTAGATTCTTGTCATACCTACATTTCATTTCCTATGCCTTTCGGTCGTGTTTTTATCTACAATAGTTCTTTTCTTGGCTATTCAAAAAAATCTTTCTCATTGGTATGCACATGGTTTCCCACATCCTCCATTCACCGATGAGGAATATACTATGGGCATGTATAGCTTACACCTTAATGGATCATTACATGATCAACCAGAAACTATTGTGTATCAGGTCACCAATGTTTATCCATTTGAATTTAACCCAGAAGATGATGATCTCCTTGATGCTTTTACATGATTTCTTTGTGCATGCACTTAGGGGGGCATAACACTTCACATTCCCCCCCTCACTCATATCATTTACACATTTATCATCTCTGCATTTTCATATAGAAACTTTCATCACACATTCTAACATCATCATTACCTGACGATGCACTCTTGTGCTTCGGTTCACACTTGATTGTCGAGGGATTACTACTACATTGAGCCCCACACACTACACTTTAGGCATTACATACCACATATAATGACACATTGCGCGTCATACACTTTATACAATACATTCTCCATGTTCGTTCCACCTTCATACATCATATATTATACTAGACCTCACCTTACGCATTTTACATCATACACTATTAGGTTATTTACGCATATTGCCTTACATCATACACTACAAGTTTATATAACATACATGTTATACTAGTCTTCATCACATACGAGTGTAGCATCATTTCATCCTATATAATACATACTTATTCTACCTACACATGTTACATCACACACTATACATAACATTTTACACATTCAACACATCTTGCATTTGCATTTTACACATAACATATTTACACATGGTCATCTTTCATCACTACATATACTACGTTGTCTTCTACGTGCTACACTCACCACCCTATGATGCACTTTAGTTCCTCAGTCCATACTCAATTTTTGAGGGTTTATCAATCAAATGAACCTTACACTCATCATGCATGCGACAATCTTAATCTAGTGACATACGATTTAGGATATATCATCACTTATTCTATCATTTTGGAGTGGTATACACCTTAGGTTACATCACCACTCTCATAGTGATATATGCTTAGGGCTAAATCATCACTCATCCATTCATCTTATAGTCATATACGCTTAGGCTAAATCATCACTTATATGTTCATATGGTCATGATAAACATTTAGGCTATAAGATTCACACACTCGTCATTTCTAGGTCGCATCTCACCACTACACCTACACATGCATCACAACGCATTAGACACAACATACACCTTGACCATTTCCCGATGACACACTCTTGTTTACGGTTAATTCTTTACTGCTAAGGGGAAAAAAAAATGAACCTCACTGCATACACTTCCATTCACTTGGGAAGCATGCAGCTCCTATCATTCCATCTTGCATTCCATTCCATCCATCCATAACATATTGCATTGTTTTGGGGGTATTTACTCTTTTTTACTAGTGTTTTACATGATCACTTTACTACACATGTTATACTGATTTCTTATACTTCATTATCTATACCACCCACACATGCACATTCATGTATTTGTTTAGTTGTGATCGCATATACAGATCCATCACACACAGCATGTATGCTTACCTTTTACCCTTATTACATTGGTCGATGGGGTCATCTACATTCATCTCTCATAGGTGGTATTTTTTTCATTTTGTTCTTAGCACTTTACATCACTTGGTTATTCAGGCTTTCACATATTGGTTATTTCTATAACATACTAACAGTTGTTCCACATGTAGTACTTGTTTTGTAGGATTACATGTTTTAATGACTACTACTTTTTGCTTTTATATGCCTGTCTATCATTGTTTGTTTCTTGCATGTGGGCATTTCCCTATGTTTGGTGTGCACACTTTTTTGTTGTTTGCAGCCATGATGGCCTTATGTGTCTTACCACATTGTGAGTTATCTCGCATGTTTGCGACCTTGTTTGTGCATCTTACTTTTCTTCTTGAGTGTTTACACTAGTTTACTTGTTAGTTTTTACATTTTCTGTGTACTTTACACTTATCTTTTTACATGCATGTGTTTTTGTACTAACACTTCTTTTGGCTAGCCATCCTTGTTTGTGTGCTCCTTAGTTTTTACCAAGCACATTTCCTTCCCCTTTACAAGTATAGTTACATATTTCATACGGTTGGTCCTCTTTTGGGGCCGCATTCTCCTATCAGTGCCGTTGCATGTGCCCCCAAACAAGGGGGCATTATTTGGGGTTTCTACATACTAACATAGAGATTATACACCGGTTCAGTTTAGTTATACACAACGAGTGGATTCAGACCAGTCTACGAACCCCTTACACAATGGATTTAATAGGATATGGTGTCCTTAGAATTATGGGAAGTAGTTACAGGTTTGGAGGTTACAATGAATGTGCATCTCTACACTACTTCGACCAGTGGTGTCGAATCACCCAAAAAACCAGGACAGTACAGAGATCCCTTCACACACATTTAGGGAAGCAATTAGAGCTTTAAGGACACAAAGCATTTCCTCCCTACTCTTCTCAGTCAGGGTAGCATGAGATAGTCCAAAAAACTTGTAGTATAGGATATCCTTCTACACTCTCTTTCTCAACATGGATCAGGTGCACATGTTCTATTTACATTTTCCAGTTCCATTTACATATTTTACATATGCATGCATCTTTTACATTAAGTTTTTACACTTACATACATACATATTTGACTACTTGATCGTTTTCTCCTTGCAGGTCCAGTCGTATGAGAAACAAACAGTCAAATTGGGGGCAACAACAACAACAAAACTTCGCGATAACACACACTTTACTAACCATGTAGGTACGTTACACACCGCAGCAGCTACACACGCATTCCACCCTAGGTTCACTCTCATCACTTTTTTCTATGTTTTTTTCATCTTTATTATCCACGCTCCATATTTTTTTTCATTCCATACTTTGTCTAGTCCTTCAGCGCATTTCTACTACACTCTTCATGGACATTAGGTATGTATATCTATCTACTTTATGTTACCGAGCCTTCAACTCACCAGCATAAAGTGGGGGCAAAATGTAGTCACAAAATCATGCACTTTAAATATTTATTTATCATGGTTTCATACTACTATTTATAAGGTTCTTGAGTGAAGAAAGTACTAATTAACCCCTATATATTTGTCATCTTGTTTTATTTTATTTTGTCATTACTGCCCCTCTTCAGCCACGTGTCAAGGTTGTTTTGGCCATTTCCCATCATTTTAGCTTCAACTGGGGCACCCGTGGGCACACTGGTCCCACTAAGGGAACCCCGGTCCTTTTCACACTTTCCCATCACTTTTTGGGCTTAATCTAGTCATTTGGCATCTTTATTTTTCTTGTGGTCAAAATTTTCAAGGTTAATTACAAAATTATATCAAGATAACCATATAAATATAAATTTATGAGACCATAATGAGGTACCTAGCATCACTTACTATTATCACTGCATCTAGAGTTGCATCCATTTATTACATTGGAGATCACTTGCAGCCACATAGCTCCATCATCAAGGCTAGGACATTTGCATCACACTTCAAAGGGGGATGGATTCTATTTTATTCCATGCACACATTCTATAACATTTTCTACACAGTTATTTCTCACAACTTCACAAAGTGCGATTGGCACAAGAACAACCCAGGGCATGTTCACACATGCTTTCACATAGAACTGCATTGAGTCTAAGATGTAGTACAATGCTTAGTTAGTAAGTCCACCATTGTGGCTGAGAACAGTTTGACCACTTCATATGCATTATTATTTTTTAGGGTTTGATGTTTGTTTTGGGGTCTTGTAGGTCTTTTATTCAGCTTGGAGTATTGGTGACATTTGGCTCAAGACAACAAAGTTGATGGGACACATAGCGAGGGTTTTGAACCACCTTTTGACCTTGTAAAAACTAGTTTAAGAGATTTTGCACTAAACAAGGCACCCAAATTACAGACCAAAACACTCGTGGGTGCCTTAGTCCTCTTCCAGGTGCCCCAGTTTAGAGAAATAGTCTAGATCCAATATTTTCAGGACTTTTGCATAGTCGTTCCTACTCTAAATGTTTCCAGCTACCTCTGTGACACTCTCTGACATCCACCTGTTATCAACCAATTTATTTCCTCATTCTCTTTAGTACGTTAGGGTTAGAATTTCCTTTTGCATAGTTGTTTAGCTTGCTTGCACACTTCTTTACTACATTTATTTACTTTATTTACAGTTGTTCATAACTTATATTAACTATCTATATACTACTTAGTCCATTTTTAGTTTATCTCATCTTTCTTAGTTTTACTCTTTGTTTTCTTCTCGCAAGTAGCTCTACAGGAAACTTTACCTCTCTCTCTCTCTCTCTCTCTCTCTCTCTCTCTCTCTCTCTCTCTCTCTCTCTCTCTCTCTCTCTCTCTCTCTCTGGATTAATAACACCAAATATTTCATCAATTATTTCTTTTCCATTTGTCTCTTGTTTTTTCTCTTTTCTCAGTCACTTGTCTCCTTCTTTTCTTAACTCTTCCTTAAAACCTGTCACACTTCATTTTCGTGCACTCACACAACTGCTTATTAGCAATAAACAATACTTAAAACTAATCAAAGGCATGATCTAATACCACATGATGTAGGGCCCCTACATATCACATCATCATTCAATAAACAATCTAGTTACAAGATAAATTGAGCTCATAATCTTCTTTAGATATCACAAAAATCGTTAATCTTCACCTAGTTTGGCAATTCAAACCTTCCAACATATTTCCTCATTGTTATAGTTTCTCAAGAACTCCTATATATATATATATATATATATATCCCTCCATGATCTTTATATTGTCTTTTAACATCTTTCAACAACTAGGCTCTCTATCGAATTTCCTTTAGGATGTCTTTATGGAGCCTTACAGCAAAAAACATTTTCTTGCTCAAGATGCATATACTTTGCCTTTTAATGCTTCTCAACTCATTTCCCATGTTCACACAACTCAAAATACAATTATACCGACCACAAAAGGGCTCAAACAATCAAAAATCACAATAACACTCTTCCTTTGTACAAAACTGCCTTTTCTTGTGCTAACAGTCTATAGCGAAATTATGATATTAATATCTTATTATCAGTTATTAAAATTACTAAACCCTTGAAAACCCACTTGTAAATGTTTCTCATTTCCCTACCCTAAAAATTTCATTAACTTGTTTCTTAAATCACATAAGATATACCCATTTTTCTAAGAATACATTTTGTCAAACACTTTGCATGCAACCTCAGACTAGTCAGAAGAATACGTCATAACTCGTAAAATATTGATCATCAGGGAAACCCATTCAAAAGACATATGTAAAATTCTATTTTCCCCCTATGGTCCCAATTTAACCTTAATTGGAATAAAAAACAAGTTATGATGACTAGTTCGAATCAGTTCACCCTTCTTGACCAGAACTCATTTCTCTTGTAAATAACTCCTCTAAGACATACACCCACATATCTAAAGGTTTACCTTTTGGTTTTCATGAAGTGTTATTAATATAAACCCCCACACTTGACTGTTTAACATTAATTCACAAATTTGCAATCCTTTATAGGAAGGTAAGAGATATTTCAAAATTTCAATCTCAGTGACATTTTCAAATCATAACCACAATATATTAATGGCTTCATAAGTATTACATCTTTGAGTGAATTTCCAAGCACAAAATTGCAAAACCAATCAATACCAAATTTCCTTAGTCTCCTTACTTATTTTTATCTTGTAAATTCATGCCTTTACATTATATTTTTTCCTTCAAGTCCTCACTGTCAATGTGTCTTACCAGTATACAAAGAATCCATGCAAGTTTCAAATAAATACCTTATTTCTAACCTTTAGAACCAAGGATTCAAACCGAGAGGCTTTGGTGCCCATTAATTGACAAATATAATATCTCACAAGGTTCTAAATACACCATAATACTTTGGAATATGTTTTCAACCTCATTCATATGTGAGCAAGAACAAGATCCAACTCTTTTATACCTATCTTTAAGATTTATCAAACCAACTTCAAATTTTATCACTCGCAACTATTCACAGAGATTAATATATTTTCTTGAGCCTATGTTCATAATTTGAGCACCTTATATGATTATTTATTGTTTTATTTGAAGCTACACAACCTTCTAACACCTATCCTTTCATGCACACCACAATCATAATGAGATTCAAGCTTAATTTAGAGATTCGCTCACAAACATCTAACATAATAACAAGAGAAAACATAAAAACACAGTATTAATTTTCAAAAAAGCTATTGTTTGATAATATCTCAGACTGATACAAACTTCTTAAGCCCTTCCTTAAATCCTCCAAAAACCTAAATAACTCCCCATGTCATTCAGATTTTATCCATTCTTATCATAGGAGGAAATAGTTACATGACTAACCAACCTTGTTTACGATTTCATAGGATCAAGACTGGGGTTAAAACAACTTTATACTCCACTTGAGGTCTCAGATGTCCTATTTCAAACACTATTAATCCTTCCATTTTACATTGACCCCTTCATAAAAAGTTTAGTAATTTCAAATTTTAGAATACAACCTTTGGAGGAAAATCTTGTAACTTCCCTTTTACATTACAAAGGATGTCCGTAAGGACTCAAAACACATTAAAAAAAAACTAAATGACTCCATAATAACTAGAGAAACCCTAAAACCTTGGTTTATTCACCTATGTTATGGATGCTTTTGCATCATACTTCCAAGGTGGAACAAATTACTTTCTAGTACAAAGAAATATCCTTCTTTTTCTTCGTCCAATTGTATTATTTCCTTGATTTCTTCTTCTCAATTGAGTCTTCTTGTTTGATTTTTCTTCCATCTTTCTCTTCTTTCTTTGTCTCTCTTGATTGGCACTAGTATTTTCCATTTTCATCTTTTGAGCTCTCTTAAGAGCTTATTCCTAAATTGTTTTTAGTTCTTTATCAACTGAACCTACACATACACAGTCAAACCAAGTATTAGATATAAAACATGCAGACATTTGAGTCTCCTTCACTTCCTTTTGTTCATCCTCTATCTTCTCCTTGAAATCATCCTCAAACATTGTTTTCCCTTCCTTTTTTACTTTTTTTTCCTCTATTAGGTTAATTATTATTAACCTATAATAATTTTGCATTGCATATTAATAGGTTATATGGTTATATTTCTTAATAACCATCTAATTGTCTTTATTTTGCATACGGGTGTTGTTAGATTGTTTTAACAATATAATTGTTTAATTGTATTTAATATTGGTTATGCTTCCCATATATCTTTTTGGAAGCTTCTATAAGTTAGATATTGTTGCACATGTGCAACATCCATATCTATTTGCATCCAGGCTATCCAATATGTATAAATATTTTATCCTGCTCTATTGTATTTTTGTTTTGTTGATTAATATAATCATATAGGCTTTCATCCCTATCTTACATTTGGTACTAGAGTGAGAATTTGGACCTGTAAAGCAGAGAAGGTTGGAGAGAGGAAGCAAAAATTTATGGAGGATATTATGCACTACAGGAGAGCATGTGTTGCCTCCAACAACTTCCTAGAACACCCTGCATCTCCACATCCTCCTGCCATTCTCCAAGTGTTTGTAAGGCAAATATTTTTTTGCCTTGGTGCCCCCTGCACTAGGCAAAGTTTGCTCCCTGGAAGTTAAATTTTTTTTAAAAATATCCATCAATAGTTTTGTCTCTAATTTTTTTTGTTACAGATAATATTATATGTCCTATCAAATTTGGAGGAACCAGTTTGCATTGTGGAGTAAGCTTTAAATCAAGTTGAGGCACGTTACAGAATGAGCTATTGAAGATAGGCGAGCTCGTTGCATTGACTCCACTGAGCCCATTCATTGGTGATTCAAGGCAATAACAATACACATTGGAGAAAAATAAACTCAACAAATCATTCAAAACCTGCAACCGATAGGTTAAGGTGAGTGGTGTTCAACATTTTTGGGCCTTTTCTTGGACATGTTCGACGGATATAGAGCCAAAGCTCTACATACAAATCTACCAAAGTTTTTTGTTTCAGCGAGCTCCACCCTCCTTAATAACCCCCCTGTGTCCACTCCAACATTGTACGCAAAAGATCCTATAAACAATATAAAAGTGGATCAGTCACAATAAAAATCTGAACCTACAAAAAGTGGCTAACAAAATTAATGTGGAGGGTATTAATACTAAACAAGAGGTGGATCTTCCCGTTACCTACGACCTGCACAAGACATCACATGCAGTTAGCAAATAAAAGTGGCATATCAATAACAATTGGTAAAGAAATCAAAAGCTCAATCAAAATAAAGCGGCAGTGAACAAAAAGGGTGGAAATTAAATCAAAATGGTGGCTATTACCTTGCATACAAATCAAATCAGAAGATAAGCAAGCAATAAAGGCGTCTCAGATCCAATTTTCATGGAGAAAGACCTAAAATAATCTGCCTTCTCCCACCAAAGTTCATTTCCACGTGGTTTCTCTTCATGTCAGGTCTCTGTTTGAAAGGTTAGTTGACTTTGGCATTATTTAAATACAACTTTGTTCATTTCAGATCATAAGCACTCATAGATCCTAGGTGGTTAAGTGGAACGACTTAGAAGCGGGAGGTTTGGGGTTCAAACCCCACCCCCAACTTGTTTTTTAAAACAATTTGACTTTGGCAGCAAAAATAGTGAAATCGCCACAGTTAGAGGCATATTTAGCCAAAAACCCATCTCTAAATAGCTTAGTTACAGCTAAATAGCCTTCTAAAATTTTAGTGAGGAAACCCCTCATATAGGGCAAAAAATAAATTCTCCTAATAGGCCTGTTTTTTTATTCTAAGCAACATTTTCCAAAGGGGGGATAGCTAAAAATTGCATTTTCAGCTGGTTTTTTGCAATTATTTGCATTTTGGGTCATTTTGGGCTCTGAAGGCCACCAGGGCCCGCAAAACAAAAAAAAACCTACCATTCAATTTTTCCAGATTTTTTAATGTAATTACATGCTTTAGTATATTGTATTAATTTACAGGTTGTCATAGTCAACCGCTCAGAAACTAGTAGAGAATTGTAATACAAAATAGTAAAATTTGGTTCTAAAACACTCACAAGATCATAGATCTCATTCACAGCGTTTGGTATATACGGTGCCTCTAGGAAGCGCTTACGGGTAAATTCATCGTGAATACTACTAAACTTAATGCCTAATATAGTTGCAACAACGTCATCTGGGAATTGACCCTTTAAATCAACGTGGAGTAATAAGGTCACAATGCTCACACTATGAGCCATCTCATCCGTCTGTGAATGATTGCACGACATAAATCTAGACTGAGAAATTATCTGAGTATATAGCTAAGTTACGCATGCGTATGAGGATATTTCTTTGAGCCGGTGTCAATAATCACATAGACCCCTTTCAGTACTATCTTAGTACCATGTATCGAATTCTTTCACGTACGTTAACACCTCTTTCATGTACTACCAAGTATATAGAAAGGGTGAGCTTCTTCCACATACCTCTGGGTATAACGAAAGGGCGTGTATATAGAAAGATTCGGTATATCAGACAAACGGTATATAGATTGAGAGACCTTATACCTGGAGTGATAAGAGCCAAACCCTATCAGTGATTTCTACAAAATTGGCACCAATGCCCCCAATTTTTTTCTTCTATGTTCACAACTACTCATAGGAAATAACTATGTTGTATGGAAGACTAAAATCAAGACACAGCTTGAGTTTGAAGATATCTAGACTGTTATGAATGGTACTTTGACCAAATCAGCTACTGATACAACACAACAATGGCAATTTGATAAAGCATATCAGAAGTCAAAACTCATCATCTTGTTTGGAGTATCTGACGATGTGCAACCCCACATTCGAGATGCCAAAACATCTAAAGAAGCATGGGATAAATTGCGCACAATATATGAGGCCAAAAACAAGAATGTCATACTAAATTTACAGAGTCAGTTACATACACCGAAGTCTAAGCAGAATGAGAAAATTGAAGCTTTCTTAAGAAGAGTTGAAAAGTTGAGGGCTTCACTTCTATCCCTAGTGGAAGTGGTCATAGATGATGCTCTCATTCCCATTGTTCTGAGAGCACTCCCTTCTTCTTACCACATTTTTGTAACAACACTAAATGTGTCAGATACGACAGTTAGTTTTGACAAGTTGGTAAACATACTGCAACAAGAGGAAGACATGCACAATAAGGACGGTGAAGAGGAGCAGGAACTTTCTTCACATCAAAATGGAAAGGAAAAGTTAAAGGAAAACCTAATTCCTATCAAAAATTGCATCATCAGAATCAGTATCATGGGGACAAACAATAGAAGAAGCAATGTCCAATTTGTAAAAGAGGACATGACTTAAAATATTTTTGGTATAATACTTATAAGAAAGGTTCATCAAGTAACTTTGGACCTCTACAACAACAATATCAAAAGGGACATTCAAACTAAAATCAAGGGCAAAAAAAGGGGAGTTGGAAAAGAAGACCTCATCAGCAAGGAAATATTGTTGAACAAGAAGAACATTCAGATAATGAAGACTTCTTGTATACTACTCAATCAAGTGAACCCTCCACGTCATCTAGTGATGTATGGTATGTTGATTCGGAAGCCACTTGACACATGACCAGCCATAAAGACTGGTTTACTTCAATGAGGGACACGCCTTCAAAAAACCATGTTTCGTTGGGTGATGATTCTTCATATACAGTTTAGGGGATTGGGAACATTTCTCTACCCCTTGGTTCACGTAACTATAGAATTTCATATGTCTTATATATCCTTGGGTTGACAAAGAATTTTCTTTCAATCAGTCAACTCCTAGATCACAACTTAAAAATTGACTTTGATAGTCATTCTAGCAAGAAAATGTGTTTAATTCGAGACAAATCATGAGGCTTGAAAATAGTTGCAAAAGCCTCCAATGTGGGACGCATGTTCCAACTTGATTTTTTCCACATATATGATCAGGAACTTGTGGCTAAGAACTCTACCTCAACACAGTTGTGGTCTCGGATACTTGGCCATGATATTTTCAAGTATCTCGAGACACTTTGCTAGTGTAATATCGTACATGGGGTACCATCTCTTCAAAAGGATACAGACAAGTGTCCTCACTTCCTAGCAGGAAAACAACACAAAGCTTTGTTCCATAATAGTACATATCGAGCTCATGGTAAGCTTGATCTGGTTCACACCAATCTTTGTGGTCTGATGCAACCGAGTCATTCTAGATTTTAATACTTCATGTTATTTGTTGATGAATATTCAAGGAAAATGTGGATTTTTTTTCTTCGCAACAAAAATGAATCTTTTGAAACTTTCAATAAATTCAAAGTAGCAGTTGAGAAAAAAACTAGTCATCACATCATAACTCTCCACTCAGATCGAGGGGGGGAATTCACAAGTAATGAGTTCAAAGACTACCTACGAACTCATGGGATTCATCAACAAATGCCTCCTCCACACACACCATAGCAAAATGGTGTTGTTGAGATAATAAATCATATTATCATGGAAATGGTGCGATGAATGATCGATGACTCTAGACTTGCAAAGACATTTTGGGTAGAAGTAGCAAAGACAACAGTGTATTTGTTAAACAGAGTGGCCATAGTTTCTCTTGATGGAGTAACACCACAAGAATCATGGTCAAAGTGGAAACCATATATTGTACACCTTAGAGTATTCGGGTGCAAAGAAAGTATGCACATACCCAAGTAGAACAAAAATAAATTGGACATGAAGTCACATAAACTCATCTTCATTGGGTACAGTGAAAAGACTCTTGGGTACAGATTGATGGATCCAAAGACCTGGAAATTCTACAGCAGCAGAGATGTTGAGTTCTTTGAGAAGAAGGAAGTAGAGGCTCCTCCTCCAGACTCACCTGATGTATATTTTTCACCAATTGTAAAAATTGAAGATAATGTTCCCACAGATGATGAAAGTGATGATGGGGATGATGGTGTTGATCAAATAGAATCACAACCCATGGGACAGTTCAGTGTATGCCCAAGTGGTGTACTAGCACATTAAGAGATGTAAGAATGGATGCTCCACTGGATACATCCACCCATGGACCATGGACTCGTAGTATAGTAAGAGATGAAGTTAACTTTACTTTGATGAGTAGATTTATTGAGTCTGATGAGCCCTATATAGTCTAGGAAGCCCTCTAGTCAAAATCTTAGAAATATGCCATGGACTTTGAATATCAGTCAGTAATGAAAAATAACACTTGGCAACTTATCAATCTTCCACCAGGGAAGAAACCCTTTGGATGTAGATGGATATTCAAAATTAAGTACAAAGTAGATGGGACAATGGACAAGTACAAAGCGATACTATTAGAAAAGGGGTATACACAAAAATAAGGCATTGACTATGAGGAGAAATTTTCTCCCATAGCTAAGATCAAGATGATCAGGATGATCTTTTCTCTTGTTGCACAATTTGGCTTGAAAATCCATCAGATGGACATAAAAAGTGCATTCCTGAATGGAGATTTACAAGAAGAAGTCTATATGACTCAACCTGAGGGATATGTAGTCCCTGGTCAAGAATCAAAGGTATGTAGACTCGAGAAATATCTGTATGGCCTTAAATAGGAACCCTGGGAATGGTACATCAAAATTGATGAGCATCTCATACAACATGGATTTGTTAGAAATCCATACAATCCCAATCTTTACCTCAAAAAGCAAGGGGGGGAGATTGTGATTGTCATTGTCTATGTTGATGATCTAGTCATCATTGGTAGTTTAGTGAGGATGATTGATGCAACAAAGAAAGGTCTTAATCGATCATTTGACATGACCAATCTCAAGCTGATGAATTATTATCTTGGATTAGAAGTATGGCATAAATAGAATCACATATTTGTTTCTCAAATGAAATATACCAAGACAACGCTTGAGAAATTCAAGATGATGGATTGCACACTGATTTCTACACCTATGGAGAATAGATTGTTGTTATCTCATTCAGATCCATCTCCTGAGGTAAATGTCACTCTCTATCGGCAGTTGATTAGGAGTCTTATTTACCTAACTTATACTAGACCAGATATCAGCTTTGCAGTAAGCTATCTATCCAGTTCATTCTGAAACCCAAAGTGTGCCATTAGAAAGAAGCAAGGCACATCTTGAGATATCTCAAAGGATCATTGGATCTTGGTCTAGAATACAAGAAGAATGACAACTTCTTCTTCTTGTCACAATATTCAGATTCAGATCATGCAGGAAATATTGATGACAGAAAATCCACTTCAGGATTTGTATTCTTTATGGGATCTAGACCAATATCATGGGGAAGCAAGAAACAACACTTTGTTTCTCGTTCTTCCATAGAATCTGAGTATCGTTCTGCAGGAGAAGCTTTCTGTGAAGTGATTTGGCTATGTCGCATACTATAAGGAATTGGAATACCACAGGACAAATTGACCATTATGTATGTTGACAATGAAGGTGTTCTCAAACTTGTTCGCAATCCATTTTTTCCTGAAAGAACAAAACACATTGAGGTATAGGTTCATTTCATATGCAAGCATGTGTTGAAGCACAACATCCAGCTTCAATTTTGTCTGATAGCTAAACAATAGGTAGATATCTTCACAAATTCACTTGCACATGATAAGTTTGAGTTGTTCAGAGAGTTCAGGTCCTCATCCCTTAAGAAAATGCACAATTAAGGGGGGGGAATGTTAGGTTAATTATTATTTACCTATATTAATTTTTCATTACATATTAATAAGTTATATGGTTATATTTCTTCATAACCATCTAATCGTCTTTATTTTGCATACAGGTGTTGTTATATTGTTTTAACAATATAATTGTTTGATTGTATTTAATATTGGTTATGCTTCCTAGATATCTTTTTGGAAGCTTGTATAAGTTAGATATTATTGTACCTGTGCAACATCCATATCTGTTTATATCCAGGGTATCCAATATGTATAAATATTATAGCTTTCTCTATTATATTTTGATTCTGTTGATTAATATAATCATATAGGCTTCCATCCCTATTTTACATCCTCTTCAATCAACTGATTCTCATCCTCAAATTTTGTACAAGCATAAAAATACTCTTCTTCATCTTCATTGTCTTGTACATTTTTGCAAAAATCTTCATCTTCATCTTATTTTAGGCAAGCTAAGAAGCTTGCTATAACTTATTCTTCATCTATTTCCTCAACTTCTTCATAGAACACCCCCTTCATGACCTCTTTCTCTTCCTTTCGTACATTTTTCTTTACTTTTCCTCTTCTCTAATCATCTTTATAAGTTTTAATCTTTGTTTTCTTCTCAGAATTAGTTCTACAGGACACTTTACCTTCTTTTTCATCACAAATCCAACCTCACTATATCCTTCCATCATATTTTCTACCCTCGTCAACTCTTCTAGCTTCTCCACATCTCTTCTCAACTCTTTCAACTCTTATTCCATCCATTCTTCATGTCTTCCAGCTTTCTCTTTCCTCTTTTCCTCTCTTTTCTTTCTCTCTCTCTCATCTTCCTTCTTCTTTTGGCTTAACAACACCAAATCTTTCATCAATTCTTCCTTGTCCATTTATCTCTTGTTTGTTTCTCTTTTCTCAATCACTTTTCTCTTTATTTGCTTAGCTCTTGCTTACAACTTGTCACACTTCATTCACATGCACTCACACAACTGCTTGTTAGTAATAAACAATACTTAAAACTCCTTAAAGGCATGCTCTGATACCACATGATGTATGGCCCCTACATATCACATCATCATTCAATAAACAAACTGGTTACAAGACAAAGTGAGCTCATAATCTTCTTTAGATATCACAAAAAATTTTCAATCTTCACCTAGTTTTGAAATTCAAACCTTCCAAGATCTGTCCTCATTGTTTTAACTGCTCAAGAAATCCTATATATATAATCATTTCTCCCTCCATGATCTTTCTATTATCTTTTAACATGTTTCAAAAATTGAGCTCTCTATCAAATTTCCTCTAGGATGTCCTTATGGACCCTTACAACAAAACAATTTCCTTGCTCAAGATGCATATACTTTGCCTCTTAATTATTCTCAACTCATTTCCCATATTCACACAACTCAAAAGATAATTATAATGACCACAAAAGGGCTCAAACAATCAAAATTCACAATAACACTCTTCCTTTTTACAAAACTACCTTTCCTTGCGATAATAGTCTATAGTGAAATTCTTATATTAATATTGTATTATCGCTTATTCAAATGACTAAACCCTTGAAAACCCAGGGGTAAAATGTTCTCATTTTTATACACCTAAAAATTTGCATAAAATAGCTCCTTAAATCACTAGATATATACCCATTTGTCTAAGCATAGATTTTGTCAAACACTTTGCATGCAACCTTAGACCAATCAGAAGAATGCATCATAACTCAGAAAATATTGATCATCAGGGAAAACCATTCAAAAAACATCTGTAAAATTATATTTTCCCCTTATGGTCCTAATTTAAGTTTAATTAGACTAAAATTTTTTTATGGTGACTAGTTTGAATCAGTTCACTGTTCTTGACAAGAACTCATTTCTCCTACAAATGACTCCTCTAAGACATACACCCACATATTTAAAGGTTTACCTTTTGGTTTTCATGAAGTGTTATTAATCTCAACCCCCACACTTGATTGTTTAACATTAATTCACAAATTTCCACTCCTTACAGGAAGGTAAGAGCTATTCCAAAAGTTCATTCTCAATGACATTTTCAAATCACAACCACAGTATATTAATGGCTTCATAAGTATTAAAGCTTGCAGTGACTTTCCAAGCACACAATTACAAGACCAATCAATATCATAGTTCCTTGGTCTCCTTACTTCTTTTTATCTTGGAAATTCATGCCTTTGCATTATATTGTTTCCTTTAAGGCCTCATTATCACTGTGTATTACCAGTATACAAAGAATCCATGCAAGTTTCAAATAAATACCTTATTTCTAACCTTTAGAACAAAGGATTCAGACTGAGATGGTTTGGTGTTCCTTAATTGAAAAATAGAATATATCACAAGGTTATGAATACACCATAATACTTTAGAATATGTTTTCAACCTCATTCATATGTGAGCAAGAACAAGATCCAACTCTTCCATACCTATCTTTAAGATTTATCAGACCAACTCATAATTTTATCACTTGCAATTATCCACGGAGATTAATATATTTTCATGAGACCGTGCTCACAATTTTAGCACCTTCTATTGCTTATTTCTTTTCTTAGTTGAAGTTGCAAAACCTTCTAACACCTGTAATTCCATGCATACCAAAATCATAATGAGATTCAAGCACAATTTAGATATTCGTTCACAAAATTCAAACATAATAACAAGAGAAAACATAAAAGCATATTCTTAATTTTCAAAGAAGTCATTGTTTGATAATATCTTAGACTAATACAAGCTTCTTAAGTCCTTACTTGGCTCCTCTAATGTACCACCTCTTCAATAATCTTCCAAAAACCTAGTTGACTCCCCCTTTCATTCTAATTTTCTCTTCTTATCATAGGAGGAAGTAGTTACGTGACTAATCAACCTTGGTTATGATATCATAGGGTCAAGGCTGAGGTTAAAAAACTTTGTACTCTACTTGAGGTCTCAAATGACCTATTACAAACATTGTTAATCCTTCCATTCTACATTAACCCCTTCACAACAAGTTTAGTAATTTCAAATTTTCAAGTACAACCTTTGGAGGGAAAACTTGTGACTTCCCTTTTACATTACAAATGAGGTCCATTAGGACTCAAACCACATTGAAAATAACTAAATGACTCCATAATAACTATAGAAACCCAAAAACCTTGGTTTACTCACCTATGATATAGATGTTCCTGCATCAACTTCACTTTAGCACAAAACACAATTACAAGAAGAAATGGTGAACATACAATGAAATTAGTATTTTGCACTATTATGGTCATAATTCTTTGGCATTTTGCTAGCAAGACTAGTTTCGTGACCGCACATAAGCCACTCGAAACATGCCTTCCCTTCACCACACAACCATCTACACATAATATGAAGAATATCTTTCATTCTCTTAGTATTAAGTTTATAGTTAACCATTTTAATTTATCCATTTCCAATAAGGTATGATTTTCTCCTAAGGATATGTTTATATGAATATTAAACTAGCTAAACTAATTAAATGAAACTAACACTAAGTAGCTTCAAATAAATTTGATCTAATAAGAACATCAAGATAAAAGCTTAAAGGAAATATCTACTCTAATGCATAAACATGAAGGAACATCTAATGCTAAACCATTCATACTCTTGTAAGGTATGATTACTACTAAGCATGAGCCTCTTTAAATCATGAGAAATCAAATTTGTGTGTTTTTCTCCAAAGAGAGGAAAGGATCTCACTAAGAAATGGCTACAATATCATGCTTAGATATTCCCTTACTACCCAACAATGAGAGAATGGATGCAAAGATGGAGTTATTCCAACAATGGAGAATGCCTTTATCATATGCCTATAGATTTCACTAGAAAAAGTGTGGTGTAAGGTGTGAAGGAAGGTAGCAGGTTCTTTATAAAGCTTTCCAACTTGGGAGAAGCTAGAAACCTATAGAATGTGGGATAAAGGATAAAATAGAATTAGAATAGATAATCATGATTAGAGAAATTAATTAGTAATTAGCAACTCATGGGAGTTGGATATGATTTAATTAATCAAGTAGGTTTAATTAATAAGCTAAAATAAGCTTAGAAATCTATTTGAAGGTGATTTAGAGGGAAATATGTAGTATTTAGAGGATTTAAGAGGGGAATTTAACCAATGAGAGGGTTTATTGATTAAATAGAAGATTAAAAAGGCTTGATTAAATAATAATAGTTCATTAATTGATTGGAGGAACATTATAACTAACGAAATGTCGTTAATTGGCATCCAAAATGGGGTAAAGACTAGTTAATTAATGAAATTTTGTTAATTGATCGAAATAGAGGAGAAATTTAGTTAATTAGAGGAAAATAACTAATTATGATGGAAATGACAGGAAAGAGGGTAATTAGTACAATTTTAGTATTAAAATTGCTTAGGTGGATTTTAGGTGTCTACATTTACCCCTCTTTGTGGTGGCATAAGCAACACCACTTCAAATATAGCAGACAATTATAAAAAAAATTAAATTTTGAATGGAATGGAAGAAAAATTAGTAGAATGAAAGATTCCCCCTTGAGTGTCGATGAGGTGATGAAAGAGATCGATCGACGATAAAAAAGATTAAGGAAATGGATAGAAGAAATAAAGAGGGGGAGGGGGATAAATATAATCCATATTTCTCTAGGTGGGTTTGAAGGAAAAAAGTGATAAAAGAAAATGATAATGAAGAAGAGTGGAGATGAAGAGAATGGAGATAGCTTTCATTCAGCTTAGATTAAGAGCAACTTTGTTTCATCATTTTACCCTATGATCTATGTCATCAACTCTTTATTTAGATATATACATGCAAAGACTGACCCAAAGCAACATACATAACGAAATATTATACGAGAAAGTAATCAAGCAGACCAACAAAGAAACAAACACAAACAAATTTACTCAAATAAACAACATTCAAGAAAATTACACCAATGTTTTTGTTATCTAATTGCAGTTCCTAAATGTTTGAGTTAACAAGAAGGGTTAAAAATGACACCTTGAGCAAGGATACATGTGAGGTGAATAAACGGAGGACATATAAGTCCCTTGGAAAAACAATCATGGACTATGAAAATGCCCCAAGCAACTTCTTGTGCAACAGAATATAGATATAGCAAGCAAACCAACTTTTGTTAATGGATGTAGATCAAAATGATCAGCAAGTCATGCACGAGAACAAGTGAGGACCAAAGAAATATGTTTTATAAGACCAATTTCGATGTTTGAGGACGTTGTGTCCTATGAAAGATTATGTTGTTGGAATGGTGTATTTACTAATTTTTGGATTGTTGAAAATTTACCAATGTTTCAAATTTTTGAGGTTTTACCAATTTTTTGGATTTTTGAATGTTTTGTGAATTTTTAGGGTTTTTGAAAGTTTTCCAAAGCTATGTATAGGAAAAAAAAGATGCAAATATTCCCCCAATTGTGATTCTCATTAAAACAACCCACTTGAGACCCAAGAAATAACTTAGGATTAGTTGGAAAATTATGGAATATTTTTTTTATTAGAAGTGTCCACAACCAAGTTGTAAGACAACAGTTGACCCTATTAGGTTTTGGAACAAATCTAAATTACTAGAACATAATTTCTCTTTAACACAATTATCAGAGGTCACAAGGTTCACATTTTAGGGTTAGAAGTCCCAGTTAGGTTCAGGGAGTAATTTACCCCATACCCACTCTCTAACAAGATCAGAATTTAAAATTGGTTTTTCTCATATTTAATGATTCCAAAAATTCCCTAATTCATTCCCATTGGATAGGAAATATTTTCACCTTTCCGTTGATATAAATAAGTCCTCCTAACTCCTTCAGAAAGTCAAGATATGAGCAAGTGGACTTTGGAGGTCAAATTTTCCCCAAGGGGACACGCATCAAACAGGGGTGAAAAGCAAATTTCAGGTCGACGGGTCATGGGGCAGCGTTTGGAATTTTTCCTTGAGTGGGAGAAAATTCCCATTTGCACTCGCGCCTCCATGGGTCCTCCAAGGACAGATGGCAGCCTCAGAGTCATCGCCGGGCAAACAAGGGAAGGGCGGAGCGGCGGGGGTTAATTAGACACTTCGCCAATGGGAGGGAAGAAAAGCCAATTTGGCTTCCATGGGCCCGTGGGTTCACCAAGGACACATGGCACTCCATCATTCACCATGGGAAGAAGAGTGATAGGCAGAGCGGTGGGGAGTTTTAACGAATTTTGCCAAAGGGGAGAAAAAGGAAGAAAATTGACGCGTGGGTCCACACATCCGCGGAAGGATCTTCTCTGAGGCATGGCAGGAGTGCGGGGCCGCGGAAGGTTTAAGGGAAATTTTCCCAAACAAATCTCAAAGGAAAAAAGGTCACACTGGTTCCACGCCCCCTCCCCTCCACTAACACACCATGCTGCCACGTGGCAGCTTGTGATAGGTTGCAGGCCAGCGAGGCAAAAAGGTAAAAAATTTCAAAATTTTAAAAAGGTCCTAAGGACAAAATAATGCCACGCCTCCGCCACTGCCCCTTGAAGACACATGGTGCCCTCTGATTGGCTGAGGGCCGGCGAAGGAAAAGATGAAAATTTTCCCAAACCAAAATTTTTCAAAAAATTTATCTAAGGATTTTTAATGGGAATTTTTTCAGGTCATGGGCCCAACAGGGAAAATTTTCCCAAATTTTCCCACCAAGGCAGAAAAACTTCAAAGTGTCATAATTTTTGTTAGAAAGCTCAGTTTTGAACAAACGAGGACTTTATGGAAATATATCAATGCCCTCTTTGCACAGGAAACATAACTTTTACTTTTTGGTAAATTTTAAGGGGTCAATTTTGTAAAAATATTTTGCAGGCTATTAAAAAGCTAATTGGTAATTTCCAACTTTTCAATTTGATAAAATTGGATCTCCTCCTTCACTCAACATGCCAAACAGACATGGAGAATTGATCTAGGAATGATTTAAAGTGGTTTAGGGAAGTTAATTTGCTCAATTGATTTCAAGTTGCATTTTTCCAACAATTGACAGAAAAACTACTGTTAGAGGGATTGGATTCAATTTTTCATTAATTTAACTTGTCTTCTTAAGTGTTCTTTGTCAATTTGAATTCCTTAATGTCTTAGCATTCTAAATTATATCAAATCCAAGTTGATTATTAAGTTCAGGTCCGAACTGTACATTTTTATTAAAATTAATTGTCAGTTTTAAGTTTGTAACAGAAATCCCATTTCTAGAAATTTTTTTATCAAATTCATCCTTCAAATATGGCACTTCATTTCTAAACTAACCCAATACATTTAGTTTTCTATAAAAAATCATTTTTGAATCCAAAGCAAATACTAAATTTCATTTATACACATTCCCAAAATACAAGAAATACAACATAGTTTCCACATACATTTCCTCTTTCCAAACAGAGATCTAACTATCTCTTTTGTCATACAATGAAACATTGAATTCAATCCAACAATGCATATGAAACAAAAATTCCTTTCAACTCTTTATTGACTTCAATTATAATTCTTTACATCTTTCCATGTTTTGGGTGCAAATAACACATTTCTAATTCTTTCTTTCCAAAAACCATAACAGAATATACATGTCTTTCACAATTCAAATATCTAACTTCATAATCAAATTACATACATCTTTCTTCAAAAAATACATATTACAATGTCATCCACAACAAATGGGAAAGGATTACAACTAAATGTAAATGCAGATCCAGATTTACATTGGAAAATAACACACAATTATATTATGTCTTCACCAACTGATTCATACGGGCCATTACATTTATATAGGCTAATGTTGTTCCTATAATCAAGGAAGCTAAACATAACCTCTCACTAACTCTATACGAGATGTTATAACAATACACTCCCTAAATAAGTGGGTTGTTGTAACTCACAACCAACCACACCAACAATGCAATATTATATTATCCTAGATAATATAATTACTCACACTAACATATTAGTGAGCACTAATAGTTAGGATATTCCTAACATTCCCCCCCTTAGTGCGAACATGGTAGAAAAACATCCACACACTCCTCTGTTGTATACTCACCCCTGTGGCATGTCCAAAACTATGACTCATGACCTTGATCCAAAATAAAGGCTCTCTCCTTCCATGGTTTTAAATAGGCTTACCACAAACCTTGACGTGACAGGAACCTCATCAATTTTCCACCTCATGTGGTTTTCTAGATCCTCCCACAAACCCTTTCAAGATCCATGAACTGACTTACTTTGGTGCTACTGTTCACCACTATGCTTTATACATTAGGGAATTATGTAGGAAACACAACTTGCATATCTCAAAACCACACAATAGAAGATATACTAAAAATATTTCACATTACTTCCTATAAGAATTATAATGTTCTAAATCGTAGTCTTTGTCATTGATCGTTGCCATTCGATCTTGAACAACATAGAAAATTGCCACTGCCACTGGAAGCTTTCCTTAACTAAGTCATTTTGGGTACAGAATGGGAATGGAACATTGGTATGTATTCCCCCTAACAATGTGAAATTCCACTCATATAGATACTGAGAAGCAAAATGCATCGAAGAACATACTCCTGAATGGATCTTGCTAGTTAGGTCTTGTTGCACATGGTCACTAATGCTAGTGAACATATTCTTCTAGCTGACCATCTTCCAATGAAGTATGGCAGTCAGAGGACCAAGTCAGTCAGAGGATCACTGATAGTCATCTGCACTCCAACACAACTCTCTTTCCAACATCCATCAAATACCACACAAAACAAGAACTCTAAAATCGAACAACAAACTACAATTCTGAAATGAAAGAAAACTCACGCACACACTGTCACCACAACTTCATGCGGCCCCGTCATTGGTGAGTGACGAGAGGTCGTTGTTTGACCTCCTTCCTCTGTTTCCTCCTTCCTCCATCAACATGCTGCTAGCTCAGCTGGATTTGGATATGACGCTCAACTATTTCCACATTGTTTATTCTTTTCTTCTCTTCCCGTGAAACACTTTATTTCTTCCGGACGTCGGGTAACACTGAAAATGTGTTCGTGAGGCAATATTTTTTTATTATGTTTTTTTTACAATCTTTGACTCTTGATACCTTGACACTATAGACTACTACAAATTTGAAAAAAAAATTGACATACTAAATCTAAATAATTTGATGGATGATGTATTGCACATTACTAATATACGGACTTAAACAACAAAAATAACCAATTTTGACAATAATGACTTGACACTTACATTCTCTATCGGAAAATGACCGGAATAAATATTAGTCTTACAAAATTAATAATCAGTGTTTATTAACAATTGCATTAGACAAAGACTCAAAAATAATGAATACTATGGCATTGCAAAGACTCATTAAAACCAAAAACTAAATATTTTTGACCAATGCTAAATAAAAAAAACTTATGAAACTTTAGACCCTTGATACGGTGACAAAATTGACTCACAATAGTGGAGATGTCCACGTGGAAAATAGAACCAAGTTGCAGGTTTAATGTGGAGGTCTCCTCATCAGGTAGCTTTGCGAAGAGATAGCGAGTGGAGGTGAGAGGCCAATGTTATCAAAAATAGATTGAGCTATGAGTAAGGGATCAATCAGATGCCAATATAATATGGTAGTAGTATTCAGCCAAGATAAAACAGGGAGATTGTGTGCTAAAGTTTGATGTAGACATAAACCAGATCACAAAACATATCCCTTTGGATGTATTGACGAATCACATCCTCCTTGCATAGATTTTCACGGCAATGGGTGAGAGATGTTGACTTTGAAAGCAGCCTTGTTCCTTTATCAAGTGTGATATGAGGACGAAATGAAAAACGGACTGTATAACAGATCTGGAAGAGTAAAAAATGCTTAGGGTCTGATAGCAAATATTATTTGCCAATATTGACCATGCTGCCACTGTCCACGACTCCTCTTTTGGGAAATCCACGTGAATGAGAAAATAAATGCAAAATAGTCAAGCACACCAAATGTACAGGTCCGCCAACGATTCTATCACGTGAAATTGAAATCTTCTACATTAAACAACAAATGACTCTCATCGTACAGGCATAGGAATTTCAATAGCTCGGATAGCAAATGTAAATGCAGATCTAGATTTACATAGGAAAACAACACACAATTATATTATGTCTTCACCGACTGATTCATACGAGCCATTACATTTATATAGGCTAATGTTGTTCCTATAATCAAGGAAGCTACCCATGGCAACAACTGGCTTCCACAACACACAAAATTCTTTCAACATACACATTTCAAATTTAAAACACACTTCAACACAAAATAGCAGTTCACAACTGCATTTGAAAACATTCCAATCAAAACTCAGGCTTGATCATGCAAGATAAAGGAGCAAGGTCTATGGGGGAAGCTACTTATGCCTCCCAATTGGGAATTGGGCATCCACCAGTAAAAAACCACCAAAATAATTCATCACACACATATCCTTATGCCCCCCACAAATCCCTCCTTATGCCCCCCACAAATTTTCTTATGCCCCCAAAAAAGTAAGAAATGCAAGCTATTTCTTTTCCATAGTGGATCCCAAACCCAAAATCCCTCCACAAAAATCTGATGTCAATGGCCTTCCTTATGCCCCCCCACATGGATTCCCCATAGCCTTCTCCTACACCATCCCTATGGTAGTCTACCCAACTAGCCAACAAATAAATCACAGCATGCACCATTCACACAACACAACAAGAAAAAGATAGCATAAAAAGGAGAGTTAAATTCCTACCTCTCTATGGTTACTTTTGTTTCCAACAGCAAGCTTCAAATTCCAAGAACACAGTTCAAAATAGCAATGCCAAGTATGAAGTTATCTCCAAATACCTCCACAATCCACAAGAGCTCCAAACAGCAAAAAAATGTGCCCCCAAGGAAGAATGCAAAAAGGTTCAACAACCCCAAAACAAGCAAGGAGTTTGAATTATATAGAAGAGGGAGAGAAGAGGATGATGCGGATCCATGTAGGATACCACATCACACATCCTCCAATTCAAAAATCACAATAAAGAGGTGGGTGAAAAATGACAAGTTACTTGCACACTCCGAAAGATGACAATCTCATCCAGATATACTCATGTCACTACTCTAGTTGTATAAGTGGTCTTCATTGGAGAAAAGTGATCCACTTTTGTCAATTTATCAACCGTGACCATGGTTGCATTGTGGTGATATCTCAACATCGGTATCCCAACAATGAAATCCATAGAAATGGTGTTGCACTTCCATTCCAGTATAGCATGAGGATAAAGAAGGCCTCTTGGATGTTGATGCTCAGCCTTAACTCTCTGGCACTCCAAACATAATGACACAAATTGGGCCACGTCTCGACAAAGACCTCTCTAATGATATAACTGTCTCAAGGTGGCGTGCAGCTTCTTCACCCTGGGATGGCCTGAATAGGGTGCATGATGTGCCTCTACCAATATGTCCTGCCTCAAGCCTCCATCTCTGGGAACATATATCCAGCCTCTGTGCCTAAGAAGACCATCTACCTCTAAGGAAAAAGCATTAAAATTCCCCTCAAGAGGTCTCTATGACTCGATCTCTGCTCGTATTGCAATGTAAAATCTGTCAAGAGGAAGCTGCTAAAGAATCCTACTACACAAATATGTGCTCACTGTAGTGGCCATAGCCACATATCTCTATCTATTGAGAGCGTCTACTACCACATTATCCTTCCCCTTTATATGCTTGATATCCATGTCATACTCACAAAGCAACTCCATCCAATGCCGCTGACGAGCATTGAGATTGGGCTACGTGAAGAGGTGGTGAAGACTCAAATGATCTGTCATGGGTGTGAATCTCCTGCCAAGAAGAAAATGTCTCCATCTAACCAAAGCATGCACAAATGCCACAAGCTCAAGATCATGGGTCTGATAGTTAAGCTTGTGATCCTTGAGTTTGCGAGACTCAAAATCCACTACTCTACCCTCTTGCATCAACACACCTCCAAGCCCCGCTAAAGAAGCATCTCTGCAAACAAATAACTCACCATGTGGATCTGACACTGTAAGAATAGGTGTTGTGGTGAGGCACTCCTTCAGTGTCCTGAAGGCCTACTCACATCTATCTGACCAGGAAAACTTCTTCCCTTTCCTCTGAAGGGAAGTGATAGGGTGCGCAATCCAAGAGAAGTCCTAAATAAAGCTCCAGTAGTAACCTACTAATCTCATGAATTTGTGCACCTTTTTCACTGTATTGGGTGCTGACCAATTCATAATGGCTCTAATCTTGGAAGGATCGACTGCGATACGTTCCCCATAAATAATATGACCCAAATATTGTACCTTTATCTGAAAGAAAGCACAATTCTCCAAGTTCCCGTAAAGTTGCTGCTCCCAAAGACACTAAAGAACCTAGCGAAGGTGCTCCTCGTGCTCCTCACGTGTACATGAGTATATCAAAATGTCATCTAGGAAGATAAGCATGAAGTGATCTAAGAAGGTCTTGAATACCCCATTCATCAAACTCATGAACACTGCGGGGGCATTAGTCAAACCAAAAGGCACCACTGTGAACTCATAGTGCCCATATCTCATGCGAAAGGCAGTCTTATGAATGTCTACCTCCAAAATCCTCAGCTGATGGTACCCTAACTTAAGATCGATCTTAGAGAAAATCATGGCTCCCTTCATCTAATCAAACAAGTCATCAATACGTAGAAGGGGATAACGATTCTTGATTGTTACCTTCCTCAGCTGGCGGTAATCAATACACAACTGCAAGGATCCATCCTTCTTCTTCACAAAGATCACTGGTGCACCCCAAGGGGATACACTAGGACGGATAAGGCCCTTCTCAAAAAGGCCCTCAAGCTGCAACTTGAGCTCACAGAGCTCTAGGGTGGTCATCCAATAAGGTGCCCGTGAGATAGGCTCTACTCTAGGAACTAAATCTATATGAAAATCAATCTCATGTGGGGGTGGTAACCCTGGTAGCTCCCCTAGAAAGACATCTACAAACTCTCTCAAAATGGGATGATCATCTAGCGATGGTCCATTAGACCCATCCTCAGATTTGTCACTGACTGTAACAACATACATCTGACAACCCCATCGCACACACCGCTTAAGCTGCATAGCAGAGATGGTGTGAATAGAAATAGGTCTCCTAACCCCTGAAATCACCGAATTAACTCCCAAATCATCTGCACAAGATATAGTCTTGCGATAACAATCCATCCTGGCCCTATGTGCAAATAACCAATCCATACCCAAAATGACTCCATATGAGCCCAAAGGAAGGATATAGAAATCTGAGGTAGTGGTGAAAGGTCCCAGATCCACTACACACTCCTTAACTAAGGATTCTATAGAGATCTTGGCTCCAGAAGCCATCTTGACATCCCAACCAAGACCCTACCTAACTACCACCAGCCTACATCGATCTACTAAAGATGGTGCAATGAAAGAATCAGAAGAACCATAATCAAACAATACAGAGATAGAAATACCACCAATGCTACATGTGGTCTCAATGACTGTTCTCTGGTGCTGTGCCTAGCAGTTCTCAACTGTTGCATAAATCATGTGGCTGCATCCCATGTCGCCAACACTTGGCTTTGAAATTTGTGCCTTACCCTTGTTGTTAGGGTTCTATAGGAAATCTCTCTAAAATTTTCCAGTAACTCCACAACCAAAACATCATCTTGATCCTCCCCAATGAGTAGCACCTCCAGTAGGTGCCCTAGAATCTTGTCGTGTGGACCCTGATGATCCGGCTGTGGTCTGCTGAGGTCTCTACTGGTGATCTCCTGTTGATTGAGCTCTAGGTCCACCCTATGTCCTGATGGGACCCCTAGGAGGAGGCCCCATACTCTGACCTCTCTGTGGAGGTCTATGAGGTGGGTGGGACTGCTGCTGTTACTACTGCTATGTCCTAAAGGATGAATATTATGTACCCTGGCCACCACGAGGAAGGGGTACTAACCCCCTCAATCTACCGTCCTGCATCTGATGTATGTGACTCTAGACTCGGTCTCTATCCTACTGGATCTTTCCCCGAGTCTCCTCTATAATATATGCCTTCTCGACGGCCTCTGTTAATTTCTGTGGGTAGTGGATCTACACTGCACCTCCAATATCTAAATTCAGGCCCCGGATGAACCTGTGAATCTACACCTGCTCATCCTACATATACTCAACATACTGGAATAGATCCAGAAATCTACTATAATACTCTGTTACAAAAAGAGATTCCTATCAGAGGTCATGGAACTCATTGATCGTTAGTTGTATGAACCTTCGTGATAAATACCTGCTCCTAAATCTCTCCTCAAATAGCTCTCAGGTCACTATCTCTGAATCTACATGGAGCTTCTACTCCTCTATCCTCCATCATACTCTTGCTCCATCCCTCAGTAGATGGATCGCAACACAAGCTTTTGTGTTGCTGGAACAAGGACAAAGCTTAAATAAACCGCTCAAGCTCACTAGCTAGGCCTCTGTTTGAAATCTTTCTATGTCACCTGAGTAATACGATGGTTGAAGCTTCAGGATCTCCCTGATGTGATCCACTGTTGTGGTCTGGCGGCCTCTAGGTCTCTCTGCATGCCCATCCTTAATCTTATAGCTCTGAGACCTCTCTCTATGCTCTGGAACTTAGTCACCTTGTCTCCTAGGTGGTGACTCTACTCTGGCTGACTTTGCATGGGATTTCTCTCCTCTATGCTCGTCGTTGGGTCAAGGAGATACCTGGCCCTCACTAGAAGGTGCCCTGTCATGGCTAGTTGTATGTCCTCCTCTTAATCCTCCGCGTAGAGTGGCACTAACATCCTGAAGGGTCTATAGAATCTAGGGTAGGATAGCTACTACACCCTCATCTGGTGGTGGTGGTGGTGGTGAGTCTGAGTCTCTGTGAAGGTTCCTCTCACTCTGTCTGAGCCTCCTGTAGAGACCAAAGTGAGAGTTATTTTATTTTTCTAAGTTTTACACAATTTCCATGTTTACTAAAATATACAAATTCTAGCTAAGTTGTTTTCTAGGTTTAAAAGTGTGTTAGGTTTAAGTTTCATGTCCCAATTTTTATAGTGTGCCCAATGATCCAAGATTTTGAACCACTTCTCTAATACCAAGTGTGATGCTCGTTAAAACAACCCACTTGAGACCCAAGAAACAACCTAGGATTAGTTAGAAAATTATTTTTTTGATTAGAAGTGTCCACAACCAAGTTGCAAGACAACAGTTGACCCTATTAGGTTATGGAACAAATCTAAATTACTAGAACATACTTTCTCTTTAACACAATTATCAAAGGTCACAAGGTTCACATTTTAGGTTTAGAAGTCTCAGTTAGGTTCAGGGAGTAATTTACCCCCATACCCACTCTCCAACAGGCTTAGAGTTTCAACTTGATTTTTCTCATACTTAACGCTTCCAAAAATTCCCTAAATCATTCCCATTAGATATGAAAATTTCTCACCTTTCTGGTGATATAAAGAAGTCCTCCTAACTCCTTCAGAAACTCAAGATATGAGCAAGCGGACTTTAAAGGTCAAATTTTCCCCAAGGGGACACGTGTCAAGTAGGGGTGAAAAGCAAATTTTGGGTCGGCGGTTCACGGGGCGGCGTTTAGAATTTTTCCTTGTGTGGGAGAAAATTCCCATTTGCACTCGCACCTCTACGAGTCCTCCAAGGACACGTGGCGGCCTCAAAGTCATCGTCGGGCAAACAAGGTAAGGGCGAAGTAGCGGGGGTTAATTGGACACTTTGCCAAGGGAGGAAGAAAAGCCAATTTGGCTTCCATGTGCCCATGGGTCCACTAGGGACATGTGGCACTCCATCATTCACCATGGGGAGAATAGTGAGAGGCAGAGTGGCAAGGAGATTTGGCAAATTTTGCCAAAGGGGATAAAAAGGAAGAAAATTGATGTGCGGGTGTGCGCGTCCGCGAAAGGATCTTCTCTGATGCAAGGTGGGAGTGCGGGGCCACAAAAGGTTTAAGGGAAATTTTCCCAAACAAATATCAAAGGAAAAAAGGTCACGCTAGTTCTGCCCCCCCTCCACCAACATGCCATTCTGCCATGTGGCAGCCTGTGATAGGCCGCGGGCCAGCGGGGCAAAAAGGTAAAATTTTCCAAAATTTTAAAAAGGTCCTAAGGACAAAATAATGCCGTGCCTCCACCGCTGCCCCTTGAGGACACATGGTGCCCTCTAATTGGCTGTGGACCGGTGGAGGAAAAGATGAAAAATTTCCCGAACCAAATTTTTTCAAAAAATTTATGTAAGGATTTTTAATGGGAATTTTTTTAGGCCATGGGCCTGACACGGAAAATTTTCCCAAATTTTCCCACCAAGGCAGAAAAACTTTAAAGTGTCATAATTTTTGTTAGAATTTTTTTTTTTGGACAAATGAGGACTTTATGGAAAGCTCTCGATTCCCTCTTTGCACAAGAAACATATATTTTACTTTTTGGTAAAGTTTGAGGGGTCAATTTTACAAAAACGATCTTGCCAGGCTATTAAAAATCTAATTGGTAATTTCCAAATTTTGAATTTGATTAAATTGGATCTCCTCCTTCACTCAAGATGCCAAAAAGACATGGATAATTGATCAAAGAATGATTTAAAGTGGTTTAGGTAAATTAATTTGCTTCAATTGATTTCAAGTTGTATTTTTCCAACAATTGATAGAAAAAATGACTGTTAGAGGGATTGGATTCGATTTTGCATTAATTTAACTTGTCTTCTTAAGTTTTCTTTGTCAATTTGAGTTCCTTAATGTCTTATAATTCTAAATTATATCAAATCCAAGTTGATTATTGAGTGTCAGGTCTGAACTGTACATTTTTATTAAAATTAGATTACCAGTTTTGAAGTATTGTAACGAGAGATCTCATTTCTAGAGAAAAATTTATCTAACTTTTCATCATACGAGTAAGGCACTTCATTTCCATTTTAATATAATACAATTATTTTTTTTTAAACAAACCATTATTGAATCCAAATCAAATACTAAATTTCATTTATACACATTCCAAAAATACAAGAAATACAACATAGTTTCCATGTGCATTTCCTCTTTCCAAACAGAAGATCTAACTATCTCTTTTGTCATACAATGAAACATTGAATTCCATCCAACAATGCATATGAAACAGAAATGCCTTTCAACTCTTTATTGAATTTAAATTATAATTCTTTACATCTTTCCATGCTTTGGATGTAAATAATACATTTCTAATTCTTTCTTTCCAAAAACTAGAACAAAATATACATGTCTTTCACAATTCAAATATCTAACTTCATAATCAAATTACATACATCTTCCTTCACAAAATACATATTACAATTTCATCCACAACAAGTGAGAAAGGATTACAAATGAATATGTTTTCACAAGGGACTATCAAATTACATTTTTCCTTTGCTCCAGGACAACAACATGCACTTTTTCTTTTTCTCCAAGTTAATCACAACAAAAGAGGGGGAAAGGCAACGCTCTCCACCCAACCAAGAAATCCAATGAAAAGAGAAGCCTTCCTTCATCATTGGCTTGTCAATCCCCAACCAAAATACAATAATATATGTAATTCAACCCATGGCAACAATTGGCTTCCATAACACACAACATTCTTTCAACATACACATTTCAAATTTAAAACACACTTCAACACAAAATAGCAGTTCACAACTGCATTTGAAAACATTCCAATCAAAACTCAGGCTTGATCATGCAAGCCAAAGGAGCAAGGTCTATGGGGGAAGCTACTTGTGCCTCCCAATTGGGAATTGGGCATCGACCAGTAAAAAACCGCTAATAAATTTCACCATACATATCCTTATGCCCCCCAAAAATCCCTCCTTATTCCCCCCACAGGTTTCCTTATGCCCCCCACAAAGTAAGAAATGCAAGCTATTTATTTTCCATGGTGGATCCCAAACCCAAACTCCCTCCACAAAACTCTGATGCCAGTGGCATTCCTTATGCCCACCCACATGGATTCCCCATAGCCTTCTCCTACACCATCCCTAAGGAAATCTACCCAACCAGCCAACAAATAAATCACAGCATGCACCATTCACACAACACAACAAGAAAAAGACAACATAAAAAGGAGAGTTAAATTCCTACCTCTCCATGGTTACTTTTGTTTCCAATAGAAAGCTTCAAATGCCAAGAACACAGTTCAAAATAGCAATGCCAAGTATGAAGTTATCTCCAAATTCCTCCATAATCCAAAAGAGCTCCAATCAGCAAAAAAATGTGCCCCCAAGGAAGAATGCTAAAGGGTTCAATAGCCACAAAACAAGCAAGGAGTTTGAATTATATAGAAGAGGGAGAGGAGAGGATGATGTGGATCCATGTAGGATGCCACATCACACATCCTCCAATTCAAACAAAAAACACAAAATCCAATCTCCCAAGCACAATAAAGAGGTGGGTGAAAAATGACAAGTTACTTGCACACTCCAAAGGAGGAAAATCTCATCCAAATATACTCCTGCCACTACTCTAGTTGTATAAGTGGTCTTCACTGGAGCTAAGTGAGCCACTTTTGTCAATTTATCAACCGTGACCATGATGGCGTTGTGGTGATATCTCAACATCGGTAACCCAACAATGAAATCCATAGAGTCTATCACGTGAAATTGAAATCTTCTACATTAAACAACAAATGACTCTCATCATACAGGCATAGAAATTTCAATAGCTCGGATACCAAATGTAAATGCAGATCCAGATTTACATAGGAAAATAACACAATTATATTATGTCTTCACCGTTTGATTCATACGAGCCATTACATTTATATAGGCTAATGTTGTTCCTATAATCAAGGAAGCTAAACATAACCTCTCACTAACTCTATACGAGATGTTATAACAATACACTCCCTAAATAAGTGGGTTATTGTAACTCACAACCAACGGCACCAACAATGCAATATTATATTATCCTAGATAATATAATTACTCACACTAGCATATTAATGAGCACTAATAGTTAGGATATTCCTAACACTAAATATGTTTTCACAAGGGACTGTCAAACTACATTTTTCCTTTGCTCCAGGACAGTAACATGCACATTTTCACTTTTTCCAAGTGTATCACAACAAAAGAGGGGGAAAGGCAATGCTCTCCACCCAACCAAGACATCCAATGAAAGGAGAAGCCTTCCTTCATCATTTCCCCCCAGCCCCAACCAAAATACAATAATAGATGCAATTCAACCCATTACAACAAATGGCTTCCACAACACACAACATTCTTTTAACATACACATTTCAAATTTAAAACACACTTCAACACAAAATAGCAGTTCACAACTGCATTTGAAAACATTCCAATCAAAACTCAGGCTTGATCATGCAAGATAAAGGAGCAAGGTCTATGGGGGAAGCTACTTATGCCTCCCAATTGGGAATTGGGCATCCACCAGTAAAAAACCACCAAAATAATTCATCACACACATATCCTTATGCCCCCCACAAATCCCTCCTTATGCCCCCCACAAATTTTCTTATGCCCCCAAAAAAGTAAGAAATGCAAGCTATTTCTTTTCCATAGTGGATCCCAAACCCAAAATCCCTCCACAAAAATCTGATGTCAATGGCCTTCCTTATGCCCCCCCACATGGATTCCCCATAGTCTTCTCCTGCACCATCCCTATGGTAGTCTACCCAACCAGTCAACAAATAAATCACAGCATGCACCATTCACACAACAAAACAAGAAAAAGACAGCATAAAAAGGAGAGTTAAATTCCTACCTCTCCATGGTTACTTTTGTTTCCAACAGCAAGCTTCAAAGTCATAAAACATAGTTCAAAATAGCAATGCCAAGTATGAAGTTATCTCCAAATTCCTCCACAATCCACAAGAGCTCCAAATAGCAAAAAAATGCGCCCCTAAGGAAGAATGCAAAAAGGTTCAACAACCCCAAAACAAGCAAGGATTTTGAATTATATAGAAGAGGGAGAGAAGAGGATGATGTGGATCCATGTACGATGCCATATCACACATCCTCCAATTCAAACACAAAAGACAAAATCCAATCTCCCAAGCACAATAAAGAGGTGGGTGAAAAATCACAAGTTACTTACACACTCCGAAAAGCCCACACTTCAAGAAATAGCAAAATTAAATAAAATGTAAGAAAATGCAACTAAAAACATGCAACATGACTTAATAAAATGCATTATAAAAGTCACAAATCACTTCTCCAACCATAAGTATGGTTGGTAAATTAAATTTAGAGGCATGAGACAAGTTTTACTTGCCCCACAAGCCTCCAAAAAGACCCTCCAAGGACAAATTCGAATTTGTCATGGAGGTGGAGTATTTCATACTCCAAAACTGACTTACACAAGCTCTTACACAACTTACACATTCCTTACAAATTTAATACAAACAGCCAACTACTCTTATAATTACTCTCCCATATCCCAATTTAATTTAAATTTTAACATATTATTACTCACTGTTGGCTAGATTTTCTGCATAGCATCAAACCTAGGCAGTCATGAGATAAATCTCCCTCATTTAACCGGTGAGGCTCCTGTGTCAGATTTGTCAATAAAAATGTGTTATTATCTATCAGGGTTTTACTTTAACAACTTAGTTCATGAACCATAACTAAGAAGTTCTGCAGTAAGTAAGCAGCTGTTTAAGAAAGGAAGATTATAGAAGAAGGAAGTAAAGGAATTACAAAGAAGAAGTAAGGAAGATGTGCATCCCAATCAGTAGATATCAGAGCTAATTGCATGCACATAGAAGAAACTTAATAGATTTGAATACAAAGAATTATAAAGCAAAGGCAGCTCTAGATCCAGATCTAAAATAACACAAAGTCTATTAAGAGATCTAAGGTTTAGAAGCAAGAAACAAAATACACCGTGACACAAAGTTCTCCGGAAACCTGCTTCTTTGTATTCCTCTGCAACAAGTGGCTCTCAGGGGTTCAACACAAAGTCTAGAACACAAGATTGCTTTTTACAAATTCTGATCGATGATTAACCCATAGGTTCTTCTCCTACTTATAGAATGTAGGAGGGAAAGTACAAATAGAAGACTCAAACTGAACTAAAGTATGAACAACAAGTAAAGATGACATTTGGCAATCATCCTCAACTAACTTCTTCCTAAGTGACACATGTATCACTTAACTAATAGAAAGGTTCCACATGACTTCAAGTAATGGTTGCAAAACCAATAACTTAGAAGTTTACAATTTCATCCGGGAACATAGAAAGTAGAAGAAGAAAGAAATAGAAGAAGTCATGCCAGCTGTAACATCTACATCTTCTTCTTGTTCTGATATCTGATATACTTGTCGAACATATAATTCAGCATCTTTCCATCTGTTTTAGCTACTGCTTCCTTTTCTGCACTGAATTGCAGCAATCCTTCATTCAACAATTTGCTGCATGCTTCCACTTCTTCCAAACTTGGCCCAAATCTCGCAATGTCTGCCTGCAGTGTCACCAGCCTACTGATAGAGTTCATCGTGAAAGGCTTGGTGGCTTTATCAATCCTCTTTTGCACCATCAGAAGAGAACCCTCCAGGGAATCATACACCTCGTTAGAAACAATCCGCACGTATGAAGTAATACCTCCATCCACTCTTTCCTCAGTGAAAGAAATAATACTGTCCGGCAAATCTGATGTTCTACTCTCAAGCGCCTGCATCCTCTTTAGCAAAACTCTGCAGATCTCCAAACGGAAAGATACTGCAAACTCTAGCTGCTTCCCCTTCTCAACTGATCCATCCGGCACAATTTGCTCTGCAACCAATACATCTCCCGGCAGCTTGTTGATCTCGGCCAAAACACTCAAGTTACTCTCTGCAACTGTATTTATTCCTTTTATGCTTTCTATCAATTGCTTTAGTTGATTTTCTGCATCGTTCATAACCTTTAGGCGGGCTGGCACTTCCCCAAGTTGCACAGAAGCTTGACGAATAATCAGATCCTTCCATTCATCAATAGCCTTTACTTGATTGCTTGCATCTTCCATTTCCTGCATAAGATGATCACTCACCTGCGCTGAAATGGGCTGAACGGAAGATTTAGCAACCTTGGCTATGATCTCACATAATTGAGATATTTGCTTCTGTAGCTCTTCTTTCTCCGACTTTTCACTGTCAAGCCTAAGGAACAAAGTATCCAGCAATGTCTGCGTGTCCTGCTTCAATCCTTCAGTGGTAGCTTGACCGAGTGGTATTTTGGTCACTGTCACATCTTCTGCCGTGAGTTCCTCTTCTACCTTTCCTTCCGCCGGGATTGATATCTCAGCAAACTTCTCTCCTGAATCCTCGATGATCAACCTAGAAGTTGCTTTAGCAACTTTAGGCCTTCTGTCTCTTCTGCTCAGATCCTGAAGTAGCTGCAAGTCATGTTCCTCTAAGTTCATCTCTATTCTTGCTTCCGGAACCAACTGCAAAGCTAACCATTTCGAGAAATTACTTCTCAGAGAATGAGAAGTTGCTGAGTGCGCTACTATTTCCCGCTCTGCATCCTCTCCATCAGAAAGTGCTACAGTATCATGGCTGCCATCCTCTGAAACATCCAAGGACAAAGCTCTTTCGAACTCCGTCATCTGCAGCTTCAACATCTCCTCTAGAGCGGGTGCTGAACGAAGTGGCTGCGGAGAGAAGATGAACGTTGCTGGTTTTAATGAAGGCATGGAAACATCCTGCTGCTGTGGTGCAATAGTTGGTGATCCACTAGGTACTGGAGAAGTCGGAGTCAAAGCTATGGTCATAGAAGTGGTCTTCTCTTTCTCTTGAGATCTTCTGCGTATTTTCAACTTCTCGGACCTTCTGCTGCTCTCTCCTTCATGCTTTCGCTTGAGGGAATCTCCTGCGCCGAAGTTGCCCGTGATTTGATTCATCAATACTTCATCAAGGCAGTATCCCTTCGTTAGCAGCCAGCTCGAAGTACTCACCAACACAGCTCCGGATCTTTCTTCTATTGTGCTGCAGCCGCCATTGCTATCCTGTAGTAGAGCTTTATCTCCTCCCATTTGATGGTAAGTGTCAAGTACCACGTTCCCATCATCTTTAAGATCCGCAGGTATCCGCGCTAGTCCAAAGTCAAATACTTGCTTTGCCGACAGCCTGCTAAAATCTTTCTTTCTGACCTCGTACTCACTTGTGCACTTCATCCAGAAATCTTCTAACGAAGGCACATGTGCGTACTCCTGGGAGATTGTCTTCCTGGCTATTCCAAATGGATCAAAATTAAGCCGTGCAGGGAAGAACTCATGCTCATACTCAGACAAAATTTGTGCTTCCATCCCTCAAGCTCTGTGAATGCTGATGCAACTGTAATATCCCACAGTGAGTGGGAAGTAGCCCGTAGACTTGTGCCGCTTCGACTGAAGGTCGTGTAACTCCACAAGTTGCCTGCTTAGCTCCATGGCAATCAATCTGTCACTTGGGTACCTTGGCATCTTTGTTGGTTCACCTGAAAAGCTCGTAACCCTGAGGTATGTGAAATCTGCAAACTGGATGAACACACTGCCAATCTTGGACACTGCTTCCCATGCTTCCTTGCTTACTCTGTGAGTCTTCAAGTCTTTGTCTAACCTGCAGATGAAATCGTAGAAGAAACCATCGTTGATCACTTTGAAGTCCTTCTCGCACGCAGGTGCAGTAAGCTGTGGGTAGCACTCGAAAATGGGATCCTTGGAAAGAATGCCACATCTATCCAGCTTGGAAAAGACACCCTGTGAAGCTGCAGCATATACCAAGTATGAAGTCATCTTGAAGCTAAAGGTACGCTTTACGTTCCGCAGTTGCTCACCGATGTTGCTGCTAATAATTTCCGACCAACTGATTATAGAATCAACCTTGTTGATTTCAATGGTCCTGATGAAAGCATACATCCATGTCCGGAAAGTGTAGGCATTCGCTTCACCATTCAACCTGCATAGCAATTTGACAATATCATCCGCCTCCTGCACCAAATTGGATCGTGGAAGAGTTCTCGGGAACCTGGAAGGGGATCTAGGCTTCTTCATGAACCGGCTATTCATGATGCTCACACAATCAGCTCTATGCTTTTCCCACCTACTGTCAGCATCCTGAATGCTAATAGAAGTCACCACCTTTCGTACTGGAATCTTCAAACAATAATCGAAGAATTCTGCATCCAAATGAATTATTGTCTTTCCCGCAACATCACGCACTGATCTGGATGAAGGATGATAAGATCTAGCACACTCCATCACAAACTCTGGCAATTGGGATGTACACGGGAAAGCTGCAGCTCGAATAATTCCACTACTTTTGACTGCACGCATGAGTGAAGTCTTTCCAGCTCTGGATCTATCTATCAAATCAGAAAGAGGTTCTGGGCCTAGATCCGTGTCTCCTATGTCTGTAAGCTTAGAAGCAATGCATGAATCCATCGTGCTCTCTTTTTCATCTCCTTTTGCCATGGCTTTATCAATCTTTGTCTGAGTAATTCTTTTTCTTCTAATTTGGCCTGCTTTCTTCAATACTGGTGCAGATCTGGACAATTCTTCAGATTCGGAGGATATTTGCAATGTATTGGACATTGATAAATGCTCCTTTTCTTTTATAAAGCACCTGTAATGAGTTCCTGTAATTTATTCAGACAAAAATGGCCACCAGAGCATGAATAGTGAATTTGAATTATAAAAATCTGCACTTTTCAAGCCTGCTGCCCCAAAAATTGGTGTTTAATTTGCACATAAAGAGAGCATGAATCCTTTCAATCAACACCTGAGCTCCTTTAACACCTGTGAAAACAATTGTGCAGACGAAGATGAACCTTTTCCAAAGCATGCGCCAAATCTGGAAGCTTTTAGCCTTTGTTAGCAATTTGTCTGTGCAAAATCCTTCCTCTAAAGGGGGCGCACTTTTTCTCCTTGATGCAATTCTTTACCTGTGTGTTGAATAATAAATCCATATGGCTGCCCATGCTTATATAACCTTCACAATTCTATAATTAATAATTGCCCTAACAATTAAAGGCAATTAATTAATTAAAAATCATGCTTTTCTCTTTTAAAAATTGCATGTTTAAGGACAGCCATCCAATAAATTAAATTAATCCAATTTAATCCTTCACACAGCACTTAACTTTAGCCTCACAGTGTGCTTTGACCATAGCCACTGAAAATAGAAATTAATTTAATGATTTAATGTATTTAAAATCATTAAATAACTCCTAAATGGGGCGCACTTTTCCAAGGAGAGGGGCAGCCACTAAAATAAATTAAATTTAATTAATTTAATTGCTTTCTTTTAATCCTCCTTTGACTTTTTGACCTCCTCTAGCTTGGGCGCACTTTTTCCAAGGAGAAAGATTATTAAAAATAATCAATTTAATCACTTTAATCCTTTACCAAAGGGGGCGCACTTTTTTGCACATGTAATTCTATTTTTAAGAATTTTCACCATAATGGGATTCTTTACCCTGCAAGGTAGGCACCACAATCCCATGATCCACTTAAATGATTTGACTTTGACAATGGGATTCTTTACCCTGCAAGGTAGGCACTAAAATCCCATGATTTCACTTAAGTCACTTTCTTTTTATTATATCATGGGAATTTTCACCCTGCAAGGTAGGCAATAAATTCCCACCTGCCTGCGGCCTCTATTTTTCCCACTGCAGCTTAAGTGACTTTTATAACACGGGAAAAAGTACCCTGCCAGGCAGGTATACAATTCCCATCCTGCCTGCGGCTTATGTTTTTCCCATCGCAGCTTAAATCCTTTGTTTTCCAAAAATGCGCCCATCCCCGCAGGGGCTTTCCTGTGCACGACTTCGCTTTTTCCCAGTGATTCAAACCTCCGATGATGACTTCCTCCGGGCAAAATGTGCGTGTATGTTTTCCAGCTGCTCCAGGCCAAAAATCGGGCTTACCCGGTGAAGGAGTTGTTCCAGAGAAATTTCACAGAAAACAGAACGGGACACCACAAAAACACGAAAAATTGCCAAAAGTTACAAATAAAGCCCAAAACTTAAAATAAGTTAAAATCCTTCTGGTATACAGGAATAATAACATATTCGCTTATAACGGAGTTAAAACGGAGCGCAAATAGCTTCACACGGGGCTCAAAATAATTAAATACAAATTTCCCGCAGACAAATCCCGACGACAGAATAAAACAATTTTGGGCATCTGGGTATTTGGCGAAAAGGGCTAATATGGTTATTTAGGATTATCTTGATGCAATACAGGAACTTTCAGGCAATAAAAACAACAAATGACCCACTATTTTAAAAGTACGAAATTTTTTCGAATTGGGTAGTCACAGATTTTGAGGTGAAATCTGAGTGACACCACTCACATTAATCTACCACATTTAATTAATTAAAATAAGGGAACACATTACTAATAAAATACATTCAACAATAATAAAATAAACACATTAATAAAATACACAAACCCATGGTCACATATAAAGGTAATTCCCCCCCCCCATGGGAATCCCTAACAAAACAACACACAACACAAAACAGGTTGCCATGGTGACCTTGTCGAATTCACCTAGAATTCCATTGTGGTTGGTCTCTGATCCCCTAATATTTGTTGTGATGTTTTTAACCTACAAAATACAAATACCTCCTTCGGCCTCGTGGCCATATCACAACATCATACATGATATAAATGAAATCACAAAATCATCTAAGTAAGTGAATCACAACAACCTCAAAGTAACAACTACATCATTTGCATTTTTAATCAACAGCCATATCATCATCAATATAATATCCACTTTCTAGATCAACTCATAATATCTAAATCACATGTATGAACAATATCCATAAAACATCCATTTCAAATAATATATCATCATCCACATATAAGGTGTCTCTAATAATCATCATGCATCACAATCAAATCAAGATCAACAATAATCCGTGATCAATGTCTAACAACATACTAAATCAAAACATAATAATGTCCATAATGTGATCAACAGTGTTAGCATAAGTATCAAAAGGTGTCAAAGGGAAGTGGGCACTACACCAATGATAAGTGAAAATTTACAAGGGAAAATCTCACATGTATATACAAGAGGAAGATAAGAAATTTCAAGGCCAAGACGGATAGGTTCAACGTGATGATGAACTTAAACCAATGAAGTGCTAGGAAGGAGCGAGCAAGCCCTAATACAAGCTGGCCAAGAAACACATGATAAAAAGAAGACAAAAAATTTTATTGAAAGAAGGGACAAATTTCTCATCAAACATGGTAAAAATTAAATCTTATACACATGGATGTTCTAAATGAAGTAGAAGAACAATGTGAATGCTAGGGAGGGATATGGAAAATGTAGCTAGAATAATCATGATGAAAAGGTTATTAGCCAAAGGCACAAATTTTGAGACATGATACATACTAAAGTAAGAGTTTGAAAAAGTTCTAAATAACACTTGGTAACATACTAATCTTGTTTTCTAATTACCTCTTGCGGTAAAGATTTGATATGCAATAAGTGAGGACGAACTAGCCAATGTGAAGGAATGATTTATTTTGAAAGGTGATTTATGAATGAAGGGTGGAAGGAGAGTCATACATTACTCCGCTACCATCCAAGAGTCCATATCCCCGACGGAGATGTATTTGATTCTAGTCACAACATTTCTCTACTACCAAATAAGCATCCATAGCCCCGATAGAGATATTGGAAATACCCCTAGAGATATTTTATATATTGATTTGCTTTTTTGATTGATTTTTTAATTTCTGAACATTATTTCATCTCTCTCAATTGTTTTGATGAGGGGTTAAGAACCACTGATGGCTTGATGGAAGGATGTGGAAGTGATTACGATGACGACATTGGCTAATGTCAACAAATACATCCAAAATTTCTTCGCAACAAGTTTATTAGATGTAGATAGTGATAGGATCTCTAAGAGGTCATTTGTTCTTTGATTTACCAAGGTAATGAAATACCAAGGTCAAATGGATACCATAGAGATAAATGTCACATAATGAATGCTAATAGACTAAAAGATCATTGAAAGAATTAAAATGATGGGAGACTTGTAGAGGAATATAAAGAAAAGAAGGAAAGAACATCCATGTGCATGTAATACCTGATTGCAATTTTTTATCTTTGTACCTTCGATTTTTTTGTAATGTTTTAACGTTTTCTCATTTTTTTATATTTTTTAATTTTTTTAATTTGTTCTTATTTTTTTATATTTTGAGAAATTGGGACCAACAATGTAACTTTGTGTGATAGGATCCAACAACGATGTTTGCAATTTCTTTGATAAGGAAGACTAGGAGTTTCTTCTTATCAAGAGTGATATTATCTCTAATCTCGATGACCATGGTGAGATCATATTCCATAAGTGACTGAAAATTATATTTCAACATCAATTTTGTATGTGGGATCTTGAGCTCCCTATCCATAGGTTATCATACTTGATGGTTATGTTGGTGTGCATTCTTGAATCGTGTTTAATTTTTAAATTTATGATTGTTTGAATTGTTGGGACGTTTTGAGATCTTCAAAGTTTTTATCTTAGCCTGAGTAAGAAACTGTTTGGGTTTCATATAATCTAATGTGTGATTTTTCTGATCCCAAGAAGTGGGAGAAGAAAGTGGATATTTAGGATTGATGATAAGAACATTAGGGATGATAGTGGGCTTGCCACAATTTTTGATAGAAGTATGATATGATGGATGTAGAGGATATGGTCCAAGAATTTAAGAGGGTGGGCTACCAAGATGTGAGCCATAGATAGAATATGAAGGGATAGTAGGATGTGGCCCCAAGATGGAATAAAATGGGATACCAGGAGGTGAGCCATAGATAGAAGATGAAGGGATACTAGGATGTGGCCCAAGTATAGAATAAAATTGGCTACCATGAGGTGTCCCATAGATGGAAGATGATGGGATACCAAGATGTGTCCCATAGATGGAAGATGAATGGCTAGTAGGATGTGGCCCAAGTATAGAAGATGAGGGGCTACTAAGACATGGCCCAAGAATTGAAGATGAAGGGATACTAGGATGTAGGCCGAGAATAAATGATAATGGGCTACCTGGAGGTGACCTATAAATAGAATATGGAGGGCTACTAGGATGTGGCCCAAGGATGGAAGAGAATGGGTTACTAGGATGTGATCCATGGATAGAATACAAAGGGATACTAGGACGTGGCCCAAGTATAGAATAAAATGGGCTACAGGAGGTGTCACATAGATGGAAGATGAAGGAATACTAGGATATGTCCCATAAATAGAATATGGAGGGCTACTGGAATGTGGCCCAAGTATAGAAGATGAGGGGCTACTAGGACGTGGCCCCATAATAAAGGATAATGGGTTACCCAGAGATGAGGCAAAAATAGAATATGAAGGTATACTAGGAGGTGGCCCACATATAGAAGAATATCATGTGCTATAAGGAGGTGACCCAAGGTGAGATTGTGATTGAGGAATTTTGATATGTAAAGAATGATGGGGTGATGATAAGATATGTCAGAGATCAATGACAGACGCAAGAATTACTCCATATAATGAGGAATGTGAAATGGAATAATAAGAGGAGGATCAAGTTTGATGATCTTGGGGTATTCCTCTATTTTCTAACAAAAGGAATCAACGTCTTCCCCATAATAAGTGAACACATCGAGGTCTAAAAAGAATCCTTGCTCGTGATCCTCTAGAGGATTGTCCTTGTGTAGCCCCATGAATTCTCTGATCACTTCTTCATTCTAAAATAAATCAATCGGTATGGGTCATTGTTGGTTGACCATAATAGGTTGATTAGAAGAAATAGGTCTGAAATGTGTGTAAGATTAAGAATATGTTTGATGATGAAGATGAGAGGAAGGTTTGACCTTATTACTCAAGGGCCAAAGAGGGATTGGATTTTTATTGATAGAAGAAGATGACTCAATAGATGAAGTAGATTTTTATTTGGATATCTCGCGAGTGAAAGAAGATGTGGATTTGGAATAGATTGGTATTGGTTTGCCTCTAATATGAAATAGTGCAGGTAGAAAAATAGGATCGCGTAGAAAGTCTGTAAATTGTGACGTAGGGGTCGACTTGGATGATTGATTAGAGGAATTTTGAGTTGCATGGATCTTTGATGGAGGAAGATGTCATTGATGTGACTGATTAAGTGGATTCTATAAGGAAAGGGAGGACCACAACTCAAGAGTCAAATTAGATGAATTTTTGGAGGAACTTGGAGTCACATGGATCTTCAAAAAAGGAAGACATTGTTGAGGCGACTGATTATTCCTTAGAAGAACGTCGATTGGATGAGGCTCAAGAGAGTGAGGGGAATACGAATAATATTTTGGATTATAATAATCAAGATACTGAGGGGAATCAAAATAATATGGATTAGAATCATCAGAATCATACCACTGACTATGAGATGAAGTTGGTTAAAGGGGTAACCAAACGAGTTCTCTAGCATGAATAACCAATCGAGGTTTAGTTGTGATTGTTATTGTTGTGGAGCTAAATTACTTCACAGTTAGCATGGTTTACACCTTGCTAGTTTACTCAGTAATTAACGTTGGTTAGAGGGTAACCGGCACCGGTCAGCATCAAGGTAACCGACACCGCTCAGGGTAACCAGCGTCGATTACCTGTGCTTAAAATTTTATATTTAACTCATAGGAATTTAATCTAGCTTTTGTTTTAAATCTTATTTAAATGTTGTAAATTCATAGCTAAGTTTCCCTAAGTTGGTCTAAGCTTATATAAGCTATAAAAATAGGGTTAGAACATAAGGAATGAGAAAAGAGGAGAATTGAGCTATCCTTGGTTGAAAGGATGAGGAAGAAAAAGAAAAAGAAAAATCAGATTTCATGAAGATAGGAGTTTTCATAGAGAGAAGATGAATAGAAGGAAAGTGTAGGTACATTATTGGTGAGAAGATGGTATTATCTTCTATTATATTTCCTTTGTATTATTTAGTCTCATGTAATGGCTTGCATAGTATGCAAATCACTTAGTGTTTCTTTTTTGTTAGATCTATAGGTTTTTGTGTGATCTTTTTATTGCTCATTCTTGTAGATCCACATGTTGTAAGATCTTGTATTACAGATCCATGAGATCATGATGTATTGTTAATCCATATGAATCTAGTATTGTAGACGAAGTTATCTTCATGTTTTCAAAGGTTGATGCAGTGATGGAGGAGAGACTTACTTCTTTGTGCATGGTTACGTTTACACATTGGTAGACCCTTCTAGAGGTATTGTTTGAATAGTCACAGTACAGTGAGATATTGGTTTCATAGTGGTAGATGTACGGTATTATCAGGTATGTGAGATCTAGTGGTGTTTCAGAGGCATGGTTGTAGTGCACTCAAGTAGATCCAGTTAGAGATCCGGAGGAGACACATGTCGTGGTATGGAGGAATGGTTTAGTGTACTCAGGAAGATCCGATTGGAGATATGGAGGAATAGATACTCTTGTAGAGATAAATGTACTCTTGTGCAAAAGAGTTGGTTTGTAATCTCTTGTTATATTATATATATATATATATATATATATATATATATATATATATATATCTATCTATCTTTGGTGGAACATGTTGTGTTATGTGTGTGTACTTTGTTTTGATTTGGATTATTCTTGTTTATGCTTTCAATGTTGTATATTTTTTGGGGATTGTTATATCTGTATTTGTATGTTTTGGATTTGATATTTTATAGTTGTAAATGTTTCTGCATAGACCCGTCCCCAACAATCGGTATCAGAGCATGGTTAGCTTGGTTATATCACAACAAGGTTTTGCTTCAGTATATTGTTAGTGATGTTACTGACAAGTGTATGAGAGCAAGGTTTGTTTTTCCTGATGAGAATATCACAAGAAGATATTCAATCTCAAGTGGGAGCTGGAAGAGTAAGGTTGCTAGAAATTACAGTGACCGACGTTGGTTAAGTGGCAACCAATGTTGGCAGCGTGATTGTGGTCGGTTACAGGGTGACCATGGTCAGTTATTGGGCAACCTAGTTTTAAATAGAAAATCATAGATATGAAGAAATGGAAATATGCATGAAATGTATCTTATTTGCTAAGGTGTCCCTACTTCTCATAGGCACAAGAATGGTGGGAAGATTACAGATCTGGGTTATTTAGGTATAGTTTTATCTTGGTTTTATAGTGTATCGTTTAATTACACATGTATGGTTTTGGATTGCAGATCTAGACAGAGAAAAGGATCAGGTATGCATCCTTGGTGTAGTTAGATGCACGGGGCTTCAGTAGAGAGGTTATAACATGGAATGAAGATGGAGCTTCTGTTAGAGAGGAAAGTTATTCAGTTGAAGATGTGGATTAGTATCTTGATGCTGATAAGGTGATGTATTTAATCTTGATGAAATTTCTTTCATGGATTTGTTGTATTATTTTTTTTACCATTTGGATGCTTCTTGAAATGACTGGTTCAGCTCAACTATCAGCTTCATTCAAATGTAATCACCTTGTGTGGTGTTCCATGCCAAATTGTGTGGCGTTGGGTTTGTTTCAACAGCATTGACATTAGTCTATGAATCGAGGTCAATCACAGAGGAACCGGTATCAGTCAGCTAACCGTGGTCAGTTAGGGGATGACCGTGGTTAGTCTCTGTGGCAACTTATTTGTACAATTTTTTTGCAACAGGAGAGGGAATATGGTTTTTTGTCTTGGTTTGGAGGATTGAGTTTCTTGCACAGAGTGTACATTTCAAAGACGGTGTAGATCACTTCATGGTCTAGATCAGAAAGAGGATGAATTTGGATCAGTTATTCCATTTATACTTAGATTCAAGTATCTCTATATGATTCATGTTCTATTTTATTTTGTTTGGAGCAACTATTATGTTTGGATAGCCCGTGTGTCACAGATCAGGAGTAGGTTCGTGCAGTTATATGGTAAGTCACGGGTTTGTTATCTTCTTGGATTTAGAAGATGGTTTAATCTTCCTAATTTCATTTGAGATAATTTTTGATATAAATAAGAGATGTTCTTGGTATGTAGATGATGGTTATGTATAGGTATAGGAACAAGCTCAACAATTTATCTCCAAGTGGGAGATCGCTAGGATTGTGGAGTTGAATTGTTTCACAGTTAACACAATTTACACCTTGTTGGTTTACTTGGTAATTGGCACTGGTTAGAGGGTAATTGGCACCGGTCAACATCAAGGTAACTGGTGTTGGTCAGGGTAACTGTCGTTGGTTACATGTGCATGAAATTTTATATTTAACTCATAGGAATTTGATCTAGCTTTTGTTTTAAAGCTGATTTAAAGGTTGCAAATGCATAGCTAAGGTGACCTAAGTTTTTCTAAGCTTATATAAGCTAGAAAACTAGGGTCAGAACATAAGGAATGAGAAAAGAGAAGAACTGATCTATCCTTGGTTGAAAGGATGAAGAATAAAAAGAAAAAGAAAAATCAGGTTGCATGAAGATAGGAGCTTTCATAGAGAGAAGCTAAATAGAAGGAAAGTGTAGGTACACTATTGGTGAGAAGATGGTATTATCTTCTATTGTGTTTGCTTTGTATTATTTAGTCTCATGTAATGGTTTGCATAGTATGCAAAGCACTTAGTGTTTCTTTTTGTTATATCTTTTTATTGCTCATTCTTGTAGATCCACATGTTGTGATATCTTGTAGTACATATCCATGAGATCATGATGTATTGTTGATTCATAGGAATCTATTATTGTAGAGTAAGTTGTCTTCATGTTTGCACAGGTTGATGTAGTGATGGAGGAGAGACTTACTTCTTTGTGAATGGTTACGTTTTCACATTGGTATACCCTTCTAGAGGTCTTTTTTGTAGATTCACAATACAGTGAGAGCTTGGTTGCACAGTGGCAGATGCAAGGTAGATTCAGGTATGTGAGATCTAGTGGTGTTTTAGAGGAACAGTTGCAGTGCATTCAGGTAGATCTAGTTAGAGATCTGGAGGAGACACAGGTGGTGGTATGGAGGCACAGTTTAGTGTACTCAGGAAAATATGGTTGGAGATCTAGAGGAAGAGATACTCTTGTAGAGATACATGTCCTCTTGTGCAGAAGAGTTGGTTTGTAATATCTTGTTATATTATATATATGAGATCTCTATCTTTGGTAGACGTAGCCCACATTGGTTGAACCACCGCACATGTTGTGTTATATGTGTGTACTTTACTTTGATTTGGATTATTCTTGTTTATGTTTTCACTGCTATATATTTTGTGGGGATTTTTAGATCCGTATTTGCATGTTTTGGATTTGATATTCTATAGTTGCAAATGTTTCTACATAGACCCATCCCCAACAGTAATGGGCATATTTTGATAAGAATTCCTAAACCTAGGTTCCCTATTGTTGTAAGTGTGAGGAACCATGTGATAATAAGTCATGGTTGGCATTGTTTGGAGCAAATGCCTAGACCTATATTATATGATTAAAACCCTTCAAATGGAAGGAAGTTTCATGCCAATTCGATAAACATAACAGCAACCAACTAGACATTTTGCAAACATTATAATGAATCTAGACAAAAACAAGCAGTGTAACAGCTACAAATAATGTCAAAGAATTTACAAAGAATGTCTAAGGCAAACAATCCAAGGAACAAGGAACCAAGGGATCAAAGAATCAAAGGATTTTCCAAGGAAACAAATGTACAAGATGAAAGGTCATAAGGAACAATCATGCAAGTTCAGAACATAAATCCAATCTCAAAGAAACTACTTCCTACGTATACATGTCTAAAAGATCAGTTGGTGTAAAATGATCAACACAATTTCAACGCTTAAATCAAGTTTGAAATAAACAATATGTAATTATTAACAATGGGTTGAAGTGATTCTGAGTCAAGGTTTACTAAGACAAGTTTGAATAAAAACAATGCTTGAATCATAAAAAATGGAGGTTATAGATGCAAGCAGCGTAATAATACAACTCAGATACGTTAATCAAGATTTTCCAAAAACCAAGATATTAGTATCATAATAGTATTTATATAATGAGAACATAGTAATGACAACACTTTTCAAAACTCAAGGAAATGTTTGATAAAAACAAGTTTTAAGTATAACAAGGAGTTGATAATATGTGAGCAGCATAACAATACAATTTAGACACTTATACCAAGTTTTATAAAAACAAGATGTATCAAAAAATGTATTGATATGATGTGAGAAGTGTAACAAATCAAGGTAAATCAATGGTGAGAAAACCTAGATACAAGAAGACATCTTAACTTGGGTATCAAGACAAGGTTACCAAAATATGAGTACATACCAACAAACTTTCAATGCTTACTATCTTAGTCGCAATAAGGATGTAAGCGGGTGCAAAAGTGGTGGACACGATTTTGGAAACACTTTGTATGATACTCTCTTTTGAACAAAAATGTCAACAAGAGAACAAAGGAGATAGTACAAGTAGGGATTAAACAAACATAGCCAAACTTTGGCAAAGTTTTGCCTTGTTTTAAAAAAAAGGGTAGAAACTAGGACAAAGTTTTGTGTATCAAGTTTCATGATGAATTTCACATGGTGCCAAATTTTATGGACTCTCCCCTTGTTCAACTAAAAAGGTTTTGACTCTAAAAAATTCGTTTCTTTATGAGAAATCTTTAGAACACGATTGGATAAGGAAATTTTGGCCCCAATGCCTATGGCTACCCATGCTTTTGTTCACAAACTCACCAATTCTTACCTAAGAGAGGTATGCATTTCTAGAATAAATCCTAGACAATTAACCATTGTCCTGTAATCAAATTAATGATAGAGTCCTCATATGGGTAACTTGAAGCTTTTCCTCATGGGTTTTTCACTAGTCAAATAGGTAGTGAGGCACTTCCCGTTTCGTCCACCAATTCCTCAAGATGTGGACTACTTTGGGGTTCCCATGGTAATCCTCATAATGAGTTTTATGGCTTATGCCAAGATACTTTCCATAGTTTAAAGAAAATGAGCCGTAGCTCTTATATGAACCTGTAAATAAAATGTTTTGAATATATGGTGTTTTTTTAATCTTTGAACTTAATTTGGTTTAGTACACCATTGGCAACCTGCAACAAATTGTATTTAGTATTTTTTCTTTGACAAGAAAATTAGGTCATGCGCTCAATAGTTAATAGTTTTCCAAGAAATCCATAATATTATGAAAGAGGATTAAAGGTTACTTTTGATTCTCAAGATCGTCGTAAGACGCAAGAGAAGAGCATACACAACAATTAATCCAACTAGATAGAAATGGAAAAACTCTAAATCAAAGAACCATAAAATGCTTTATAAATAATTCATTCTCTTAAGAAAAAAATGAATAATGAAGTTTCAAACTTAAACCAAATGTTAGAAAAAGAAGACTAAAGTTGTTTTTGATTCTCAAGATCACCCAAAGGTGCAAGAGAAGATCATACACAAAATTTAGCCTAACTTAAGTAAATCATGAAAGAATAGCATTCTTTAAAGCTTGAAAATATGTTAGAAAACTGATTTTTAAATTCAAACCTATAAAACAACAGAAAACACTTAAAATCGTATTATGAAAATCTTGAAATCCAAACCAAAAATCACACAAAATGCTAGCGCAGGGATTTTAACACTATCTCATGCATTTTAACACTAGCACAAGGAATTTAATGCTAGCATAGGGATTTTAACGTTAGCGCAAGGCTTAATGCTAGCTCGGGTATTTTAATGTTGGCTCAGGAATTTTCACACTAGCTCAATCATTTTAACACTAGCTTGGGGATTTTCACGCTAACTCAAGCATTTTAATGGTAGCGTAGGGCTTAACGCTAGCTCAGGGATTTTAATGCTATCTCATACATTTTCACGCTAGCTCATGGATTTTAACACTATCTCATGCATTTTCACACTCGCTCAATGATTTTAACACTAACTCAAGCATTTTCACACTAGCTCAAGGATTTTTATGCTAGCGCAGGGCTTAACACTAGCTCAATGATTTTAACACTAGCTTAGGAATTTTCATGCTAGCTCAAGCATTTTAATGCTAGTGCAGGACAGCCTATGTAACTTCAAGGACACGGGAATTTGACCAAAAAATGTTTAAAAGCTCAAATTTTTGCCAATTTGCTTCAAATTTTGCAACACCTCACCTCCCTTATACTTGTAAAGAGCATTAAAACCAAACAAACTCAACCAAACATGTTTAGAAACTCAATATTTATCTAAAAATGCTAAAAATAGGGTTAGTAAGAAAAATTGAAACTAGATTACAAAAAATTGAAAATAAGTGCATAAGACAATGGAGTAAGTCCCACCGAGCGTGCCAAATGTGTGCATACTAAACTAGAAAAACTAATTGAATGAAACTAATACCAAGTAGCTTCAAAGCAAATTTAATCTAATAAGAACATCAAGATAAAATCTTAAAGGAAATAGCTACTCTAATGCATAAACATGAATGAACATCTAATGTTAAACCATTCCTACTCTTGTAATGTATGGTTGTTATAAAGCATAAGCCTCTTTAGATCACGAGAAATCAAATTTTTGTGTTTGTCTCCAAAGAGAGGAAAGGGTATCACCAAGAAATGGCTACAAGGCCATGCTTATATCTTCCCTTACTACTCAAAAATGAGAGAATGGATGGAAAGATGGAGCTATTCCAACAATGGAGAATGCATTTATCATGCCTATAGATTTCATTAGAAAAAGTGTGGTGTAAAGTGTGAAGGAAGGTAGTAGGTTTTTGATATAGCTTTCCAATTTGGGAGAAGATTTCAAACTAGTGCATGTGAGATAAAGGATAAAGTAGAATTAGAAGGGATAAAAATGATTAGAGGAATTAATTAGTAATTAGCAACTCATGGGAGTTGGAGATGGTTTAATTAATCAACTATGATTAATTAATAGGCTAGAATAAGCTTAGAAATCTATTTGAAGGTCATTTAGAGGGAAGTAGGTAGGATTTAGCGGATTAAAGAGGGGGATTTAAGCAAATAAGATGGTTTATTGATTAAATAGAAGATTAAAAAGGCTTAATTAACTAATAATAGTTAATTAATTGATTGGAGGAGGATTATAACTAACAAAGTGTCGTTAATTAATCGAAATAGAGGGGAATATTACTTAATTAGTGGGAAATCACTAATTATGACTGAAATGACGGGAAAGAGGGTAATTAGTATAATTTTAGTATTAAAACTAGGTAGGTGGATTTTAGGTGTCTACAGTGTTAACAAAGTTTTATTAGGTTTTTAATTTATGGTAGAAGTATATAATGATCTCACCGAGCCACTAAAAAAATGTATATACCTTTTTTTTGTGATCGTCAACTATATTGACCTACGATCATTGATTAGGTTTAGCCAAGTATAAATCTTTAAACCATTTCTTAGAATTAATTAAACATTATTAATGCTTATTAATAGACACTTGTACCTTTTAGTTTTCCTAAGTCATATATGTTCTTCTGTACTATTTCATAAATTCACAATGTACTTTTATACCTTGTTCCATATCATCGTAACTATTTTCTCACTAAAATACAGTGGAATCAAGTATGATCTTACGACGATATTGTAGACAAAATAGTGGTGTTAGTGTGCAAATTAAGAAATAAATTGATTTAAATCCTAAAATAACACTACTATCAGCTACCTCAGATCAAGAAAGGATGGAAAGAAGGAGAATTATACCTGCACTTACCCTTTAGCATGTAATTCTCCTTCCTTGATGATGGATTTGCTTGTGGATTAGAAGATTTATTCATATTGAATGTGGGAAGACTTGTACAGCACCTCCCCATTGATGATTGATCATTGGTTGCTTGGATGAAGGTTGTTCATAGCTTGATTGAGGCTTGAAGGATAAATATGGATGATTGATGATCAAAATATGAAGTAGCAAGATGATGGCCTCCCAAAAAATCTTCTTAGCTCTCATGGAGGATGAGAGTGAAAATTTATAGTTTGTGAGTCACAAATTGGAGGATGAGTATTAATCCAAGGGCTGAAAATTGATGAAAGGATTGGATTTGTGTAGAGGTTTGTAGAGAATTCTAGAATGGATATTTATAGATTCATGTAGAATTTAATAATTCAAATAGGAGAGGGAAATAATAGTCGGAAGATTAGGGAGGGTTCTAGAAATAGAACCCTCTAGATTTATAGGTGTATTTGTATGTGCACATGATTAGTTTAAATTAAATGATGTGATTAGGATAATTAATTATGAGTGATTACATGGAATAGCTAGTGGTAGGTGAGGCATAGGAATATTGAATTCCTATAAATGTTAAGTAGGATTTAGATAGGATAATGTGATATAATAAAAGGGATTAAGGATAAAATGGGACAAAAGGATTAATGATATATAATATATGTTATAAAAGGGATTTTTAATGGAATATTTAGATAAATGATGAAATATTAGAATAAATGGATTAATGATGAAATGAGATATTATATGAATGATAAAAGGGGAAATGAATTAAAATGGATTGGTGGAAGATAAATGGTTATGAGGCTAAAATGTAGGACATGATTTATGTTGATTAGTCATGCACACATTTTAGGTGTCGATATTTTTCCCCTCTTTGAAGGATTATTGTGTAGCAATGGTCATTCAAAGAAGAAGTAGAAGATGATATGGTGGTAATATGATACCTAGTAATATGATGCCCCCTTGAGTGGGTAGGCAGGGACGAACGAGGTGGGTAGCCACTCAAAAAGAGAGGAGATGCCCCAGTGAGAAGATTAGAAGAGAGGATGAGATGAGGTTAACTATAGGAGGCCCTAGTCATCAATATATGACAAGGGTGCAAGATGTTTTGATTTTCGATACCCCAATAAAGGGGGTGATGTTTTAGATGTTTGGATATTGGATGTTGCTAGATCACAGGATTTTGGATTGATGATGTTGTTGATGTTGAATGTTGGATTTTGATAATTTGGATTTGGGATGCCCTAATCAAGGGGTAAGTATTTTTATTTTGGATTTTAGATGTTGGATGATAGGACTTGATAGGATTGATTGAAAATATTGTATAGATTGATTGGATGTTAGATGATGGATGAAGGGTTGGTTGGATAAGGTGATGATGATTAGACTAAGTGATGATGTAAATAGGTGGTGCTATCATAAAATTCCCACAATTATCATCATTAGAAAGTTTATTAAGATGTGGCATAAAGCAAGATGCACTAATGGGATAAGGACCATGATGTTTTGATTGTTAGATGCCCATGTCCTCATATCATTGGACATATTAAATAAAAAGAAAAGAAAAAGTGGCCTCATATCATTGGCCAAAATGCAAAAAAAGATAAAAAAACGAACAAGCACATACACACAAATGCATACAAAAGTGTTTTAAATTTTATGTGGGTTGTTGATTTTTATGAATTTTTAAGATTTTTTATTTTTTGGATTTTTTGGATTTTTAAGATAGTTTGGATGTCATGGGATGAAGATGTGATAGGGATGGGGGGTTAAGAGGAGGTGTCTTTCTCCTATAAGTCCCAAAGGAAATGTGGATAGGGATTAGGGCTAAAGGGATGGTTTTGGATAGGATAAGGGATGTGAGATAAAGGGGTTGGTTGGATAGGATAAGGGGATAAATTATGTGGGAGAAAGGGATGATCTTGGATAGGATAAAGGGATGATTGTAGATAGGATAAAGGATGTAGGATAAAAGGGATTGGTTGGGTAAGATAAAGGAGGTTTGATATGATGAGGGATGTGATAGAGTGGGGTAAAGGATGTGGGATAGAGGGATAATTGGGTAAGATAAGGGAGGTTTGATAGGATAAGGGATGTGATATGGCTGGATAAGATAGGACCCCAAGTAAGGAGTGAGCTGATGGATGATAGTGTAGTTTGTTGCACCCCCAAGTGTGAGGAAGAATAAAAAGTAATGGATAGTGCTATTAGAGGATTATAAAGTTGCCCCTAGTCATAATGATGATGGGTTAAAGGAAGGAAAAATGGGGGGGAAACAGAAGGGTGGATAGGACAAAGTAATAGGATCATCGATTACCCATGGATGATGGATAAAAAAGGATGTGGATGGAAAGGATGAATGGTTTGAATTGGATGATGAAAAAAAGATGAGCTTAAAGGCACATGTAAAATAAAAGTAAGCCTAGAACAAAAATGTGACCAAAGGTCTAAGTAATACTTGGTAGCATACAAGCATGATGTCTCTTTGAGATCAAAGTGTGTGCAAAATTGATATTTAATTACCACTTGAAGTGAAGACTCAATGGGTAGGATGTAAAAACAAACTAGCCAATGTATAGGGAGTTATTAAGTTAAGTAGGTTGATGGAAGGTGAATGGAAGGTTAATTCATTCATTTCTCCGCTGTCAGCCAGGCATATATATCCCCGACGTAGATACATCTTATTCTTGTCACAACATTGCTCTGCTTTCAATTAGGCATCCATGTCCCTAGTAGAGTTTCTAGAAACACCCCTAGAGAGAGTCTTGAGGTGGATTTGATTTGATTATTTGTGATTTTGATGTGATTTTTTTCTACTTTTTTACATTTTTGCTTTGTGATTTTTGGATTTTTTTTAAGAGGTTTCACTCTCTTGAAAACTTTCAAGGGGTTAAGAATCACTCATGGCTTGATGGGGGGATGGAAATAAGTGTGGTGATGACATTGGCTAGAGTTTCATAGAATGCACCCAAGGCTCTTCACCACAAGTTAATTAAGATGTGTGATTTAAGTGATTGTATCTCTAAGAAATGCTCATTCTTGGATGTTGAAAGTAAGGATATACCAAGGTCACACAAGTGTAATAGGTACTAATGACTTAAATCATGTGTGATTAAGTCAATTGAGAATTTGTGAAGATGGATTAGATTGGAATGGGGATGGAGGGATGAGGAACGAACATATGTGTGCAAACAACAACCTAAATTCTCAATCCCATTAGAGGATTGGAGATTGGTAGATGGATTGATGGGATGATCAAGAGAATTGGTATGATAGGGTTGTGATTGGGTATTCTTAGTGAGAGGTTTATATCTTAAGCCTGATTTTCCAGAGTTGGGAGGATGAGTGATGGGAGTAATGATACCTTGTTCATGGATAGTTAAGCCTTTACCACGATGTTTGATGTTGGCAAGCATATTTTCAGCTATATGGAAGGAATTAGATATGGAAGAGGATGAAGCAATGTTGTCACCATTAGATTGGGGGATGTTTGTTTTTTCATCCGCTAAGAGGCCAGACTTAGATTTGGATTTGGTTGGATGTTTAGGTGAGGGGAGTTTTAGATTTGTTGGATTTGTGGATGGTTCAAGATGTTGGGATGGAATGGATTTGGATTTTTTATCATGATGGGGTTTAAGATAGAATGGGGATTTAGATAGGGGGTGGTTAGGTATAGGATGATGATAAAATAATGATAGATAAAGATGTAAAAGGACAAGAATATTTTGGTTAAAGAGGTTTTGGATGTAATATTGGAATCGTAGACATTGATTAAGCGAATGTCCATGGGTGTGATGGAAGTCACACTAATAATGGTCCCTATACCAAATTGGTTTGGGAAGGTTAGAATCATGATTTTTGATGGGTGGGTAAATGATCATGTTAAAGGTTTTAAGCCAATGGAAGATAGTAGTCAGGGTTTCACATAAGGAGGCAAAGGCGGTTGGGGTTGATAAGAGATAGGGTGTGGGTTATAAGGGTGGGTTAGGTAGGATATGTGTAGGAGTGGGCAGGATAGGAGAGGATTGATTGGATTTGGATGTAGGTTTAAGATGTGGATTAGATAGTTGGGATTTGGATGGAAGATTATCGTTTGGGGCTTTAGGAGGTTGTTTGGTTTTGGGTTGGTAGTGGATTTTGGCTTGGGATTGGATTTGGTTTATTTGGGAGAGGTAGATGGTGTAGGGTTGGTTTTTGTAGGATTATATGGTTTGATTTGCGATGGATTGGATAAGCCTATAAGGTAGGGGTGGATGAAGAGGATGTGTTAGATTTGGATGAAGAGGATATGTTAGATTGGTTGGATTTGGGAGAGGTAGATTGTGTGAATTTAAATTATGAAGTAGATGTTAATGAGGGATATGGGTTGAATTTTGGTTGAGTTGAGGTAGACGGGTGTGGTGTGGAAACCATATTGGATTTGGGATATTGAGGTAACTTAGGAAACACGTTGGATGTGATATGATTAGGGGATGGGGGGATTAGGATAAGAGTTAAGAGATGAGAATTACTTAGGAGTCACATTGGATGGTTTGGGATGGGATTTTTTATTGGTAGATTTATTAGATGTGAATGGAGAGGATAAAGGTGGCATGGGGGCAATGTTGGATGAAGTAGGGTTGGGGGATGAAGAGGATTTGGGTGACTTAGTAGTCCAACTAGATTGGATGGGGTTGGATGTAAGTGATAGAGGCATAGGAACCAAGTTAGATGTTAGAGGAGGGGACTTGGGACTATAAAGGAGAAAGTCCATGGGATCAGGTTAGGATGATGAGGATGATGAGGATTTAGGACTAAGGTGTGATGTAGGGGATAAGGATTGTGGTTTGGTTTGATCTTGATTAGATGTGGATGGGTATGTATAAGGTATATTATAATATGTTTTGATGGGAAGGATTTGGGGATTAGATTGGTTGATTGGGGATAGTGGTGATGAAGGATTAAGCTCAAATAATAGGGTTAGAAAATTGGAAAAGAAGGTCACTAGGTGGTGGTGATAATTTGGGATATTTATGTTTGGATATTGGTTTAGATTTTTATTTGGATTTGGATTTTTTGGAAGTGGATGTGGTGGATGAATGATAGTTGGTTAAATTTTGGTAAATCTCAAAAAGGAGATCGTTATTGGTGGAAGGGGATGATTGGAGTTGATCAAAATTAGTGTAATTACTTGTGCGTGAGGAAGGAGGATGGTTAGGGATGTTGAATGGTGTGGATTTAGGATTGGGGGTGATTGGTTATGTGGATGATGGATCATCTTGGTTGGTGTCAATAAGGTCCTCACTATCATAAGTGGATGTGAGGGAGGATGGTTGAGAAGATGTTTGGCTAAGATGTGATTGGAGGTCAAGAATTTTTTTGTTAATATTTTGTATGGTTGTGAAGATGGTGGGATCAACTTGGGATGGGTTAGGATACTATTTAATAGAGGATTTGAGTGTCATAATTTGGTTTTTTAAATATTCGATAGTAATAGGGATGTTTTGATCGGAGTTGGAGGGTAAAGGTTAATGGGTGGCAGATTTGACTTAAATGGGAGCCATGATGAGGATGGGGATTTAGATAATATTTAGGAATAGGATTGGGTATGGGTAACATGGGATTAATATGGAGGGATTATATGTGGATGGGATGGATTAGGAAAGGGGATAATATCGAGATACTTATATGGATGGATTGGGTTTGATTATGCTTGGAGTTGATTGATTGTTTTTTTCATTTTTAATCGGTTGACTAATGTGTGGTCAAAATAACACACCTGCAACACACAACCTAGCTATTCAATTGGGTGTGTAACACAAGTTATAGCCCACTTTCAATACCACACGCGACAGTGGCACTCACTGAGTTGGCCCACCTTTATGTCGATGTGTGATCGACTAGCGAGTAATATTTGGTGGTTCCTTCCCTTTCACTATAGCTTGATTACAACCAAAGGCTACTTATGCTAGCATAAACAAGCTCTTTAGGGGCGTCCCCAATATACCTTGCAGTACATGGGACCCAAGTCCATGTTATAAGGATGTTTTTTGAGGCCTAGGTGTTGGGACATGGAAGTCCATCACTTCATGTCACGCTTAAAACACATAGACACTTAGCCAATGATGACAGGTTTCCTTGAATTTTTATACCCCGTCGAAACACGGGGTGTGTCTACGTGCATGGAGCTGAAGCCCACAGTCATGAGACCCCCAGGACTATGACAAGTGTGTAGTGATGAAATCCACATCACGTTGCCCCTAAAAATGAAAAAGGGAAGAAGGTGGACCACTTTTGATCCTCAAGATCATCCAAGGATGAGAGAGAAGAGCATACATGAAATTCAACCTTCGGTTTTAACAAGCAAACATGCAAAAGATGCAAGATATAAAGATTTTTTTTTTTTTTTTAAATGATAAAAATATGATTAAAAAATGAAAAAGGGATCTTCAAGAGGATTCCCTACAAAAAAAGTGGATTATTAGTTTGGAAAATAACCCCAATTCTTGGACAAATGTGCTACAAAACAAAGGGGTAAGTAGTTTTGGATAAAAACAAAATTTTATAAGCCAAAAATGATGGATTTAGCTTTGATTGAGATAGATAACCTACAAAATAGAATGTTAGATTCTAGAAAATGTTACAAAAAACAAAAATATACAAGTTGATACTTAATATTAAGATGAAAAAGCTCTTTCTAGAATAAACGTGCTACTATAGAGGTTAAAAGCGTTGAAATCGGGTCTATATGCGCTGAACTACAAAACCTACAAACATAGATGTTAGTTTGCACAAAAGCGTTACTTTATGAGTCAAATGCGCTAAAACAGGGGTTAAACGTGATGTTTCATTATATACATGCTAAAATATGAAAACCTGCACATACAGGGTTTTAATTTGCATGAAAGTGCTAGAACATGAGGTAAAGGCGTTGAAAAGAGACAAACACAATGTTATGCAAACAAAAGCCATGCCAAAACGTCGAAGGATAAACGCACTGATACTGAAGGTATACGTGCTGAAACTAGTATATGTGCCACGAGAGAGTACACACACATTGATATAGTTCCTACACGCACATAGCCAAAAAACAAGCAAAAAAGGTGTTGCTTTATGATATATGTGCTGACACATGTGACGTATGCGCTGAAATGGAAGAACATGTCAAAAAAATGAAATTTAAGGGGTTAAATAACAATGAAAATTTCTGAATTTTAGACAATTTGGTGTTTAGGTAATAATAAACAAAAAATTAAAAATATTTGGTGGGGTAAGCCCCATGGTGGGTGCCAAAAATGTAGAAAAAATAATGGTGTTAGTGTGCAAACTAGGAAATAAATTGATTTAAATCCTAAAATAACACTACTATTAGCTACCTTAGATTAAGAAAGGGTGGAGAGAGGGAGAATTATACCTGCACTTACCGTCTAGCATGCAATTCCCCTATCTTGATGGTGGATTTTCTTGTGGATTCAAATATTTCTTCAGATTGAATGTGGGAATACTTGGACAGTGCCTCCCCTTCGATGATTGATCCTTGGATGCTTGGATGAAGGTTGTTGATAGCTTGATTTACTCTTGAAGGATAAATATGGATGATTGATGATCAAAATATGAAGTCGCAAGATGATGGCCTCCCAAAAAATCTTCTTAGCTCTCATGGAGGATGGGAGTGCAAATTTATAGTTTGTGAGTCACAAATTGGAGGATGAGTATTAATCCATGTTGGATTGAATCCAAGGGCTGAAAATTGATGAGAGGATTGGATTTGTGTAGAGGTTTATAGAGAATTCTAGAATGGATATTTATAGATTCATGTAGAATTTAATAATTCAAATAGGAGAGGGAAATGATAGTTGGAAGATTAGGGAGGGTTCTAGAAATAGAACCCTCTAGATTTATAGGTGTATTTGGATGTGCACGTGATTAGTTTAAATTGAATGATATGATTAGGATAATTAATTATAAGTGATTACATGGAATAGCTAGTGGTAGGTGAGGCATAGGAATATTAAATTCCTATAAATGTTAAGTAGCATTTAGATAGGATAATGTGATACAATAAAAGGGATTAAGGATTAATGATACATAATAGATGTTATAAAAGGGATTTTTAATGGAATATTTATATAAATGATGAAATATTAGAATAAATGGATTAATGATGAAATGAGATATTATATGAATGATAAAAGGGGAAATGAATTAAAATGGATTGGTAGTAGATAAATGGTGATGAGGCTAAAATGTGGCACATGATTAATGTTGATTAGTCATGTAGACATTTTAGGTGTCTACAGATACGACATAATCTTTTAAAGTGTAAGTTGTTACCAACAAAAGGCAACAATTTGATTCACAATGATTTAAACATATAATTTGAAACTTTACAAAGTAAATTACATGACTAAACAAGGAAAGCTAACACCATTTCCATCCATCTAGCCAAGGTTCTAAGTCTAGGAATGTAACATTAAGATAGAAGCTTAAAATAATGCTTAACTAGTATGAAAACAATACAAAATCTAACTAAACATGCCTACTAATATGCTTGAATTACCTAACATGGGCCTAAATAGACCTAAGAGGGAAATCAAATGGTTATGGTTGTTACTCCAAACAAGGTGAAATGGCCTCTCCCAATGACTACTTGGTCATTTTGGATATCCATCTACTAACCCCATTGAAGGCTTTAAGCAAGGATTGAACTTGGCTATATATCATATTTATTATATGAGATGCAAATCAAAGCATGGTGTAAAATATAAAGGAATGAGGTGCACCCTTTTTATAGTTTTTCCTTTTGGGAGAAACTTGTATTTTGGTGCATGTGGGACTAAAATCCCCAAATTAGATTAGATTTACTAATCATGATTAGGCCTTACTAATCACAATTAGTGAATTACCAAGTGATTAAGAGGTGTGAAGCCTTAATCAACCGCTTAGGGTCAACTAGGAGGCTAGGATAAGATTTTGAAGCTTGTTGAGATGTTGTAGAGGTGAATGGGGTGATTTTGAGTGGTTGGAAGAGGGGTTTGAGTCAATACTAGGGTATATTGACCAAATCAAGGGCAAAATAGGCTTAATTAGCTAATAAATGCTAATTGTCTGTTTTGAAGAGGATTTTGACTTACAATTTTCCGTAAAGTGGAATCCTGAATGCGAAAGGGGTTACGTAATCAAAAAATCATTGGTAATTGGTTAAAGTGGTAAGAAATGTTAGTTAATTAGTGAAATATCACTAATTATAATGGATTTGGAAAGAATGAGAGTGATTTGTGTGCATTTTGGCAATAAGATTGCAAAAGTGGAATTTAGGTGTCTACATTTGCCCCTGTTTGAGGTGAAGTTAGTGACTTCACTTCAAACATAGTAGACAATTGTAAAATAGGTAAATTTTTGAAGAAAAATTAGAATGATGAAGGATTCCCCCTCGAGTGTTGAGTGGGTGATAGAAGAAGTCAATCGACAATCAAAAATATGATTTGAAATGGATAGAAGAAAATGACTCAGAACGGGCAGCGAAACCCTTCTGGGTACTGAGAAGGAATAAGGATAGGGATAAACGTGGTTGTTTATTGCCCTAGGTGATTTGGAAGAAAAATTAGTAGTGGTAATAAATGATAATGGAGAAGAAATGATTAATGAGAAATATAGGACAAGTCCAACCTTTGCATCTAGCCTTTCCATAAGCAATCAGTTTATATCATTTTTCCCCTAGGTCTACATCATCAGCCTTTATTTAAAATAAACAAAAGTGTAAGATAACATGAAAAGATAAATTACTAACAATTATTTACTGCTAAAAATATGTAACTCCATGCAACATACATTATGTAATGCAATATGAGAATGTAAAATGATATTTATCTCCATGCAACATACAAAATGCAATGCAGAAAGTAAACTAGCTAATCTAACAGAGAAACTAGTACAATCACACAGACTCAAACAAACAACATTTAAGATAATTGTACCAATGTTTTTTGTTATCAAGTTGCAGTTCCCAAATGTTCGTGTTATAACGACAAGGGTTAAAAATGATGCCCCAAGCAATAACACATGCGAGGGAAAAATGGAGGACACAAGTAGTCCTATGGAAAAACCTTCATGTACTAAGACACAGTCTCTGGATAACTCACTGTTGCATGGGAGTACCGACGTAGTATGCAACTCAGATTTTGTTAATGGAGGTAGATCACGATGATCCACAAGTCATTTGAGACATAACAAGTAAGAACCGTAGAAAGACACTTTTGTAAGACATATTTCAACAAGTTCGAGGATGATGTAATTGACACAGGCTTTAGCTGCATGTATGTTGTTTACCAATTTTTTATAAAATTTTAAATTTTTACAATTTTTTTTGGATTTTTAACGATTTTATCAATTTTTTTTCAATTTTTAATTTCTTTTAAACAATTTTCACTGTTATATGCTGTTGTATCACCTTGTTAGATTATGAGATAGCTTTAGCTGATATCATACTTGTATGTTTGATTAGATACCTTTGAGCAACATGTTTATATTTTTGATATTGGTGTGGGGGGGGATAGATTTGTGATCATGCGCAACCCCTCTTGTCCCCATTGGTGATACAGTATTTGAGGATTAGCTTTTAGTATACATGTGTGATGTAGAATTAGCACATTTTTTGATATATGATATATAGATGTCATGGATGTGTGTGATATGATGAAAATTATAACACAATGTACATGTAAAAATTTAACAAGCACAAGTTTAAACAAATCTAATCAAAGAAACACATTTATTTACAAGTATGCAATACAAAATGGACTCAATGCAATACACTACAGACTAAAGTGATATTCAATCTAAGTAAGCAAGTGAATCCAATTTAAAGCATATAGTATGAAAAAAGTAATGCAACCAAAACCATACAAACCAACAACTAAAAGTAAGAAAACAACTAATTTGTTTTTGTGGGACAATTTTGAGATGTTTTTCGCTTGTTTTTTATTTTATTTCTAAGACAATTTTCTATTGTTTTGGATTTTTCTAAGAAACGTATTTGAATGTTTTGATTTTTCCAAAGGACATATCTATATGTTTTTGGGATTTTCAAAAGTTATAAGAATGTTTTTGACGTTTTCTCAACAGTTTTCCAAAGCAAACATGCAAGGAAATAAAGAAACATGGATGCCCCTAGCATTAGATGGGATGTACAAGGGTAGAATGCCACATGGTATATGCCAAAAGTGACTCTGTAAAGCTGCCCCCAACATGAGATGGGTTAATTCAATGTTAACTTCTCTGACACTCAAAAGGTTAGATTAGCTTGGATGAGGGCAAAGAAGGATAGGCTCACAAGGGGCTCAGATGAAGGTAAAGATTAACTTAGGGAAAAGTTTCTATACTCCTTAAACCTAGACTACTTGTGAAAAATGGACCCTCCCTTGGTGACGGAAGCTGGTTTTCACCAAAATACTTTCCCAAAGTGCCACCATTGCATGGGTTTCACTATTGGACCTACATGTTTATTTATCTTTATCTTTTTATATTTTTATGCTTTTTTGTTTAACTTTTCTTGGTATTTTGTAGAGACCCCATACTTAAGCATAGAAGTGATTAAGATGCATTACGTTCATGGGTTCTCGAAGCTCTTGGTCATCTAAATAGGCCAGCTTATATGCACCTGAACCAAACTTGGCAACCACAATGTATGGTCCTAGCCAGTTGGGCTCAAATTTCCCTTTCTTTTCTTGATCTTTATTAGTGTTCTTCTGATTCTCTTTCAACACCATGTCCCCTACCTCAAACTGACAAGGTATGAACTTCTTGTTGTAGCTCTGCCATACTTGATCGTGATACACTTTTAGTTGATTGAGGGCATGAAGGCATTTCTCTTCCAATAGCTCCAACTCTACCAGTCAGGCTACTCTATAGTCCACCTCTGCATTCAGGTTTAATCCCTTAGCTCGATATGCAAAATAAGGGATCTCGATCTCTAAAGGCAAGATGGCTTTAGAACCGAATACTAAAGAATATGGAGTTTTACCTATAGGGGTGTGGATAGAAGTTCTAAATGCCCAGAGGGTAGGGTGAATTTGTAGATGCCAGTTATGGCTTGTGGTATTCACCATTTTCTCCATAATGTGAATTAAGGTTTTGTTGGAAGCTTCAGCCTACCCATTACCTTGAGGGTAATAAGGGGTTGAAAACTTAAGGGAAATTTGAAAGCGTTTGTAGAGTGCTTTCACATTTTTATTTTTGAACGACTTACCATTATCAGTGATAATGGAAGAAGGGATACCATATCTGTAGATGATATGATTCATTATAAACTTTGAAATTTGGGGACCTTCTGTATAAGTAAGAGGAACTACCTCTACCCATTTTGTAAAGTACTCAGTGGCCATTATAATGAACTTATGGCCATCTGAGGAGACAAGATTAAGTTTCCCTATTAGATTGAGATCCCACTTTGAGAACGACTAGGGTGTTGTGATTGGTTGCAAGGATTGTGTCGGCGCATGTATCAAATTGTTGTACTTTTGACAATCCACACACTTCTTTACATGTTGACAACAATCATGCTCCATGGTAGGCCAATAGTAACCTACTATGAGTATCTTCTTTGTAAGGACAATCCCATTAGTATGAGCTCCAAAAATTCCCTTGTGCACCTCCTTGATTGCTTGGATAGATTCGTCAGAATTTAAACAGCGCAACAGATTCCCGTTGTAGCCTCAGCGGAAGAGGGTGTCCCCAAGTAGGGTATAGTAGGCTATACAATGGATGAGGTTGCACTTTTTAGCATGATAAATGTTCATAGGGAAGGTTCCATCATGGAGATAATTAAATATTTCAGCGTACCATGGTGAAAAGGGACCAACAACTTCACACACTAAACAAGAGTCTGGTATGTCATATGTTGTTGTTCTTAGATTTTCAACAAAGAATGGCATATCATTTCTCTCTAGGTGGAATGCTCAACATAGATCCTACTGTATCCATGGCATCTATGCTACTCTGTTATGAGCTCTTGGTATTTTCTCAAATGTTATCTGCTCAAATAATTCTTTCAAGGAATTGACCATTCTTTTATATGGAAGTAACTTTTCATCTTTAACTTTATATTCATTTGTGACCTATTTGATAATAAGCATTGAATCACCAATGCATTTTACTTTTCTGATATCCCATTTGATGGCCAGCTTCATTCTTGCAATGAGAGCTTCATATTCCAATATATTGTTCATGTGCAAGGGAATCCAATTCGAAATGCCTATGGAATCAAGTCTCTCGTGGGAGTGATTAGCACAACTCCGGCACCTGAACCATGAAAGGTAAAAGAGCCATCGAAGTACATTTTCCAAACTGTAGATTCTTTGAGGTACATAATGGATGCATCTGATAGTTCTAGACTCAAGGGTTCAGTACCTGGTAGTGGAGCTTCTACCAGTTGATCTGCTAACACTTATCCTTTTACTAACTTTTGATGAATGTATTCAATGTCAAACTCACTTAATAAGATGATCCAATTAGCCATCTTTCCGGTTAGTTCTGGTTTGGACAATAAATATTTCAAAGGGTCGACCTTTGAAATTAGCTTTATTTTATTGTTAAGCATATAATAACATTGATTATGGAAAGAAAACACCACAGCTAGGAAATCCTTCTCAATTTGTGGATAATTTATCTCATATGCTACCAATTTCCTGCTCAAATAGTATACAACTTTTTCTCTCTGTTCTTTGTCATATTGGGCCAACAGTGCTCCAATTGCAAAATGTGTAGTAGAGATATAAAGTAAAAAGGGTTCTCCTTCTGTGGGTGGCATGAGAACAGGGGGGTTGGCCAAGTATTATTTTAGCAAAGCAAACACTTGTTGTTGTTCTGGTCCCTAGTTGAAATTAACACCCTTCTTAAGAAGATGTGTAAATGTATGACACTTGTCTACTAGCTGTGAAATAAACCTTCTGATGGCTTGAATTTTCCCTTGTAAGATACATAGTTATCTGATATTCTTAGGGGGGAACTTCTATGATAGTCATGAACTTTGCAGGGTCTAATTCTATTCCTCTCCATGACACAATGAATCTTAGTAATTTCCTAGATAGCACACTAAAGACACACTTCTTTGGGTTAAGTTAGGACTTTGTAATCCCTTAGACACGTTGAAAGATACGCCGTAAAATTTTTGGGTGTTCCTTGTGGGTTCTAGATTTAGCCATTATATCATCTACATAATCTTCCATGATGTCACTTATCATATCGTGAAAGATTACATTCATTTCCATTTGATATGTAGCGCCTGTAATTTTAAGGCCGAAAGGCATGACTTGGTAAAAAAAACGTCCCCCTTGGGGTTGTGAAATATGTGTTATGCTGATCTCCTTCCATAATCTTTATCTAATTGTAACCTGAGAATCCATCCATGAGTGAAAACATCTCATAGCCTATTGTAGAATCAAAAATCATGTCGATGTTTAGAAGAGGAAAATCATCCTTAGGATAAGCTTTGTTTATATCCTTGAAATCTGTACACACTCTAATACCAACTGGCTTATTTTGAACGGGGACCACATTGGAGATCCACTCGAAGTATTTGATAGGTCTAATAAAGCCTACTTCTGGTAACCTTTCTAGCTCTTGCCTTTACCAGTAAGGTGATGTGAGGATGCATCTTTCAAATCTTTTGTTTGATGGGCTTGGCATCTGGGTGTACCACAAGATTGTGCACCACTAGTGTAGGATCAAGTCCTGACATGTCCAGCATAAGACCAAGCGAAGATGTTTGTATACTCTCTTAAGAGTCCTATGAATTTTTTTTGTTCTATGGCTAAAATGGAAGCTCCCAACTTAACTATCCGCGGAAGTTCCTTCCTACCAATATTAACATATATTGTATCTTCCACTAATAAATTTGATTCATCCCCCATACGTGTAGGATCAGGAGGGAGGTTGAGATCCTCCTCTATCACAGGTGGCTCAGGAAGTTCTTCATCTTAAAGCCGGTACATTATATTTTCCATAGGTTGTTCAGTTTGTTTGTCCATAAGCACCTCAAAGATGTTTTTGCTTAGGAATTCCCCTTTTTATTTCCACAAGAATTTTCTTTTGAAATTTTTCCCTTGTTCACTTTTTTATTTAAATTCTCACACAACTCTACTTCCTCTCCAAAGTATGCACATGTGTTAAGCTGAATGGAGAACCCCTTCTTGTGATCATTTCTTGGAATTTTGTCTCTAATTCCCAAGAACTCACCAATGGCCTCATCATTCTAAAACATGTCAATAGGTATGTGTTGTTGTTGATCCCAATTCACGAGTGATGGGTAGGTGAGGGTTAATGGTTGAGTTATAGGGGATATGGTGGGTATAACAGGGGTTATATTAAGGATAGCCAAATCAGAGAATATGTTCGTAGAGGCAAGGTCTTCGTAAAGACTAGATCAGGAATCTATTTCACTTTCATTTCTAGACAAACTATCCTCACTCTGAGAAGAAGCATACTCATCGTCTGAAGAGTGAGACTCATACAAATGGATTCTTACACCTGATTTACCTACTATACGATGAGGTATTCCAAGAGCTTCTAATGGGCCTTGTTCTTAGCAGCCACAACCACGTCCTTTATACCTCATGACCAGTATTATCCGATTAGGAATGGGATACTTAGGTGATTTATAACATGTAGCCATGGCATAATTATATGGACAAAATACAATGTCCATAAGAAACCTTTCGTCTTCTAGTAATCCACCATGAGTAAAATGCATGAAAGGGCAAATCCTCTCTTGATCTCTAAACTTTGAAACATGGCCTACCATGCGCTTAGGCTGATAGCATACTGTTGTGAACATTAGAGCTTTTTGTAGATCATACTCTCCACAACTATTTCATTTGACCTTCACCTCCCATGTAGACAAAGGATTTTTTGAGGTGGAAGCACCATTTTCATTGATATATAAGGTATCTGGATCCACTTGTGAAGTGAGAGCCTATGATTGGATAGGACTAGCAATCTCTGTAGATGGAAACTCATAGATTATAGGGAAAAATCCTGACTATGATCTACAATGAGAAAAAGGTTGAGGGTCCCCCTGTATGGTGAGTGTTTTTTCCTTATATTGCAACTTTAAACATTGATGATATGTTGATGGCACAACCTACATGGCATGAATCCATGGGTGACTGAGCAAGATATTGTAAGGGAGTTCCAGGTCCAAGACATGGAAATTCATATCATTTGTTATAGGACCCACTTCTAATGAGAAATTGATCATTCCAATCGATTTTCATTCTTCATTGTCACGTACCTTAATGGTGATGACCTTTGTTTCCAAATCAGCTTCTGTTGAGCCTAGTTGGCGAACTAGTTTGAGATTACATATGTTAAGACCTGATCTGCCATCCATAAGCACTCTCTTAACCTTCTTACGTTTGATGATAACCCCAATATGAAATGGTAGGTTATATGAAGGATCTTCCACTAAGACTTTTGTAGTGTTGAAGGTTATGTGTTCCAAAGGAACAGGTTGTGCTATCATGGCTTGCAAATGTGTTGGGTCAACATCAATGGATACTTCTAATCCATGTAAGGTTTTGTAAAGTATATCCTTATGGGCGCTAGAGATATTTAGAAGGTATAAGATGGAAATCTTAGCCGTAGTTTTTTCTAGTTGATCTAACACATAATAGTGACTCTCTTGAGGAGGAGGGGGAGTAGGTTCATAATTTATCACAAGTTGAGCTCGTCGTGTTGCCACAGCACACTCTCTTGTCTTAATTCTAATTGAATTGATTTTCTCAATGAGTGGTTCAACACAACTTATCAAGGCATCAAAATGGTCTTTGTTTGACATATACTTAGCATTTTTATTCTAAGACGATTCTCCCTGATCCGGTTTTTTCCTTTCTTCGTGAATGGGAAAAGGCTCTTTAAAGATCCTGAAGTTTTCATTTGGAGATTTAGCAATGACAGCAGATTCTACTTCAATATCACTGATGTCGACTAGGTCTTGAATATAGTGTTTTAATCTTAAACACTTATCAATTTTGTGACCCTTTACGTGGTGGAACCCTCAGAATTCATTCTCCCTAAACCATGATGATTTGGGTGTATCATCCTTTTAGGGTTATGTTTCAGGGTACTTAACCATGTTAACGGCCCCCAACTATTTTAGTATAGACAATATGGATTCAGATAGAGGAGTAAAATTGTAGTGTTTATACTTGGTGGGTGGATTACCATTTACAAGTTTCAAAGGTGTGTGGTTCTACACGGCTTGCACCCATTTAGAATCTACTATCCCATCACTAACGACATTTTTGTTTCTATTAGGAACAAACTTTGTTTTATCGTTAGATTTAGAATCATTTTATTCATGGGAGAAAGGTTTTGGAGTCCCCCTAGCTAACAATGCCTTTTCAATTTGACTCCCTTTTTCTATTACCTCTTCAAACATGTTACCACAATGCATTTGTAAGTGGAATGTAATTTTTGGATGGAGGTTGGGAACATATATGCCTATTATTTTCTTTTCAGGTAAGGAGCAAGGAAATTGACTAGCTAACCCTCTCCATCTTTGTAAAAATGCAAAGAAATTTTTTGTTGTTTTGTTGCTTGGCATTAATGAGATCTAACATGGTAACGTCATTTTCTATATTGAAATAGAAGTGTCGTACAAAAATTTCTACTAGTTCTAGCCATGTTGATATGGATCCCTTAGGGATATGCACAAACCATTCTAGCGTTGTTTCTCCTAAACTTCGTGGAAACAAGCGCATAAGATAATTGTTGTTGAATGCCACCTCTTAACGTACCATATAAAATTATTTTATATGATCACAAGGGTCACCTTTTCCCTTATGTTTATCAAATTTTGGAAAATTAAAATGTCTTGGGAAAGGTACCTATAACATGGCTTTTTCAAATGGGTAAGGACATAACTCATCGAACCGATACTTCTTGTTATTGTCACCGGTTTGGCCCTCTTGTAACGCTTGAAGGGTGTTCTTCATTTTTTACCACTCTTGAGTAAAAATTGGATCTTACATGGGTAACGGCATAGGTCTATACAAAGGGTTAGGCCTATGTGTATGTCCACCCCAGTTTTTTGTGAGAATATCTTCATAAGGATCTCTTTGTGCCTCCCTTCGAGGAGTGTTTATTAGGAATTCGTAAAATGAAGCTTTAGGTTTCACTTTTGGTATAGCTTGTTCCATAACTTTTGGATGTTCCTTTTGTATATGTGAAGCCAAACTTGCCAATTGATGAGTGAGGGCTTAGACCTGTTGTTCTAACGTAACCTCTTTAATAGGTATTCCATGATGATCTTCGTTAGGAGGAGGTTGTGCATGATAAACATGTTCTTCATGGTCTTCGCACCGAATTTTAATAGGAGGAAAATGATAGATTCCATCATTTTCAAACGGTATCTCCTCATTATTCTGGTGTGCATAATTAGAGGCATGACCTGGATTTAAAATTTAATTAAGAGTGTGACGAGGGATGTCTATGTATTCTTCTCCCAAGACTATATTGGCGATAAGAGAAGGGTCTACTATAGAAGGTAATTTAGCTCCTAGTTCCATAACCCGCATAATAATTTCATGTTTTTTATGAAAAATGTCGTCATCAAAATGGGCGGGATGAATCTTTGCATCCATGTGAGGATACTCCACCTCTCCACCACTATGGTCAACCATGAGATTATCCTCCAAAGGAGGGTTGTCACCTCCAAATATATTGGCTACCAACTTTTGTGACCCCATTCTCATAGTAGGAATTTCTTGGAATAGAAGGTACAACACGAAATATTTCCAGTAAAGTTTATTAACAAGGGACCCTAGTCAAATTTGTGCAGCGTAATGACCCTAAGTTGTTAAAACAAGGTAACTATAGAATAGCCACAAAATTGATAGGTCAAAACAAACGTAGGAACTAAATAATAACGAACAAGTTACCCTAGCAAGGTAACATATGACACAAGTTTTCCTTAGAATAATATAATGACGTACAATGCTCAAAATTTGATATACACCAAATAGTTTATTCTCTAAGATTTTTTCTAGGTAGGTTTGCAACCAAATAGTGACAACATAACATCACCAGTTAGGTCAAGTTTGCAACAAACAATGCTTAAATGATAAGAGAATGTTGACATGATATTCTAACAAGATATACTAAAAACCAGTTTCTAAACACTAACAAAGTTCAAGTCTCATAAAATGGACATAAACAATGTGATTAGTGTAACGACACTATTTGGACACGTGAACCAAGCTTTCGGGAAAGCAAGATTTCTAGTGTCAAAATGATGTTATTACGATGCTAACAATGTATCCTCAACACTCACAAAACTCAAGATAAAGTTAAGTGTAAAAAATACGTCTAAGTATAACAAGAAATTGTTATGCATACAAATAGTGTAACTCTACAATATAGATATTTAAGCCTAATTTCACAATGGAAACAAGACGTAAATATCTCAATTGTATGGCTACAATGTGGGAAGTGTAACAACTCAAAAAGAAGAAAAGGATGAAATCTCATAACTATGATGATAATAAGTCTCAAAAAATGGGTTTTTGAGACAAGGGGGCCTATTGGATCATGATTACGTACCATGCACACTTTCAACACTTGTGCTCCGACATTACAACCCAGTCGCACAAGTAGAATACAAAAGTGGTGGACACACGATATCTAGCGGTATCCATATATGTTCTTTCCTTTTGTCCAAAAATGGGCAACAAGAAAATAAGGGTGTAGAAAAAGTGGTGTTGAATTAAACTTGGTGTTATTTTGGCAAATTTTCACTCTATCTTAGGACAGGTGAAAAACTAGGACAAAAATGACATGAAGTAGATTTCTTGATGAAATGTTGTGTGGTTTCAACTCTAAGAGATTATTTCCCTTGTTTGAAAAAAAGAGTTTGAATCTAACAAAGTTGTCACTTTGTCAGAGCTCTCAAGTATACTATCTAAGACAAAAACAATGGCTCCAGGCTGGAAATCTTCCTAGGTGGTTCTCTCTCTATGTGTCACAAGATATCTATGAGTGAGCTCAATTTACCCAAAAATTCACACTGACTAATTTGGGAGTATCTCGGCTTTACTTTACCCCCTTCAGTATAATGAGCACCGAAGTGCGTTCAGTTATACTTTCACTGGGGTCGTGATATGGATATCTTTGACATTAATCTCGCCAAGGTGTACTAGACACGTCGGTAGTGTGGATAACTTTCATGTTTTGTTCACAAGGTTCCCTCTTGCGTGAACTACTTTAGGGTTCCTAGGACCACCCCCATTATTGTAGCTTAAGGCTTATGCCAAAGGGGTTATGTCCTAGTTGAGCAGACGAGTCCTAGCTCTTAACTAAAACTTGTAAGTACAATGTGATGATTGGGGTGTATTTTTTATCTTTTAGACTTAATGTGGTCTTTTTTGTACTCCTTTTGGCAACCTACAATCACATGTGTAGTTAGAAAAAAAATTTAGGTCCTCCTTTCTTTGACTAGCGTTAGGTCCTTCACAAAATGGTTAGTAGTTTCAAAATAGATTCACAATATCATAAGAAAATAACCATGAAAAATGCTTGTAAATCAACTAACTACTATCAAATTTTACAAAAACAAGGTTTATTCCCAATTCATCCAAGTGATTTTTAATGAAAAGATTAAAATTGCTTTTGATTCCCAAGATCACACTAGGTGCAAGGGAAGAGCATACACAAATTCTAGCCTTGGTTATTTAGCAAGTGAAAAAGCATTTAAACTAAAAGATGATTAACAAAGTTTCCTACTTACTCTAATGATAACAAAAGAAGGTTTAAGAGTGCTTTTGATTCTCTAGATCACACGAAATACAAGAGAAGAGCATACACACCTTAACACAAATGCATACAAAGTATGGAAACAAGATTAATTCCTTCAAACCCTAAGTGATTTTAAAAGAAAACTTACTCTAAATATATGAAATTAACAAAAATGGCATCTAAAACCCTCTGAAAAGTAACAGAAAACCTAAAAACCAAAAATGGAAACTTTGAGTTTGTAAGAAAACTTTATATAGACACACATGTGCACCCTTGTCAGCGTGTGTGCATCTATTCCAACGTTTGCGCGCCTCTGTCAACGCTTGTGCTCCCCTTTGAAAAAATGACTGACAGTTGAAAAAAAATGAGATAATGTGTGCACTTCCAAAGAAGTGGGTACGCGCCTATTTCAACATCTGCGCTCCCATGTTGACGCGTGTGCTCCTCATTGAAAAAAAGGACTAACAATTGAAAAAAATGAGCTAATGTGTGCGCTTCCAGAGAAGCAAGTGCGCACATGTTTCAATTTTTGTGTTCCCCTGTCGACGCCTATGCTCCCCATTGAAAAAAAATGACTGACAGTTGAAAAAAATGAGCTAACTTGTGCACTTCCAGAGAAGCAGGTGCATGTCTTTTTCAATGCCTGTGCTTCCCTATTGACGTGTGTGCTCCTTCTTCAACGTCTGTGCTCCTGGTTTAGCGCCTACATGCCCCTTTGCTGGAAGTGGCCAAAATTCAAGTCTTGACAAGAATTTCTTCAAAAAGGTCAAATCTTCGGTATTTTTTGGTAATTTTGACACGGTTTCACCTCCTTGAATCCTACAAGGAACATAAAAACACAACTTCTACCACTAATCTAGTTGAAACAACTTTCAAAAGAATAAATTAATCTATAAAACTTTGAAAATTACTCTAAAACTTTGAAATTAATCTTAAAAACTTGAGAAACTAATCTAAAAAGCTTGAAAGTACTCTAAAAATCTTGAAAGTAAACTAGAAAACTTGAAATTAATCTAGAAAACTTGAAACTAATCTATAAACTTGAAATGAAAAAACTTGAAACTAAGTTTAAAAGCTTTAAAAATTCAATGCAATGGGGTATTATCTCATCGGGCGTGCCAAATGATGAAACCATAAACTTTACAAAGTAAATTTCATGACTAAACAAGGAAATCTAACACCATTTCCATCCATCTATCCAAGGTTCTAAGTCTAGGAATGTAACATTAATATTGAAGCTTAAAAGAATGCTTAACTAGTATGAAAACAATAAAAAATCTAACCAAACATGCCTACTAATATGCTTGAATTATCTAACATGGGCCTAAATAGACCTAAGATGGAAATCAAATGGTTATGGTTGCTACTCCAAACAAGGTGAAATGGTCTCTCCCAATGACTACTTGGTCATTTTGGATATCCATCTACTAACCCCATTGAAGGCTTTAAGCAAGGATTGAACTTGGCTATATATCATATTTATTATATGAGATGCAAATCAAAACATGGTGTAAAGTATTAAGGAATGAGGTGCACCCTTTTTTACAATCTTCCTTTTGGGAGAAACTTGTATTTTGGTGCATGTGGAACTAAAAGCCCCAAATTAGATTAGATTTTCTAATCACAATTAGTTAATTACCAAGTGATTAAGAGGTGTGAAACCTTAATCAACCGCTTAGGATTAACTAGGAGGCTAGGATAAAATTTTGAAGCTTGTTGAGATGTTGTGGAGGTGAATGGGGTGATTTTGAGAGGTTAGAAGAGGGGTTTGAGTCAATAGTAGGGTATATTGACCAAAACAAGGGTAAAATAGGCTTAATTAGCCAATAAAATGCTAATTGTTTGTTTTGAAGAGGATTTTGACTTACGATTTGCCATAAAATGGCATCATAAATGTGAAAGGGGTTACGCAATTAGAAAAACGTTGTTAATTGGATAAAGTGGTAAGAAACATTAGTTAATCAGCAAAGATCACTAATTATAAAGGAATTGGCAAGAATGAGAGTGATTTGCGTGCATTTTGGCAATAAGATTGCAAAAGCAGAATTTAGGTGTTTACAATATCCCCATACTTATCTACGTTTAACATATACATATTCATGTTTAAGAAAGGTACACTTAACTTGTTGCACATCATTTGTTAATAATTAGAAATCATACTCATGGCAGCGAGATATCATTTATTATGATTATCTCTTATCGCATTATCACAACATTAGGTTTTCATTAGCAATTATATTATTAATCATTGAGCTTATGATTAATTAGTGTATTTATATCATTAAATACATAATTAAATGTTACATCATATGAAATAACTAGCAAATGTGACTTTAACAGTGTTGGTTATTGTTGTTTTATTTGTTGTATCATCTTAACATACATAAATAGTAAAATCATACTAAAATAAAATCATCATAATGTACTTACAATATTGCATTCATAATTTGTCGTAATTTCAGCATTATATTGTTTCTATAAAACACAAGTACGATGTAAAAACAATATCAAATGTTCATTTATTGGAGGTTAAAACCTCGTTATTAAAGTACATAATGATTTTGTAATCAATAAAAAAAGATAATAGGCCTTTAAATGCCTTATTCATTTGTGAAGTAATACATTCACCTTTAATCAAATATAATTATAGTTATTACATCATAAAAAATCAGTACAATATTAGCCAAGTATGTCGTAATTCATTCTTTAACCATTTCGTAATACTTTTCAAAACCTGCAATCTGAAAATAATAATTTATACATGGTCAGCTCTAAAGAACTTGCATAGATTATCATCTCTTTTTCTAGTCATTTCATTTTGAAATAATAGAACATCTATTGTTTGATTTAATGATATTAGTTCAAGTACTTTGTAATTTAATACATGAACATTATAATAAAATGATCTAATATTATCATATAGGTTCATATCCTTAACATCAAAAGACATCATATTACTTCGAGCCATACCCATGTTGATTTAACTTACAACTTAAATCACATATAAACTCATGTCCCCTTTCATTTTATTTGTGTGGTGAAGGCAAGAGCATTTTATTCTGTTTAAGTGGCAACTAAAATAAATACTAGAGCATAATATTGAAAAGCTTGTAACTTTTGATCAGTAACTCGGTTTTGAGTGTTTTTTTATGTTCTTTCCATCGGAAATATTTATTTTGAGAATCGCACTATAATTATAAAGTACCATATTGTAACATGCACTCATTATAAAGTGTCAAAATCTGGGGGGCTCTTGTTGCATTGTTTGGGGGTCTTGCTGCATTGTTTGCTTCTTGCATTTCTTTTGGTGATTTTTTTAGGATGGCATCTTTATCTACTCCTGCATTAGATCATGTTGAGTCATTAACAATGTATAATTACTACACATGGAAATCAAGAATGGAAACAATAATTAAGCGGAAAGGATTATGGGCTTTAACTTCTTTAGAATAACCAATGTTCACTAGAGAATATGAGAAATTTCAATACTAGTACAAATTTGATGAGTGTATGGGTTTGATAGGAACTTGTGTAAGTGACAGTCTTTTGTTTCATTTGGAAAAGTGTGACTCTCCTTTCAAAATATGGAATAAATTAGAGGATTTATTTAGTAAGGTGGATCATATGAGATCCACGAAACTTGAAATTGAGATCACCTCTCTTAATCCTAAATATTTTTCAACAATTATAGACTATCTTACCAAGTTCAAGCATTTGTTGACACAATTGAAGGAGAGTGGAAAAGATAAGAAAGATGAAGAGTGTGTTTACTTGATTCTATCCAAGTTGAGAGGACCATTTCAAATATTTTCTTCTACCTTTTTCTTTAGCATGGATGCCCTAGGTGACACATTCAAAATGACTGACTTAGAAACATTTTGTGAAAGACTTATTAGGGAAGAATCTAAATTGTCTCACCTTGAGTCTTCTACATCTCAAAAGGCATTAGTTGCATCTAATCCTAAAGGCAAGGGAAAACCAAAAAGTAGACCCAAATCCACCCCTTCTCCATCTCAAAGTGCTCCTAAACCCAAAGAAAACAACTTTAAACCCAAGGAGTCTTCTAAATCCAAGAATAAGTCTAGCCTTTCATGCTCTTTTTATGGGGGTATTGATCATGAAGAACATAGGTGTTATAAACGAATGCAAGCCTTAGAGGATGTAGTCAAGAAACACAAAAATTTTATCTCCACTCCACCTCCTTCTAATCAACATCGAAAAGTATTTAATGTTGTTGGGAGATCTCAGTCACCACTTATAAACAATTGGGTTATAGATTTTGGTGCTTTTCATCACATGACTTCTTCCAAGAAGTCTTTTGTTTCTCTAGGTTTGATTTCTACTTCTAAAATTGAAGTTGGAGATTCTTCCTTTCTTTCTGTTGAGGGAAAAGGTGATATACAACTTTATGGTGGCAATATCCAAGATGCACTATATGTTCCTAACATCACTACAAATTTTCTTTCTGTATATCAAATTTGTCCTTCTAATCAAAGGAAAATAGTGACTTTTACACCACATGGGGCAGAAGTAAGAACTTTGTTGGAACCTTGTTCACTTGTTGCTCAGGGTATTGTTGATCATAGTTCTAGACTATATCACTTTGAGGGTTTTGATGACACTTCTTCTATAGGGACTAGATTGGTTTCTCATGCAGATTCAGAGAGTAAGTTTTGGCATGAAAGATTTTGACATCTTAATTATAGATATTTGAAGGAGTTGAGCACTCATGGTATGGTAGATGGTATTCCTCGAATTTCTTGTCTTGAGAGAGTTTTCTCTGGCTGTGCATTAGGGAAACAACACCAAGATCCATTTACTAAGAATTTGTCTAAGAGAGCTTCTTCACCACTTGAGCTTGTGCATAGTGACTTGATGGTTTTTCCAACCCCCTCTTTCAATGGAGCTAAGTATGCACTTAATTTTATTGATAATTTCTCGAGGCGTACTTGGGTTTATTTTCTCAAGTACAAAAGTGATGTTTTTCACACTTCAAAGTCTTCAAGGCTTTGGTCGAGAAACAATATTCTAGTTGCATAAAGAACCTTTGTACTGGTAATGGGGGGAGTACTTCAGCAAAGATTTTTCTAACTTTTTGGCAACTCAAGGCATTATTCACCAGGATTTTGTTCCTCATACTCCACAATAAAATGGCTTAGCAGAACGGAAGAATAAAATTTTTAAAGAAATGGCTAGTTGTATGATAGATTCTAGAGATATACCTCCTATCTATTGGGCAAAAGTAGATAATTGTGCTAACTACATTCAGAATCACACACCACACAGAGCACTTGAGCATTTGACTCCAGAGGAAGCTTGGTCAAACACTAAGCTAGATGTCTCATTTTTTTATTTCTTTGGGAGCCATGCTTAGGCATTTGTGCCAAAGAAGAAAAGGAAATATTTGGATAAGAAGAGTAAACCCTTGATATTTGTAGGGTATTTTGAGGACATCAGAGTTTATCAACTTTTAGATCCTAATACACATGACATTCTTTTTCGAACACATGTTTAGTTTGATGAGCGCTTCACTCCTCGTGATTCTTCATCTTCTTCCATGCCTCCTCCTTCTTCATCTCATCTTGATCCATTTTTTGACGATATTGATGAGGAGGTTATAGATGTCGTTGAGGATCCTATTCCCATTGATGTTGTCATTATGCGTAAGTGGGCTTGTACTACCGTTTCTGAGGCAGCACCTTTCATACATGATCTTCCACTCACTAGGCATCATCACACACATTCTACAGGTTTTGGACTTTTGTGTCAGGTAGTTTCTAAGGATCCATAGTCTTTTTCAAAGGCTCATGGGATACAGTAGTGGGATGATGCGATGGAAGCCAAGTATTCTTCTTTGATGAAGAATCATAATTGGGATTTGGTATCTCTTCCTAAAGGAAGAAATATGGTTAGGTGTAAGTGGGTATACCGAACCAAATACGTAGCTAATGGGTCCATTGACAAGTATAAGGCTCGTCTTGTTGCAAAGGGTTTTTCACAAGTTGAAAGTATTGATTACTCTGAGACTTTTACACTCGTTGCCAAGATGGATTATGTACGCCTTGTACTTGATATTGTTGCATCACAGGGGTGGCACGTATACCAGATGGACGTGAAGAGTGCCTTCTTACATGGAGATCTACAAGATGAAATATACATGGAGCAACCGGTTGGATTTGTTCAAGATTCTTCTCTTGTTTGTAGGCTCTGAAGGTCTCTCTCTGTGGTCTCAAACAAGTCCCTCGGGTTTGATATGAGAAGATGGATTCTTTTCTTCTATCTACTAGTTTTATTTGCTTCCACTTTGATCATACAGTGTATCTCCAACATGTTGGTGAGGATATTATGATACTTGTCTTGTATGTTGATGATTTGTTACTTACTGGTAGCTCTTCTTCCCACATTCAGAGTATTTAGAGGACTCTTTCTACATAGTTTGACATGACAGATCTTGGGCTATTGCATTATTTCCTTGGTTTTCATATTTATCAGAGAGATTTAGAGATTCGTTCGAGTCAGAAAAAGTACACCCATGATCTTCTTCGACGCTTTGATATGGTTGATTGCAAGCCAAGCCCATCTCCTTTTCAGTTTGGGATTACTCTTACTTCCACATGTACCTCACCACTTTGTGATCCTACATTGTATAAGCAGTTGGTTGGGAGTCTCATGTACTTGACTCATACTTGCCCTGATATTTCATTTGCAGTAGGGCTTGTATCTCGGTTTGCACATTCTCCTCATAGTAGTCATTGGCAGACTGCTATAAGGATTTTGTGCTATTTACAAGGCACTTCCCATTTTGTCCTACACTACACTAGGGGTTATACTCAGTTGGTTGGGTATACAGATTCAGATTGGGTGGGTTCTATTGATGATAGGCGTTCCACTTCTGGATATATTTTTTACCTTGGTTCTTCTCCAGTTGCTTAGGCATGCAAAAAGCAACATGATATTGCACTTGCATCTTTAGAGGCAGAGTACAGGGCAGCAGTTACAGCGAATCAGTAGATTATTTGGCTTCAACAATTATTGATAGAGTTTGGGTTCCCATAGGATTCACTGACTATACTTTGGTGTGACAACCAAAGTGCAATTCATATTTCTCGCAACCTAGTTGAGAACCAGCGGACCAAACATATTGAGATACACATACACTTCATTCATCAGCACATTCAAGATGGATTTCTTTGCTTGGAGTACACTCTGACTCAGCATTAAGTTACAGACATCTTTACGAATTCTTTTTCATCACCTTGTTACCTTGAGTTGTGTGAAATGCTTGGGGTTTCAGAATTTGTTCGTGAGAACATCTTCATTCTTATTCATCTTTCTCTTTCCTTCTAGTAGGATTCTTTCCTTATTTTGGTTTGATATTTCTTCATGGATATATTGTACATGAGTACCTTATCAAGCCTAGTTATCGGGACTCATACTGTGGACATGTCACTTCTATTTTGTCTCAAAGCTTCACTTAAGGGGGGTGTTAGAGTAGGTATTTATCTTAGCTCATGTTTACCTAGGTACTTTATTTACCTTTATTGTATTCATCCTCACCCACTTATGTGTGTGGATATTTCTTTTTATTTATTTAGATATTAGGGGGATATTATCTAGTTGTTAGGTATAGTTCTAGTTCTTTCCTTGATCTATAGTATTGACTAGTTCTTTCCTTGATCTATGGTATTGACTAGATCCTTGATGTCTAGTTCACTCCTAAATCTATGGTCTTGACTAGTTCTTTGATGACTAGTTATTTCCTTGATTTATGGCTTGATCTACGATCTTGACTGGTTCTTAAATTATTATTCCTTGCCTATATAAGCAAGGCCCATTCTCATTGCATTTCATTGAGTTTCATAATAATATATGATATTTTTGCTCATTTGTTTGCAAAGGTTTATGTAAAGTTATTCTGGTGAGCTACTTGCATCTTATTGATCATGGTGTTTGATTAGCATTTGTGTTCTTGGCTTTGTACGATATGGTTATCGTTCCTTTTAAAACCAAGCCAATATCTTATGTATTAAAATTATGTATACCTGAGGATGATTTTGAGTCAATCCTTAGTTAGAAAAACATTGAAACAGATATACCAAATCATTAATAGTAACTAATGCCTCACAACTTTATATAATTAGATTGTAATTCCTTAACCAATTTAGTTTGAGTCATTCGAGTGACCCCGATATTATTTCCCAGGGATTTGCTACAACTAATTTTCTATTGTCCACATAGTAAATAATTGAATACATATTTCTTCTATTAATACACAAGTAAACAAATAAAATATATTCTACTAAAAACACAAAGGTGAGGTTGTTAAATCATTCTAACCCTTCCAAACTGAGTACAACTTTCACAACGAAATTTCCACAAATTTTTCTTAACTCTTCTATTCCCATCCTAATTTGTAAGGAAGATACACATTGGGGTGAAACTCAAATAGTGTCCACCATTAAGGTAGTAAAAGATCATAGAAATAAATATCTAGATAGTTGTGTGAGTATTAACCCGCCTGGTCGAGCACAAATAAGGGTCTTTAAAAGTACCCACATTAAGTAACTCCTTAAAACGATTTGACCTAGGTATTTATAAGCTTCAGTACTTAACTCACGGCCACAACCGTTAAAGCATAGCTTCACAATCCTGAAACATTCTTCATGTCAACATAATATGCACTCAAAATTGGGGGGGGGGAATCTAAGACTCGCATGGAAGATCTCCAATAAAGGCTATGTTGGAACACATATCTGAGCACTTAATAAACAATGAAAACCAGTTCATAAATCAACATTTTTGCAAACCATACAACAGATAAACATATAGAAATCATCTATTATCACCCAGTAATTATTCTATTGTTTAGAATCAAAATAAATATAGAAAGAGAAGTAACCCATGCCTTCAAATTGGTAAACTTCTTCGACCGAATAATAAAAAAAAATAGTAGCATTCCCACACAAATCTTCTCTACCCATTTGTCCCATGAGATCTCAAGAACTCGAGGCACTAAATCAAGGATGTGTACACCATAAAAAGTTCCTCTTTCTTACATATTTTCAACTAGATTTATATTCCCCTTACACCCAAATAAAATCATCTAACTTAACAGTGGAATGCCAAAATAAGCTTGACGATTAATACTCATAAAATCCATACACATTTTACCCAAGGTAGGCTTACCAAAAAAATTAACTTATGTGCATGTATAGCTCGAGAGAGAGTTCAAACCAACCAAATAAAATAAAAATTGGAATGAACTGCATTTTGTTAGCTTCTCCAAAAAGCTTACGGATTTCCCAAAATCCATGGGCATGCATTTAATGTAATAAATTTCCATCATGCCACGTTGTGGCCAAACTCACCACTAACCACTGTCATCTCTAATTACTTAGTGGATTTTACAACAAGCGGTCAAAACAATATCGACCAATTTACATACAATGGATTTTACTCGAGTGGTCGAAGACAATCACAAAACCCCTAAATCTTGCATGGGTCATGTAACTACCACTTAACTATTTAAACAATCACAACAATAAAACCTTATCCAAAGTTTCATGGTGGTCTTAGACCAACCCATTATATCCCAATATATATTTACTTATAATTCTACGATCAAAGGCTATTGTGCCCATAACATCAAAACATTCATATTTACCATGAAATTTAAATCCTAATTAAACTATCATCATGAGGTTTAAGACTTTAGTTTTTGAAGCGAAGTGATAATAATAACAAATTACCATTTCCTTCTCATGTATGGTTATTTTCCATATTAAATAGAACAGGATAAATAATCAAATACCTTATTATATTTTCTCAATGTCTAAGCCTAGAAAAAATAATCATAGCATTGGTACCTTCCCACATGCAAGTATCAAAGAGATGATTATGGTTGATTAACAACTATCTTCATCTACAACTGCTTAATAAAACAATGAAAAAAGTATTGTTACCTTGACAAACTTTGTATCCATTTTAAGTGGTGAGGAAGATTTCCTTAAACTTTGCGGTCTATGACCATTCATACCATGAGAGAGTTAGCATTATGCAGTCAAACTATGTTTCCATACTGAAATAATAGTATTTCAACCATGTAAAAATCCCTCACATTATACAATCATTCTTTCCAACAAGCTAAATGAATCATAAGATCAATATCATATACAACAACCAAGCAATATACCAATGCATCAAATCATCACTTTCAGCAAAGCAAGTAACTCATAACACATAGCATAGCAAGGTGCACTACAATATTCATTACAGGTACAACATTCCTAGCTATATCTACTCTTATCGAAATCATCATACTCAGGATGGTAAGTACATTCAAACATCAAAGAAAAATAGGAATAAGTTATAAATGTTAAGTACTTTACGAACGTTTGGCAGCAAACGTTGTTATGCGGTTGGGCATGCAACTACGTGTATGTGTGTAGATCCTTTTTAGAATATATGTATGCACATATAGCAACATACACAACTATGCAACAATGTTTATCTCCATACCCTCGTAAATCACTTTTCATTTTACACTTATCCTTTCAACGAAACAAAATGAAATTATTGGATGTGACATAAAAAACACATCCGCCCCACCATCCACAGCAAATGTGCAACTAAACATCCCAATGGAAAACAAAGCAGTGGCCAACTTGGTCGAGTGATAGTGGTAGGGACGAGGTGGTCGACCTGTATGGGACAGGGAGGCCAAGTGCTCGAAGGTTATTTGCGCGAGTGTGAGGGGGTGTAGAGATTGCCACTTGTCACAACAATGGAATGTACATTGATTTAAAGGGGGGCACACATAGTTTTTAAGGTTTAAATTCTAGTTTTTATTCTATAGTTTAGTTATTAAATATAATTTTAGTTTAAACATTAGAATTAATCTTTTATACTATAGTTTTAAACTTTTGAATGAAACCCTTATTAATTAAAGGGATCTTAGGACAGATAATTTCATTTTCAAATAACATAGCTGAAATACCAATTAAAATTTACCAAGGTCACACCAGGACACTGGGGGACATGAGTGAAACTTAAGCCAATAGGAAAAATTGATTTACTACAATCATGGATTTTTGTCTCCTTTGTGTTGTTTGTTTTTAACACAGGTTTTACTCCTTTTATTTTTTTTCACCTGAACACTTTACAAACTATAGGAAAATAATAAAATATTTCAAGAAAACTTAACCCTTATCTTTTATTTGCAAGTTTGAGCACGCTTTCACCAATCATTGCGCATAAAAACTTGAAAGGCTTGAAATATTTTTAACTTGTTTGTAGTGTCCCAAGGGAAGGAGGAAGGGGGTATTTAACTTATATTTTCAAACTATCCAACTAACCAAGTCAACCCAACTGACACACCGGATTGGTTAATTAAATAATTTAATTCGACTTTGGTACCATGTTTAGACGAGGATTTAAGTAACCAATTAATATATTGCAATAAACATTAATGAATAACAATTAAACTAAGCAATAAACAAGTAAATAATAGTAACACAAATTTACGTGAAAAACCCCCGAGGGATAAAACCACGTTGAAATGAGATATTCCATTTATCAGAGAAACATTATTACAATCCAATGAATCTTCCTCCTCACTTCTCTCCACCAATCCACACAAGTGAATTCGGATTCCCATGATCATGTCCCATGATCATATTTATTTGGCCCCGTGAGTCACGAACCAATTAAGTGACAGGATGTGACTTTATAAAAAGTAACCCCGATGTAAACTATTGATTACTTAATAATCAATTGAACATAAACAAACTTAGTTTATATTAATTAATGGAGAATATAATTATTCTTAATTATTTAATTATAAATTAAGGTTTATACGTACTTAATATTATGTTCTAACAACTCCTTCATTCCAGTGGATGAGATAACCTGCATGCAAAGACAACTAAACAAGATAGATATGAGACCAAGAGATGAAGAACTTCTCAGCAAAATTCAATCCCAGGAGCCAATGGTCTTCCTCAAAGGGTGTTAACCCATTTTACAATTAATTGATCATGATAATAAGATACTTGACAATAAAGGAATGACTAGAATTCCATAGGGATAGAGAGATCTTGTTCTACGTGATAGGTTGCCCAAGCAAGGGCTACAACGATATCTAACTCCTCGAAGTAATCAAACCAGAACTATTCGGCTACATCTCGTTCTTCTTGTATGACTTCGAGTTGATCTTCGATGTCCTCAACATATGGTGTCAAGGTGATGGCACAAAGGTTGAGTCCGTGCACGATGTCGAATTGCTCCCAAAAAAGGGTTGTTGGATGATGGTAAAGTCGTATATGCTTATCATTAAATGTTCCTGACCTAGTATAGTCATCGACATAGATACATGGCTTAGAAATAGGAAAATTAGATAGAAAGTAGATTGATAATGACAACATATATGATAAATATGATTAAAATGCTAAAATGAAAGATATTGCTGACAATTTAGGGGAATCGTTGGCGATTCTGATAAATCGTCGGCTATTATTGTGTAAAAATTGATTCTTTGATAAATTACAAATTGAATGTAAAACAAATGATCTCTGACTTGATATGAGTTCTAAGAAGATGTGTTGACAAGCTGAAAGACAAAGTTAGAGACTTACCTTGACTGAGAGATGTTTTAAAATGATGTTATAGGGAGCTTACAATGTTATAGAGCTTCTGCGGGCTTAACAAGGGTGTTGAAGGTCTCAAAATAATCCTGGTGATGTCGTCTCCAATGAACCAGAGCTTCACTACAATGCCTGAGGATCCCAAACTAGGAGGTTTGATGTTTCTTTTATAATCGTCGGTGATTATGTTAGGGTCATCGGTGATCCGGAAAATGTGGGGAAAGCCCGCTTGGAATTGGTTTTAACCACTTCCAAATGGGTAAATTAGGTTTGGTTGCGAGCTATATTTTTTTAGGAATATGTTAGGGAGGTTGGGAGGTTTGATGGCTAGGGGTAAAATGGGCTATATGATGGGTTATGGGTGGTTAGGGGGGTTTAGGATAGGTAATTAAGTTTTGCGGTGGTAGAATTGTGATTTTGCGAGGATGAAGTTATGGTTTTGGATAGTGATATAGTTTTAATGTTTTGAGTGTAATTGTGAGGAGTGTGGATAGACGATGTAGGGTACCGAAAACAGGTGTCTACATCCTCACACAACAATTTCAATCTATAATCACAAATTTGTCATCACACAATCTAATATTATCATTTGGTACATGGTACCTTTTGATTGTTGACATCCCCAAAACCAATTTACAACACATTGAAGCGTTCATCAATAATCATACAATCAAAAGAATGTTTATAAACAAAGCAACAACATCAAATATTTGTTCTATAGAGTCTACAAGATGCCTCAGATGCTCATCTAGGGATCAATCCTTTGTTCCTCAAATCATTCCACTCATGGGTGAATATTGATGTCAATGTATTCTCTACATCAACAAATTATCTCTGACATCACATAATGTTTTTATCTCATCAAAAACGTATCCAATCACATACCCATTGACTTGGATCTTGTCTGCCCAAGTCTCGTGCATCAGGACTCACCAAATATAAGATTTATTGTAAATTTTTCTATATATTGTGTTGACTTGGACCTTGTCCACCCCAGTCCCGTAAATTAGGACCAATCACAATTCATAAACATGGACCTCTCTCTCAATGAGTCCATTACAAACCTTAGTCCGCAAAAACTTAGAAAAAGCAAAAAATCATAAAAAGAGGATAAAAATTCATATCAAACCCATCATCAATGTACTATATGAAAATAAAAAACATAGAAGAAAAAACATCTTATCCACAGGTATTTTCCACACTAGGGGAGGTCGCTCCCATGTTCAACTCATCTAAAAAATTTCAATTATTTCATCTATTGGCAGATATCTTTATCATTACATCATCATCTCTCCGCATTCTTCTCTTATACTACACGGGATAATACTATTCATCTTAGGCATTTTGTGTCTCATCTCTGTTATGGTTTCTATCATTTCAGATATTTTTACCTACGGTTTTTTCTAGAAACTTACTAATGTCAAATACTCCTTTCAAACAAGTTCTCTCTTTTACAGAAAGCACTAAACTTCTTCACCCGGATCTTCTGACCGTTTGTCTCTGTTTAAGGTGTTAAACCCTTGCATCCTACTAGTCACATGAGGTTGAGATTTGAGGGGAAAATTTTCGTTCCCAGCAAGCATGATATCAACATATAAGGACAAAATCAATCTAAAATACAAACAAAGAATATCAATCATTACACATTTCATCCTTCACAATCTTTAGTGATGAGCCCATACTTCTTACTAATAGTATGAGACTAGGAAAAGAAGGTAGGTATCCTCACTCGCCTATGTTTTGTCTTCGGTGTTTTTCCCTTGCCTCTTACTGATGGCATAGGGCAAAATGTAAGGGGTCAATTCAAAAACAAATCGAACAAAATAAATTCTTCAGCAAATTTGCATCAAAAGTTCTTAATCATACACATCCCAAGAAGTTGCTCATGTTAAGAGAGACAACAATTCCTTCAATAGGATCTTGTCAATTAATAGGCCACCAATTGATCTAAGTCTAGTCAAGACCCTATAAAGTGAAATCATCTCGAAATCAGTTAGGTAGTCTTGAATGGAGATGAGTCACATTTTCCCGAATGGATCATTATTACACCTTGTGTCTTGTCATCCTTCATCTTCATTTTCATATCAATGTTCTCTTATTTTTCATGTCCTTTTTAGCTCTCGTGTGGTGAGCCCTCACATCTTCCTAGTTGTGTGGAGTCACGAGTGGAGTGAGATATCCTGTATCACTATATCAGCTACATTATGTCGAATGGTATGAAATGCTTACAATTGTTTGAACATGAGTTCAGACAGTGTACCCTTTTACCGAGTCAAAATCTTAAAAACATTCAAATATGTTTAAAAATCTAAAAACATTCAAATATGTTCAAAAATCTAAAAACATGCAATTATGTTTAAAAATTCAAAAACATTCAAATATGTTTAAAAATCCAAAAACATTCAAATATGTTCAAAAATTCAAAAACATTCAAATATGTTCAAAACATGCAAAAACATTCAAATATATTCATATATACCAAAAACAGTATAAAATGTGCAAACATAAAAAATAGAACAAAAAGAAAAACATTCAGAAAATGTTTGACAAAATCTCAGCAACTGCATAACACAATTTAACAATATCGCTATTTGACGACACTCTTACTGATCATTCTATATCATCTTACGATAACCATTTTTCTTTCACGTGGCATATATCTATACTCGAAGGCACAACAATCAATTAACCTTTTCGATGATATAACTTTGCTTGGGGCACACTTGGTTTTCATGTTTTTTTCTCTCATCTCAACGTCGTTTCCTGGAAAATTGATTTTATCCAAAATAGATCAAACTTCAATGGGATCCAATATGAGTGTCACGAGGAGTATCTAAGATTACTCCACTCTTCGGCCCGATCCAATCCCCTTGCGTTTCTAAGATATCACTTGTGGGCATTCACATATGTCTATTCTTCATATTGAAACACTTTAAGGGAATAGTCACATGTCGTTATTATCATTTGTGTTACATTTGTTGTTGTTAGAATGTTAACCTTGTGTAAGTAGTCTTTTTACCATATTAGTTTGTCTATAATCTTGGTGAGTCTGCATTTTTGTACGCATAAGGATTTGTTTTGCAATCTTGTCATTGTTTTTTACAACAACAAAAAAATTGTGTATGTTTTTTTCATCTTGGTGATAATTAACATATGCCATAATGCAATTGAGTCAAAAAAATATCAAAAATTAAAAACACAAGCATGTGAAACTTACAACTCACCATAATCATAAAAAAAAATTCAAATAATCACAAAAGCCATAAATTATGTAAAAATTCTCAAAACTACTAACAAATCAACACATATCAATCAAATCATACATTTCATTCCTACCCTAATCATCATTCCAATCATCTTACAACTATCACCACTACTCTTTTCCCTTACATGTCAGAATCATAGCTTGGGGCAAGTCAAATCAATTGTTTCACTCTGCGATATAACTTCGTTTGGGGCAATTTCAGCTCTTGTTTTCTCCAATACATTTTCAGTGCACATGTGCGTGGGGGCAAAGACACTTTTCAATCTCATATTACACTTCAACAAGATCTAATAAGAGTGTTACATGAGGAGTAATTACTCTGCTCTTTGATTTGATCCAATCCCTCTACATAGTATCGTTGCATACAGGAATTCACATTTTCTCACTTTATAATTGTGGAAACACATTAAGGGCAAAGTTAATTGTCCTTTATTTCAAAGTTGTGTTGTATTTTTGTTATTATTTCTGGACCAATTTCACATATTTCATTATTGTATTGGCTCTTATATAGCCATGACACCTACTTTTACAGTGTATATTGGGTTTGTTTTCTCTTGTCTTTGCTTTGGACCAATTACAAGTAGTATGTTAACATTTTGGTTCATTTATAACCATGGTGCCTACTATCTATTGTGTATATTGGGTTTGTTTTCCTTTTTAGACTTTTGTTTGTTGTGTGTGTGTGTGTGTTTGTTTGTTTATGCACATAACAAGTTACACTTCACGATTCTTTCATAATCACAGTGATGACAACTCTATTGTGCAACAACAAAATAAGGTTGCTCTAAATTTCACTCTCTAAATGAAAGCTCGTGCTACGAGCACTAGTCCCTTCCCTCTTCATCCCATTCCATGGCTTCTTCACCTATTTCCCTTCTTTCTATCAAACGTAGTTGTCCATCACTTTGTTGTGTCATCCATCCGCTTGAGGGGGCATGCCCTTAGCATCCACACTCATTGGGGGCATCCAAATGCTTCATTGGGGTATATCAGGACCATCTACCTTGTTTCCACTGTCATTTTCTTGTTGATCTACATGTGTCTACTATCTTTAAAATGATATTACTTCGTAATAACACTTTAAATATTGGCAAATGTAGACACCCTAAATATGACATACTCTATTTCTAGTCATATTCTTGGATTATTCATATCATATTTACATCTCTTCAAAGTTAACTAAATTAATTCCATCTCATTAAAATTAATTAAATTAATTATATCCTACTAGAGTACATCTCTTTAGAATTAATTAAACTAATTTTATCATTTAGATCATAACCCTTTAGAATTAATTAATTTAATTCTATCATACCCTGAGAATTAATTAAATTTAATTCCTACACCTCTCTAGCTAAATTTAATTAAACATTTATTTAATTAAATGGTTAATTATCTTATTCACACTTCATAGTTAATTAAATTAGTTATTAAAAATAGAAAATAAATCCATTTTTCATATTCATCCTCCACTTGGACTCCACTTTATTATCCTAGTCACTCAACTCCACCTCACTTCTAGAATCCTACAAAGGTGGGGGCTACAAAGTTGCACGTAAAACCACCTCATTGAATAAAAATAGAAATTAATTGCCCCTCAATGGACAACAAATTCATTCAAATTTTTCCTAATTTTATTTTAAGAATATGCATTCATAATCTCATTAACTACCTTCAACCACTCCTTAACCTCTATAAAAAGCAAGCCATATCCTTTGCAATAATACCTGGAAGCTTTGTGCAATTACAGCCAACCTTTGCTAAAATTGTTATTCAACTTTGCATTCCCTATGTCCAATTTGTTTGTAGCATTGTCATTTCCTCATTTGGAGAATAGTTTAGAACACCCACAATCCAACAATTCAAAGATTCTACAAGTATAATAATTCAACAATCTTATCAGTGAGGTTTGCAAGAAAGATTGTAAGAGAGGTTTGTTTTTTGTTATTTGCTTACTTATGATTTTGCTTGTAGTTTTTCACTGCTTACATGACATTATGATTGTGACCACATAAAACTATATAATCAAACAATCAACACTAGTAAAGAAGTGAACTCGTGTTGTGTTTAAATCTAAGGGGGAAATTGATGTGCTAACCCAATTCAAGGTAGATATCCTTAACCCTAATGCATTTCTTTTGTGCATGTTGATCTATGAATATTGTATGCTCCATTTATTTAATAGTTTAGCATATGTTTGATATTATTTATTGTATATCTATCTTTGCATTATTATCGCTATAGTTTTTGCCTTTACCGCAATCATTGACCTAATCACCATAGCTCTTGTTTTACCATCATATGAAACCCAAATCCAATAAGGTCATCTACTCATTTTCTCTAAATAGATCTCCTTTGTTAGATCCATTCCAACCTCCTTTATACAACCTTTGTCAATACCCCATACCGCTTTGTAGGCTCGCAATCTTAAGTGTTGGATCTACAACGGTCTTCTACCATTTGCTAGTTTAAATGTGTATTACATGTAGAGACAAATTTTCCAACCTCCTTTACATGACCCTAGTCAATACCCCTATACCACTTTTTGGGATGGCAATCTCAATTGTTGTAGCTACAAAGACATTTTACCTATTTAGATGTGTATTACATGTAGAGACAAATTTGTAATCCTAATACATTTAAGCTACACATTGACCTACACATCACCCAATTGTATACTGCAAGTGTCAATAATTCAAAAAGACATGCATGGATGAGTTTTCAATTGATAGTTTTAGATTAAAATGTTGCTTTCAAAGCATTAGTTGTTGAGACATGAAAAGCACTTAGTCAAAGTTAGTACAAGGAGAATTATTGATTAAGTTGGAGCAATTGTTTCTTTGGTCCCAAACTGGGTTTGAATGGAATTTGATGACTCCTTTGGTTTATCAACTTTAATGTCTTCCACTTCATTGTTTTCTAGTGAGGACATAGCATGAAGAGAGCTTGTGATTGAGTTTTTTCCTTGATGTTGAAATCACCCTTCACATGCATCTACCAAGTTTTTTCTTAGCTAGTGAGGATTTTCCTTTGTGATTGGATGTTGTTAGGAAGTTGAGGAGGTCAGCATATTGTTATTGGGATTATTGAGTTTATGGTCTCTCATCTATTTGGGTAGAATCTCTCTTCTTCTTGATGCACATGAAAAACCCTTACTAGATAGCATGGTCATGGCAAAGCCCACATCAAACGGATATATTCTTGCTATCTATCAGTTGTTCTCATCGTATGGCTCTACTTTATGCCATGACCATTATAAAATAAAAGATAATACAAGTCCATGAGAAGTGGCTTCATAACTTGGAAGTAAATCTTGCAAAGACAAAAAATCATGGCATTCAATAAAACCAAGAAAGTAGCTTCTACAATGAATTTGATGTACAAAGGAAAACAGGGTGCAGTGTACTCCTACACCTACTTGGGTGTGGTTTTCCTTGGACCGCCTTTTAGCTTTGTTACGGAAAAGAGTATACAACTTTGACAACCTTGGAAAGACAATGCTTTCATATTCAATTTCAAGATATTCAGACAAAGATTCGACTTTTTCATACATTGGTTACACCAACACTATTATATGGATGTGAGAGAATGATTTCAACCGTATGTAAAGAATTTTCATTTCCATGTTATCGAAGAATATTCGAGCCAAAAGAACGGTTCCTCACTCAATTATTCTTGCAAAGTTTGGGGTATATCCACTCTTTATCACTTTGATTTTCAAGGTTATCATTATGTTGCATAGACTTCAATGCATGGCAAATTCTTTTTCTGGTCAGAATAGGCATCCATATTTGCCTCTCCAATCGTCTATGTAACTTATTAAAAAAAGATGTAAATCTTGCTGGTATGCAAGAGTTATGACTCTCCTTCAGAAGTTGAATATTGATATAGAAAGACTTCCTCCCCTTGGGTTTTCCATTAATGATCCTCAACTCACTAAACATGAGTTTAACTAGAGTATACGAGAACAACTTGCTAAGTTTTATTTAAAAGTTATATGGTTTGCTCCAAAAGAGTCTTTGAAACCAAAATTTCTTCAGTATTTTCAATATTATTTCTACCTCCATGAAGATCAAAATAAAATTCCTAAATACATGAAGAAGTTGCCTTCATGTCTAAAAAATCCCTTTAGCTCAATTTCGCATTTGCTCTCACCCACTTCAGATGGAATTTAATTATAGCCTTTCACAACATAGTGGATATGTCAGTTGTGTTTTCTTGAGCCTAAAAGTTGAGAGCATTTTATATTCAAGTGTCCCATCTACTATAAACTTCATGGAAGATACTATTGTCTTTTCAAATATTCCAATGGATCTTTAAGGAGCCTCATTTGATATTAAGACCATAAATGTTTAACTTTGTTTATTCGTGAAACACTTCAACTCCGACAAAGAATGTTCAAATTGAAGTCCCTCAAATACAAATAATTACCACGCATATCAATTCTTACTTCCAAATAACTGATTTCAGGAATCTTAAAAGATCTCATATGCAGACAAGTTGGTCCAAATCTGTCAAACAACGTACATTCTACTGGTTCCCAGTTCTTCAACCTTTTGGTAGTTGGTTTGTTGTTTATTTTTTCTTTTTCTTTTTTGGAGATGCTTTTGGCACTCCCTTTATGTATTGGTCATTGTACTGCCTTCTCTATCCCAAGACCATTCTTAGCCTTTTGTGGATATTAATATCTATATTGAATTAAATTAAATTCCTTTAATTATGTAATCAATGAAGCATTTAATAAAGCAGCAGTTTCCTACTTGTGTACCATGTGGTCATTTAGTATAACATAATGCATTGAAAAATGTGAGTTCCCTGTCCATGTGGTATGTGAGGCATTTACCATTATTATGTCGGTGGCATCTCTACAATGAGGATGACCTTGTGTCTAGACAACATCCATATGTCGTCTCAATTATTGACACCTACACTTACAATTACCAAAAAAATATTCACCCTCAAGGCTTTTACTAACTCTTTTGGGACCACTTCCTGGTATAAAAAGTACCAATAGGATGTCAACGTCCTACCACTTGTCTTGCTAAAAACCATAAATTGTTTTTATCAAAAGACATCTGGTTTAGTGAACATTCTGAAATGCATAGGGAAAACCAATTAAACTCTTTTAAGTAAGATGTCATATGCAATAATACAACTTCTATGTTAAACACAGCTACAAAGATTTTTGTGTGCTAAAGAAATGCCCTTTCCATGTCTGAACTGCAGCCAATGATGCATTTCTACTTGCTGTCCTTATCACACTACATACCCTAGTGTCTCAACCCAGAAAAATGTTTTGCATATTATTACTCCGAAGTTATTAGTACAACTTCTGAAAAGTGTTTCGCTGCCATTGAATAAAATGTGACTTGTTTGCAATTACAAATTGTGAACAAAATGCATCTCAAAAGGCAAACACATTCTGATGATAAGATATCATCTAATAGAAGATATCTTTATTATACTGGAGAACTTTTGGTCACTATATTTCCTTCGTCATTAAAAGACTTGTAGATAACCATGCCATCTTTCCTATTTTACATCAGGCTAGTCTCCTCGTGCTTGACAACTCCTATTCCACTTACATTGGACTTTTAGATTTTGGGTCGCACTTTAGTTCACTGCAGGAACATAATGATGGACCAATATAGAAAGGAGCCTGGTAGCAAAGCATAAAGCTGAGATGAGCCCAAATATTCTGACATGAGAGCATCCAATCCTATTCCACTTACATCAGACTTCTAGATTTTGAGTTGCACTCTAGTTCACTGCAGGAACATAGAGATGAACCAATATAGAAAGGGGGGGGACCAGTAGCAAAGCCTAAAGCTGAGATACACCCAAATGTTCTTGCATGAGAGGATCCAAAAATGCAATAAAGTAGAAAAAGGATTACCTGTTTTCATACCCCAGCTTAACAAAATTTGTTAAATAATCTGGAATGCAAGTTGCAAGTAAAGTATATTGGATGAGAATAGTAACAGCCTTTCAGATTTCAAAGGCAAAACAATAAATAGAGACTCCAAAATAAACTACAGCAAAAGCATATCTGTTTATTGGCACATATTCTAAAAAATATTAGCTAAAAGTACAAATTCCATCATAACTTATGGATCCTACAAATTCACATGTGGAGCCCCCCACAACCTGAGCCAGGCGGCTAAAATGCATCGTGTTCTGAGCTGTGTAATGTTTCTCAGGAAGAAGCTGTTGCACATGACGCTTTACGAAACAGCATCATGAAACAGGAAAAGTCATGCAGTATCAGACAAATGACCGCAACATTAGGAGTTCAATAACTGCAAAACAGGGAAGAACAGTTATTTCACAAATGATCCTCATTTCTTAAAATTCAAAAGATCGTACCAAGAAGAAACAAATCACCATACCTCAGTTTGCAAATCTCGCAAAGAATAACCAGTTGTGATGGGAAAGACCAATCAACAAGAACAAGTAAGTATAATAGCACAGGTAATATTCCATCTTGGAGCAGGTATATTTAATTTACACATATGCAAGTGCCCAAATGCCAATAATTCCAATTGTACATTATTCTACAGAGCTCAATAAGACAGATAACTGTCACTATTTGGTACAGGACATCAACAGACACAATCGTAACTCAGATATACGCCAAGGAATTGCGATCGTGAGCAGGCTGAGGTCGGCCGCGTGTAGGCGTAGGTGGCCTCTGTATATTGAGTTCCTGAACAATGAAATGTAAAGAATTATAAGGATAGTTAGAAGTCAGGTTAAACTTTAGAAATCATTCACTTGCTGTAGAATTTTTACCAAGAGACAAAAGGTTACCTGCATCCACATCTCTTCCAAATGGTGTTCAGGAGATGACTCTGGTGATCTAACTGGGGGTGGAAGAGGATGAATTAACTTAGGTACAACAACCAAGTCTCTTCCCAAAACCAGCAATGCACCAGCATTATTTGCTGTGCCTGTGTAAGAATACCAACATAATATTTACCTTTAAGCACCAAAATTCCATTGTTAATAAAGAATAAGCAGATTTCACATTTTTATTAACTCACCACAGTAATTTGTTGCAGAAAACAGGGTAATCAAATGTCCTTGAGCAAATCGTTCAAAACCATCCATTACACATTCATGTGCCCGAATAATTAGCTGCAACTTGTTTTTCTTGCAGAAGTCCAATACACGGTCAGGCTACATAACGAATAAAACAATCCAAGATCAGGACTCAGCTCAAAGAAATCCAAGAGAAGAAGCAAATAAGTAGAAACTGAGTTGCATTGCATCGTCTGAAAGCCAGCTAACATGTGACAAGGAATTTCCATCCTACCTAAACTCCTATGACAAAACTGCAATCATGTCAGACCATGCCCAGACACCTATATAGTATAGAATAGCCAGCTTGTCATTAATTGAATTAACAGGAAGGAGGAAAACAAATTTAGACTTCACATAACTTGGCCATATGCGAATGAAAGTCGAATGAAAGTCGAAGTAAGTTCAAAAGCTCAATTGAGCCATGTTTCACTGGTAAGCTGACTAGGTGGTTATAAAGCTACCCAGGGTTCCATTCCAGCAGAAGACTAGGGATATGGCTTGGTGCAAGTTATGGACAGATTTTGAGGTAACAGTTACCCCTCAGACCTTTGCATCTACGCTAAAGGTTAGTGTGGTTATTGATTTAAGCCCTTAAAGGGCGTGTTTCAAGAAATTACACACGCAAATGAGGACAAAAAGAGTTTGCAATCCAGGTTGTTCCTCAGCACAATCTCTGTACTACCCAAAATAAATACCTTGCCACCTCTCCACATGAACAACAATTCAAATGCAAGGCTACATTCTTACAGAACACTCCAATTCACAAAGTTCTTAATGTTTGAGACCCAAGGATCCTTTAGATAAATCCATGAATCAATCAATATGACAGATCTTTCAGGTGGTAATGTCACGTAGTAATAGGGAGATGTCTCCTGACCCAAGAAATGTGTCTCTGAGACGCATCTCCTAACCGTAGAGATGTGTCTCCAGTTTTGATACACGTTTCCCATATTGTAAATGCCCAAGGAAATGTCTCCAAGGAGCAGAAGCCTTGGTTCAAATGTCTTGGCATCTTCCAGAGACATCTCTCAAATTTCCGGAGATGTTTCTTGACTAGGAGAGACATCTCCCGTAGGATGCACATAAGTCTTCTCATTTTTACATTTACAAAATAGACAGACTAATTTATTTTTTTAAGTAAAGGGATTTTGTACAGCAATGCAGAAGATTTATGGTGAAGGGGAGGATGCATCAATTATCAGGTCTTAGCGGGCACAATTTTCTGGTGGATGGGTGTTTTTGGTAGTAAAGAAGCCTTGTATGATAGATGTATTTGAAAGGACCCAACAGATTGGTGGCACCATAGTTCGCATACTCGTACTCGGCAAATACTCGGCAGACCAAAAAAAAATTGACTCGGCAAAAACTCGGAAATACTCAAGAATACTCGGCAACTTATAAAATACGCAAATTTCTTTAAAAAACATAAATTTTAAGCAACACATAGCTACTTGGCCAATACTTGGGAATACTCAGCCAATACTCAGGAATGCTCGACAATACTCGGCCAATACTCGGGAATTCTCAGCCAATACTCGGCGAGTTAACTGTGGCGAGTTTTAATGGCAAGTATTCAGTTGGGCAAACAAATGGCGAGTACTCACCAAGTTTTCTTACTATGGGTGGCACAACCATGGATATGATGCATGTGAATTACAATCATTTGCTATATGATTACTCTCGCAAGTAGCTAGTTCTTCTACATATGAGAGGAATTGGGGTATTGCCAATTGTATTCATGGTAGGAGTCCATTTATGCGGCAGCAACTAAAAGTGCAAATGGAATTCAATTACTCGGGTAGTAAGACGGGAAATTATCGGCAAACTAAATGACACTAAAATATTCAAAAAAATAGGGGAAAAACTTTTATTATTTCATGCCAAATATGTTGCCTATAGATGAAAACAACCATAATACACGCAAACAAAATTTGTTCAATGTTGCCAATTACAAAATTTTGTAAACATTGCCTTGAACCTAGACTCATTAAATCTCAGAATCTGAGTCAATTGCAATTTACAACTTACAATACAAAACAAAACAATATGAAACTACGAGGCTATAAAATGTGAAGTTGAAGCTCCCATATCCGTTCTCTTGCGTTGGATAATGGTCATTCAATGCCTCATCCAAGGTGGCCAAATCCTCCTTTAAAAATGGTGGCTTCTACTCATAGGCTGCGATCCATTCTGATTCAAGATCAATCCATTGATCATTTTCAGAACTGCCTAATATTATCTAGTCATAAATTCACAATACCTGATTACTATTATGAATCCAAGAAATCCAAATTAATTCCAAGCCATTAGAATTTAAAATGAGCAACTAAGTTATAACCAAGCAAGGTGGTAACTTCTAACCTCGAATTTTTTAAAGGCGAAAGCAAAGGTTGTAAATGAACACCATATCATTCATCACCTTTTGGCTCAGGCAGTTGTGTTTTTGGGAGTGTATGCATTCAAACGAAAACACCAAGAACACTTGCAAGCGAAAGTACTGCAAAGGCTTGCTCAAAATCCGCATTTTCGTCCACCAAAACAATTTAGCTTCTTTTCCAAAGTAATCCCACCATTGCCCTAACATTTAATTATTTACAAAACCAAAATGTATTATAAATTCATAATGTATTTCAAACTTTAATGATATTTAAAAAATGAATTTATTGGAGCTTGAAATAAATATTGAATTTCAAATTTAATATCACAAAAAATTAAAAAACCCATTTACTTATTGGTACACTGGTATAGCTACTTTTTGTTCCTCTACATTAGGGAAAAATGTTGCAATGCGTTTGGATAGGCCGTATGACACCTCTACATCCTTGAATTTTTCGCTAGATAAAAATGTTGGATTTAAATCATATCCAACAACATGAAGGTAACAAATGCCTTTGTCTATCTCATGGCATCAATGATCTCCCATAATGTCAAGTACTAATCCTCATTATTCTCTATTTTTGATCTTATTATCTCCTTCACTCTATTCATAGCCTCATAAAGATGCATAATCCATTGGGGCTTTTTCCCCATCAACCATTCAAAAAGACTTATCAAAAAGAAGGCCTGAAATGGTTGTCATCCATGTGATTGTCGAAGTTGGACTCTACCCACTTAGACGAAACAAACATTTATTCAAGTTCATCTTTTTTGTACATAGGTTTCGCAATGCAAGAAAGTAGGTTATAATTCTAGTTGCACCTAGACAAACAAATTCCTTTGTATCAATGAAAGTCCTCGTCACGTTGAGAATCCTAGTGTAATTGAATCTCTTTCTTGAGCTTCCCTTCTCACTACAAACTTAACCCATGGAAGTTTGCCAATATCTTCTAGGGTTTGTATCAAGGCAATGTGCAATCATAGGCTCCAAAACATAATAGGGTACTTCTCCATCAAGAGTTGCATTATATGTGATAAATTGCACCACATATTGTGGCCCAACATCATTCACAACCTCATCAAACATACCACTTCATCAATTCCATCAACACCAAGAAGGAGAAATAAGAAAAATGAGTAAAATGAGATAAACGGAGGTTCTGGAAGGAACCGCCGCTCTGTGCAGAGTGCGGTTTCAAAACCGCCCTTGTAGGGTGGAGGTCTTGAAACCACCATCCAGCAAGGTCTTCTCATGGTGGCGGTCCTGTCACTTTAGAATGAAAAAGAAGAATGGAATGCGAATGGACGCGAACTTGAAGCGCCCAACCGTGTCTCTTCCCTTCCATGCCCTTTCACATCCTCCAGTGCATGGGAGGACATGGGAAGGCCTATAAATGCATGAAAGGAGCAAGAGAATAGGCATTCGAAGATCCAGAGAGATCAAGAAGCAGAGTTTAATGAGAGCAGTGAGCAAGATCTTCAGTGCTGGAATGGAATTGTAGGAGCAAGGTGTAGAAACAGAGCAAGCAAGTAATTGGAGAGAAGGTTTACATTGTTTCTTCTTTTCATACTTATTGTAATCTGTAATTGTCTATATTAGACCAATAAAAGTGGGAAGAAAGAGTAGTTGCCCTTCCCGACTGGTTTTCCTCCATTGGAGGTTTCCAGGATAAAATTGTTGGTGTTGAAGTTTTGAATTCTTTCCTTCTCTGCAATTTCCTTTCTATAGCACTAGATAATCAGTCACGAAGCTCTAATTTTTCAAGAAAATATGTCATTTTCCAAAGTTGAAAGTAGAACAACATAATTGTGTGATTCGTAGAGTTCCAAAGTAGAAGTTTACAGATCATTTTGGTATCAGAGCTGATTATATATCCAGGACTGTGGTATTCAAATCTTTCTTGTGATTTTGTATGACAGTGACAAGGTCCAAAGGTGAAGAAGTTTTACCTTGCGAGCCAGATATTTCTACAAAGAAGTGGAAACAGAGAATTCGAGCTCAAATGGAGGAAGAGAACTTGGTCCATAGAGTCGAGATGCTAGAGACCATGATGGATAGATTGCATAGAAAACAAGAAGAGCTTTCAGATATGCAAAAGATAGCTTCGGTTAAGCAAGATTCCATGGACTCGGTGGTTCGAGCACTAGCCAAAAAATTTGGTATCGGAAAGAGCCACGAAGAGGAAGAATGGGAAGAGCATGAAGAGACGCCAATTGTAAGCAAGAAGGTAAAATCTACACATACACCTTTTAAAGTTGAAACGAAAGTGGAAATAAAAAATTTTGAAGGACAAGTAGATGCAGAATTACTGGATAAATGGCTAAAACTTTTTTGTAGTTGGAAGTCTACTTTAGTGTGCATAATGTCACTGAGGCACAAAGGGTCACCTTTGCACGTCTCAAAATGGAAGGTCATGCTCTGGTTTGGTGGGAAACCCATCTAGCCACTTGTGAGAAGAAGAAACGTCCTATTGTCAGTACTTGGAAAGGTTTTAAAGAATTGATAAGAGCTAACTTCTATCCTATTGGCCATAAGATTGACATGATGATTAAGTGGCAGTACTTTAGACAGGGCAGCGGTCAAAGCGTGCAAGACTACACTACAGAATTTCGGAGACAAGCCATGTTGCTTAATATGGACTTGGAGGATGAGGACATTCTGACCAAGTATTTGGGAGGACTTCACACTCACCTTTAGAGGAAGGTAATCTCCACGAAGCCCAAGGATCTCAATGAATCTTGTATACAAGCATACTACATTGATGATGAGAAGAAGTAAGGAGAAATAGAGCCAAAGGGAGACCAGTCAACAAGACAGTACGATAAAGAACAAGGGAAGACAAGTAGCAGAGGTAAATGGAAAGGTAAACATGCCACTACTTCTTTGCATACTTGTAAAGATCCTAAGAATTTCTGTAAGAATTGTGATGTAAATGGACATACTGACGCCACATGTTGGAAGTTGCATCCGGAATTGCACCCAAAGCACCAAACCAAGGATTCCAAGAAATCCATGGCCACTGTGAAGATAGAAAGAGAGGTGGAGATTGAGGATGATTCAGATGTAGACGAGAGGCTGGGATGCATGGCCACTAACATGTATGGGGCAGAAGAAGAAGAAGAGATGAGTAAGCTATTTCAAATCAGAATCCAAATCAAGAAGACTAAGGTAAACGCTTTAGTAGATTTTGGTTCTCAGTCAAATTTGATTTCTGATGCGGTTGTAGAACAACTTGGTCTAGAGACTTATGTGCATCCACATCCATACCCACTGGGATGGGTGAAGAAGGGTGTAGAAATACAAGTTACAAGGAAGTGTAAGTTTCAGTTTGGGATAAATACCCAATACATAGATGTATTAGAGGCTGATATTATTCCACTTGATGCATTTGACATTGTCTTCAGGAGTCCTTACTTGTATGCCAGGGATGTTGTGTTCACAAGGAGGGAGAACTGGTACAGATGGGTCAAGGACGGAGTCAGTTTTAACATCGGGGCACACCAGAGAAAATCAAAGAAAACTATGGTAAGTGCCAACCAAGCACCAAGACTTATTCAGGAAAATCATCAGTTTTGTTTGCTTTCATTGGAAGAAAAACAAAATGGGTGTGAGAGCACGGATATTTCTGACCAAAGGATGGAGAATTTGGATAGCACTTGTCAGTTTTTGCAGAAGAAGACACCACAGGAACTGCTCATTCAAGGGGCAAAACAAACTTCCACTATGCAGTCACCGTATCTACCTATGGATTCACTAGACCTGACCGTGGGGCAGCAAGAAGAAGAGGAGATACAAGGAATGGTGGTGACTATAGCAGCAACGTACTTGGGGAGGATTCAGCCAATCCATCTCAAGAGACAAAGATAGGAAAGGACTAAACCACTACAGTATGGGACCTTCGCCATACTTGAGCAGGTTGGAGAAGAAACCTTTAGGCCATACTTCATGCAGATGCACGTGATAGTAAGTTGCAAGAGCTCGCATCCACTAACGCCATCTATGCATGAAAAAGAAGGAAAGATATAAAAGTTACCTTCCAAAGAGGATTGTACTCGAGGCAACTCGGAGGAGGATGTAGCACTGGAGCAACAAACCAGAGATCCACATGAGTCTTGGCAGGTTGGACGAGAGAAGACACCAAGGCAGACCCAGTGGTACTCGAATGAGCACGAGAGGGAGTTGATTCCTCTACCACTCCCCCACTAAGTTTTTGTGGGACCAAAATCCTCCTAAGTAGGGGAGGTATGATCCATAGGGATCCAAAAAAACACACCACTTCATCAGTTCCATCAACACCAAGAAGGAGAAATAAGAAAAATGAATAAAATGAGGTAAACAGAGGTTCTGGAAGGAACCGCCGCTCTGTGCAGAGCGGTGGTTTCAGAACCGCCGCCCTGCATAGGGCAGGTGGTATCCTAAAACCGCCGCCCAGCCAGGGCTCCTAAGACTGCCGGTCTGCTCAGGGCGGCGGTCCTGTCACTTTCAGAACATAAAAGAAGAATGAAACGTGAATGGACGCGAATTTGAAGTTGCCAACCGTGTCTCTTCCCATTCCATGCCCTTCACATCCTCCAGTGCACGTGAGGACATGGGAAGGCCTATAAATGCATGAAAGGAGCAAGAGAATGGGCATTCAAAGATCTAGAGAGATCGAGAAGCAGAGTTTAATGAGAGCAGTGAGCAAGATCTTCAATGCTGGAATGGAATTGTAGGAGCAAGGTGTAGAAACAGAGCAAGCAAGTAATTGGAGAGAAGGTTTACATTGTTTCTTCTTTTCATACTTATTGTAATCTGTAATTGTCTATATTAGACCAATAAAAGTGGGAAGAAAGAGCAGTTGCCCTTCCCAACTGGTTTTCCTCCATTGGAGGTTTCCAGGATAAAATTGTTGGTGTTGAAGTTTTGAATTCTTTCCTTCTCTGCAATTTCCTTTCTATAGCACTAGATAATCAGTCACGAAGCTCTAATTTTTCAAGCAAATCTGTCATTTTCCAAAGTTGAAAGTAGAACAGCATAATTGTGTGATTCGTAGAGTTCCAAAGTAAAAGTTCACGGATCATTCACGGCCTCTAGTGGCTCTAAAAACGGCGGTGGCGGAAAAATTGCATCGCCGGAGCGGGCTCAGTGGTCGCCATTTGTGATGGATCAATTGTAACATCTTGTCTAAGAACATTGTTAAGGGAAGGGACCCAAGAACCCCCCTGGTTCTAAGCTCCGATCAAAAGCGTTAAACTATAAAAAAAAATTATTATTATACTATTAGTAAATGTTACAACCTAATAAACTATAACTATTCTTAATATAATATAGTCTGGTATACCTATAATATCCAAAGTTATTAATAACCTAGTGATAATGACAGTATTAATTAATTAATTCTAATATATATATATAGTAGTATTAATATGTATATATAATTATATATAATAGTGGTCTAATGATATATTATAACTATTAGTAATTATATATAATATAATAACTAGCATTAGTAATATAGTACTAATATTATTTATCCAATAATTAATTACTATTTGTTTTTTGCTCATTGACCAAGTCAAAAATAAATAAAATCTTTTTTTAAAGCTTTTTGGCGTCCAAACATGTGGATCCGCTTGGGATGTCTCGGGTACGTCGAAACATACCCAGGACATATCCGTACCCATATATATCCGTACTCAATACGTATCAGGTAGGTTAGGGGGGGCAGGGGACGAACCCTGGCAACATAGGATTAATCAATATATTTTTCCTTCAAGGTCTGGAACTGCATGGGTGGTTTGAATATTTAATGTACTTGATTAATCCTATGTTGTCAGGTTACGAGTACGGGTTCGATACGCGGATACGTCAATTTTGAAAAAACCTTGGGTACAATACATCTTGGATACGTCCGTACACACACACACGCACACACACACACACACACACGCACACACACATTTTACTCATTTTTTAGTCCATAAGAAATACAAAACTTGAAAATTATAGGATCAATGTTCAAAATATTCAGTATATTATATACTTAAGACTTTACATTTGCATTGATCATGTGGCTGCGATACATATGATAAGTCATTGAATATTATGTCAACATGAATACAAAAAAAAAGATGATTAGCCTACTTGTAATATTAATACTAATATTGATTTAGTATAATAGTTACTATATATACTAAATTAACTTACTATATTAGTTAATTATACTTAGTATTATAACTATATAATAATTACTTAATTATTACTATAATAATAATATATATAGTTATTATTAACTATATATATACACTTTTATTATATTATATAATTAGTATATAGTTAATATATATAACTAATTAGTAATTATAGATATTAATATTATTATACTATTAGTAAATGTTACAACCTAATAAACTATAACTATACTTAATATAATATAGTCTGGTATACCTATAATATGCTAAGTTATTAATAACCTAGGGATAATGATAGTATTAATTAATTAATTCTAATATATATATATAATTATAGTAGTATTAATATGTATATATAATATACCTATGTTCCACGGGGACACGTCCCTTATGTTTTTTAGCTCGTCCCTGTACCGGGGATGTTTCGGAACCTCGAGGACGGGTAGGAAATGTCCCCTTCCCATCCCCAAACTTTACAAATTTTAGGAAACATCCCGGGGACATAAAAAAAAAAATTGGGGACGGCAGGGGGCAGCTGGACGTCCCCGGTACGTTTAGGGGACAGCCCCGGTACGTTTAGGGGACAGCTAGAAGTCCCCTAAACGTACCGGGGACATCCAGTCGTCCCTTGCCGTCCCCTATGCAAACAGCCTTAAAAAACACAAATTATAAAAAAAAACACACTTTTATTTAAAAGTAAAGCAATGTGAGGGCCCACAAGGACCCCCACTTTCATTTCTAAGTGGCCTAAACCTAAAAAAAAACATCAAAACAAAAAAGAAACTCATTTCTGAATAACAAATTTATTACATAAGGTAGTGTTCAAACTTCAATACAATCACTTGGTACAGGGAGGAATTGTCACATCAGTGCCCTTCCCCTGAAATGAATCATCATTCTGTTTATATGACAAAAGAATCAAAGATCCAATGCTTTTTGGTTAAAACACAACTGTCAACTACAACTAAACATAACAAAAGAGTTGATAAGACACTACTAAAAGCCAACAAGAGATTAACAATAACAGAAAATAGTTGGTTACCAAAACAATGTTTATATTTAAATCAATGGTCTGCATTGATTAGATAATTGAGGAGATTGAAGATGAAATGGGCTGGTATATTCCGCTAGTATAATTGAGAGAAATACTTTATATGCTATTAAATGTCACTCCTTTGTTTTGGATATCTTCAATCAAAGCTGCATGCTGGCTTCGTTCAAATGGTCAACAGCAGACCTTTAAGAAGTCATGTGTGGTTAGTCTTAGTTATCATCCATTGGTATAATCTATAAGTTATGAGAGAAATGAATAAAATAGTTCTATTATAAAGTATGGAGCTTATACTTGTAGTCTCTTTAGATTACATGACATTGATAGGATTCTTATCGTGTGATTTCAATTTTGAATTTTCAAGCCTACATGTTGTTTATCATACATCCTTAATAAATTTATATGCTACAACACAATTCAAATAGTTCTATTAACATTTACTTTATGAATGTCTACAAGAAAATATATTATAGCGATTTTCTTTTCATAGAAATACGCCACAAAATGCCAGACCTTTTGGTCTTTGATCTTGGTATATCATATTCTTGTTACAAACCAATTTTTTCCTACACAAATGGGGAGTTTTCATGCAAGAAGACAACGAGGAACGCTTTAAATTTAAGTTTATCAATGTGTTATACTTATCATATGAATACTTGAAATTTCTTATATTTTTAAGGTTAAATGATAAATCTTATGTGAAATTTCAATTCAACTCTAATTTTATGTATTAAGGTTTGCTTTAGCAATGTTATCATATGAATATTTGAAATTTCCTATATTTTTTAAATTTTCCCTTATTTTTTAATAGTCGTCCCCTGCCGTCCCCTAAAAAAAGGCCTAAAAAAAATCCGTCCCAGAAACTTGATGGAACATAGTAGTATACTAATGATATATTATAACGATTAGTAATTATATATAATATAATAACTAGCATTAGTAATATAGTACTAATATTATTAATCCAATAATTAATTACTATTCGTTTTTTGGTCAACGACCAAGTCAAAAATAAATAAAATCTTTTTTTAAAGCTTTTTGGCATCCAAACCTGTGGATCCGCATGGGATACGTCCCGGGTACATCAAAACATACCCGGAACATATCCGTACCCGTACCTGTACGTATCCGTACTGGATATGTACCGGGCACGGTACAGGGGGCAGGGGGACGAACCCTGGTAACATAGGATTAATCAATATATTTTTCCTTCAAGGTCTGGAAACAGTATGTGAGTTAAAACTTTCTACTTTGATTTGGCTAGTAGGTTATATGTTCAAATAGTAGAGGTGGGTAAACGTTTTTTATATGAGTGTTAGTTCATGTTTCAAAACAATTTTTCCATGTATGGTGTTAAATTGTAGACATATAGAGATTTGGAAAATTAAAATTTTCACTCGGGGAAGCTGGGCTGTGCATGCATTGTAAAGCTGATCCCTTCAGATTTCTTTAGAAAGATCTTTCTTTGGATGTGTAAGTAATTTGATCTTTTAAAGCCATTTTTTGGATGAAACGATATATTAGAATGCATTGATGTTCCCATACCGTAAATTATATTTCTTTTCCATTCAGTGCCATGTCCTTCTGCTGAGAGTCATTCATATTTTCTCAGTGTGAAATACCCCCTTCGAGAGAGATGCAACCACTGCTTATCTTTGAAACATTATTTTATTGCTGTATTTAGTCTGCATCCAATCCATGTCACTTCTCTTTCCTCTAGCCTGGTCCCTTGATTCGGTGTCTAGTGTCATACCATCTTGGTTTTCTATCGATTTAATTAATGAGAAAGGAAATTGCATTGCCCATTGAACTTACTCATGTAGTATTATGCATTATTCTCGTTATTTATTTTAACATGCAAGTAGTTAAGCAGATGATATTTGTTCTCTTATCCCAAGGTTTATCTTTATCTATTAGCTCATCCTTTTATCAGATACATAGACTACATCATTCCTTGTTTCAGTGCTCATCTTTGAAATGTTCTTCTATTGCTGCACTTAGTCCACATCATTTCATGCCACTTCTCTTTCCTCTAGTATGGTTTCTTGCTTCAGTGGCCAGTCTCAGACTATCTTGGATTTCTATTGATTTAATCTCTGGGAAAGGAAATTACTATCTTGGTTTTCTATTGATTTAATCTCTCTAGAAAAGAAAATTACTATTTTGGTTTTCTATTGATTTAATCTCTGGGAAAGGAAATTACATTGCGCATTAAACTTGCTCATGTAATATTTTGCATTATTCAAATCATTTATTTTCACATGCAAGTAATTGAGCAAATGATATATGATCTCTTCTCCAAGGATTTAGCTTTATCTATTAGCTCATACTTTTGTCAGATACAGCAACTACATGGTTCCTTGTTTTGGTGCTCATCTTTGAAATGTTTTTTTATTGCCATGCTTAGTCACCATCCAATTTGTGCCACTTCTCTTTCCTTGAGCATGGTTCCTTATTTCAGTGGCCAATATCAGACTATCTTGATTTTCTAGTGATTTAATATCTGGGAAAGGAAATTACATTTCCCATTGAACTTGCTTGTGTAATGTATCGCATTATTCTCGTCATTTCTTTTCACATGCAAATAGTTGAACAGATGATATTTGATTTATTATCCCAAGATTTATCTTATTCTTTACCTATTAGCTCATTCTTTTGTCAGGTACGTTGATTATATAGATCCTTGTTTCAGTGGCCAGAGTCGGACTATCTTCGTTTTCTATTGATTTAATAACTGGTAAAGGAAAGCATATGGTCTGTGGAACTTGCTCATGTAATATTTTGCATTATTCTCGTCATCTCTTTAAACATGCTGTACTTGAGAAAATAATATTTAATCTCCTTCCAAGATTTATCTTTATCTACTAGCGATCGCACATTAAATTGAAAAGTACGCCAGGAGGGATGTCAATGCTTCAATTTGCTAGAAAAAATCAATATCCTAATTTTTTCTTTTGAGACACTGTGGTATTTTGTCAGACAATTCAAGTGCCTTCTGCATGCTTCCACATTTTGCATAGATTTTTTATTTTGAGCAGATGATGCTCAGGGACAACGCTTGCGCCGACTTATTCATCCGCCAAGTTTGATCCTCAACCGTTCAGGGGTTGCATACATGTTTGTAAACGCATTTGCAACAAATGATGACACAAATCTACTTTTTATTATTTCTTGATGGCTCTCCATACCCTGTTCCTAAGCTCCCATTTTGCCACAAGCTGTGAGGATGCTGGAAAAAGTTGCAGAGTTCCACTTTACTCCTTCCAAATGCATTTTCCTATAAATCTCCGAGGCTTTATCAAGAATTCCATTGTGTGCATATTTTACAATCATAGTGTCCCATGACACCACATTTAGTTGAGGTATTTGGTCAAATAATTTGTATGCTTTGTGTATGGTTCCACATTTTGCATACATGTCTATCACAGTTGTCACAACTACAATGTCTGATAAAAATCTGCCTCCAATTATTTTTTGATGGATCTCCATACCATGATCCAGAGCTCCCATTATCGCACATGCTGGGAGGATGCTGGCAAAGGTTGTCAAATAAGGAGAGTTCTATCCTTCTAGATGGTCTTCATTGATGTGAGCATCACAGTTGCACAAATTATTATTATATTCTTTCCTTTTCATGGAACCTTCTCTCCTTTATCTTATTTAGGCCAAGTGAAGGAAATATACTTGCAACATTAAAGGTCAACAAAATCTGTTTGGAAGACGGGGTGCTTTTTCCCCTTTCCACGTCGTATTGATTCTTTCTTAAATAGCATCTTCAACGGAAATGCACTACAGTAAATGCATGCATATTCTTTTCTACTGGGCTAGTGGCTCTGAATGTTACTGAGTAGCCAATAAAGTTTTGGCAAAATTATTTTACGGAGCGAGCAACCATATATTTGTGAGGATAATGTGGTTTTCCATAGGAAGTAAGCTTTCTGGATTCTTTAACAGTAGAGGTTTGCTCTGATATATATGATCCTGCAAAAAAATTGATCTGTTCTTCAGGGGCAACAATGCTTCATTTGGTTCTTTAATTAATAAGAATTTTGATCTTAGGCTGGGTCTATAACATCTTCTTTTCCTTATATTTTCCAGCCTGATTAAAAGAGGGTGTGTATATCAACCAGATGAGCAATTCACCTGCTCAAATGAGAGAAGAAATATCTGATGGAGTTGGCATTTGTCAGGTAATCTCAAAGATTCCTGTTAACAACGAAGCTCCATGGAGAGATCTGATTAATGTATGTGGAAAAGCAGATAGTATGAAATCCGATCTAGGTCTTCAAATGCGAGTTCTGATCATGTTTACACTTTACATTCTACATTTTAAGGTATCATGAGCAACATGACATGATGAGCGATCATGTTCTATATCATAGAGGTTTGGATGATCTCTATGAGATGTTGAGGTGCTGATTTGGAATATCTAGGTGAGATCAAGGAGATTAATTGCCTTTCGGTAACGGAAAAATTGTTCTCGCAGCAATTGAATGATGTTCATTGTAAGAAAAAAATTCATTGATTCTCATTCCAAACTTTAGAAGTGCGATTCAATTTTATCGCTCATAAAGTTAAATTCGCGTTACAAAGTTGCAGAAAGCAGAGCTGTAATACAGAGATCTATAAATCAGAGTCAGACTCGCTCCTCTAACCAACAAGATGATTATAATGAGATAAAGAAGTACCAACAACCAGAATTCCCACTCCCCACCTTTCTAACACCTGGTGGATTTTTAAAACAAATTTACTCTCATGTATTTCAAGGATGGCCAAAGGCTTCCCCTTGTATGGAATTTGAAAGGCAAGAGAATTCCCTGATATGGAGTTTGAACTGCCAAAGGCTTCTGCTTATATTGAATTCAAGCTGTCAGTGAAGAAGATCCGGCCATCTACAATCAAGTGAGTGTGTCATCAGCGTCACCCAGTAAATGGTTGCAGATGCTGTGAACGTCCATGCCCCCATTAACAATTCTTGCATACTCCCATGCGCAGCCTTTCTTCTTGTTGTGCAAATGGAGATCGTTGAAAGTAAGGGTGTAATATGAAGCTTGTAACAGGAGAAAGATGACGGAGCTGATCAAAATTTGTTGCATTATCGCAAGCTCAATTGGAAGTTTTGTTGTCATGTCCAAGTCCATTGTGCATGTCCCACATAGACAGAAACAAACAATGACAGAAGTTGTTCCACATGGTAACTGACGATTAGCCAGGAAAGTAGACAAAAGATGCAGTAGGGATTCCCCATAGAGAAAGCCTCCGGAAAATTAGCTCATCCTTTTGTCAATTACCTCATCTACATTACTTGAGATACTGTGTTGGTAGCGGAAAGTATAGTTTGGAAACTATTATTTTACACCTTGCTTTAAGGATATGTTATTCCTCTTCGTTTGATCATCCAAATAAAATTAATACATGGTAACTAATATTAGCTTTAACATATATGCAACATCAAGATTAATGAGCATCTATTGATTCCTCTTTTTGCTATGAAATTATTTTCCTAGATATTTTCCCCCAAGATTAAGTACCATGAACATGTATATTTAATTGAATACCCTAAACATCAATTAAGCCCACCGATCTCCTTTGCTACTTCACATTTTATACCTAGTCTAGCTGTAACTGTGTGTTTGAGTAAAAATGATCTCCCAGTGTATTCCACGGTGACCACTTATTCTAAAACCAACAGCTTGAATGGCAATGGCTCCCTCATAAAGACGGGAGACATTCCAACTATCAGAGATCAGATCAGCTTTTTAAATAATTATAAGCCAAAAAAAATCATACTAGTTAGGTTGCTTCCGTCACAAACCCTCCAGCTACCACTCAACAATTAGTTAACGCAATTTATTTGGTGTTGGAAGATACTTTCTTGACAACAGTTGACTATAATTCCTTTTAACTAGTGATGAATTTGTGACCCAACTCATTAGTTCTTATGCTGTAACCTCGTGAAAAATTTCAGCCTTAAAGTGCAACAAGAAATTGTGACTCAGAAAAGCACCACCTCATTACTTTCATGCATATATAGCAATGCATGTACCAACAATGCCCATCCCCCTATCATCCTTAGGCACATAGTAGACTGCATAGGATTCTCGAATTCATATTGTCGGAAGAAAAACTGAGCCATTATCAGCTTTAAGATGCAAAATATAAGGGATATAGTGGACGGAAAATCTTGAGGCATCTGACCTGTGAAATATTCTTATTCTTTGTCATAGCTAATTGCTATATGAAAGGTAGGGAAAAACCTACCTGCTGTCACAAACATCATTTGTGTTAATTCGTATTGACGTATGCCCATTCAAATAATTATTTTTATTTATTCTAGAAAAGTTCTACGTGTTGCAAATAGAAGGATTCATTTAAAGCTAACATAATCAGTACTTGACAATGCAATCATGCATATGCATGCTGACATTGGCACCTGAAATTTTAAGATGTGCAAAATTCCAGCATGCTCAATGAAAGGGTTCCCATTGGCATACGTAGTCATATTTTATAACCCCTCCACCCATGATAGATTCTGGCGTGCAGCAAATTAACATTGAACATTCAAATAAAATCCCAATGGATGTAATTATTGCAAAATAATAGTGTGACCAAGGAAAAAACCAACTCAACAAACATAGAGAAACTGGACAAACTCAATTCTAAATATATGCCATACCCCAAATGTAACCAGACCTGGACCTCTGGCATTTGGTTGCAATCCTTCCACACTATCATTCTCAGTTGGATCAGACCTGTACATGCAGCACCAAATTTAAGAGTGCTAACGAGCTTAGATTTTTAATCCGATGAGCAAAAACACAATTAGTATGAGGGAGAAATTCACTTATAGAAACAAATAAAACAACTCAAATGCAGGAAAAAACTATACCACAAAAGATCCATAAGAACAATAGATCCAGCATCCATACTTATTGGCCGTTGCAGGCTCTCAATCTGTTCCAAATAATTTATAGACCTTCCAATCCCACCATGCATACAGATGATTTTTTTTTCTATGAGTGCAGCTAAGGGAATCCAATTAAAAAGCTGATTGAAGCGTGTCCATGCCCATATGCCATCTTTCTCCCCCTGGAATGGAAATTGATTATATAAGCAGCAGTGCAATAATTATAAAATCTAACAAAACAGATTCTATTATAAAATTCTATGGAATTTGTAAGGATTATGCAATTATACCATCCGTTCAATGCATTCCAGTCGAAATCCAAAAAGTGCATTGATGTCAGCAGCTTCATGATTTCCGCGAATTAGATGTACATGTTCAGGGTACTCAATCTGTGAAAAGGAAAAAGATGAGTCAATATTCATGCCTAAAATGAGATCTCAAAAGATGCTTATTTATGCCACATATATGTTAAAGCAGACATTTAACACCATGCATAAGAATACTTTTGTAATCCTTTATAGATGAGAATGACATGCCTTAAGAGCGAGGAGCAAAGTAATAGTTTCCAAACTGTGCTGTCCCCGATCGACATAATCTCCCAAAAAGAGGTAGTCAATGTACCTGACAAACAGATGACCTTAAGTAATACATAAATACAATTCTTGGAATAAGAGATCAAATGTCATCTGCCCAACTACTTGTGTGTGAAAAGAGACAAAGTGACTAATGAAAAAGAACACAATCAAAATCAATGGGTAAGGTGCTTTCCTCTATCAAAAACAAAACCTATATATATACTGTCACTGGCCCCAGAAACAATGAACCGTCTTACAAATAAAAGAAGTGGTATGAATAGGATGTTCATTAAAAGCAGCAATAAAGAACTATTTCAAAGAAGACAAAAATGGCCTCTCTCAAAGGAGCGCTATCGCATTAAGAAAATGTAAATGAAAGCACCTACAGAAGAAGATATTGCATATATGATATAATGGATAAGAAATTTAATTTACAGTAAGAACACCAGAGCACCCCAACATATCATTCCATCTGTACAAAAATGACCAGTTCAAAAGTTTGAATCACTAGCATGGCCAAAGGAAAACCTTTTCAAAGATATCTTTAAGGATCAAATTTAGATTGCATGCAGAACCCATCTTTCCAGACCAATAATTTGAGGGAAACTTTAAATTTGCCAAATCCATATGTATCTAAAATTTAACATCATACCAGGCAAGTTTTGAAGCACGAACCATCACTCTTAAATAAAAAAGTATACCACTTCCACATTAGAACATAATTTACCATGCCCAAAACAATTAGAAATTTTTACTCACGTGATGTCTCCAGCTGTTGAAGGAAATCCATACTCATCAAACAAGCGCATTAAATCCCCAAACTGCCCATGCAGATCCCCAAATATTTTGACCGGAGCCCTTAATTGTAAGACTGTTGGCTCCTGCATGAAAATTTGTTCTACAGTATAACAAAGCTCACCCACTTCATAAGAATCCAAGAAGAATCGCCTATTTGCAGGAGGCCTCCAGTTACGAGGCTTAAGCAATGAAGCAATCACCTGAACCATAAGAAATCCCAGATCAGAATGTCCTTTGAGAGTCCCATGTCAAGCAGTCATCATGATGCTTTATAGACTATACCTACCTTTTTATGCAAACCAATCGGAGATTTCTGCCTGTTAAGCAGCCTTTTAGCACCCTGTGCCTGATCCATATTCCAGGGGCTCATTCTCCTGCCTTCATTCTCAAACTGATCCAAAGATAGTTGCCGCACAAGATTACCAAGGTTTCCTACTGGTTCTTTAGCAACCACGACCTAGATTCATATGTGATATTCAGTAAATGCTAGTCGCATTCAAAAATAATTGAAACGCGACCTAAAACCAGTGGAAGCTAAAGATAAAATATATACTGCTCTGTGGTGAAGGCGGACATCTGATTCAAGAGGCTCGTGAGACATCAAGGTAGATCCTGAAGCAACAACATTTTCACTGGCTTGATCAGAACATTCATCGCTTTCTATTGGTTCCTCCCCATTTTCCGTCTTGTTTGTTGCAGCTGCCTTTGCAGCTTCCCAATGTGCACTCACTGCTTCAGCTTCAGCAGCAGATGCCTTCTCCAGTTCCTCGAGCCCTTTTTTACTCATGCTGAAAGTACAATCAAATTAACAAACATTTGTTGGCACGAAACATTGGATTGAGAAACAGTAACACCTGCAAATTACTATAATTTTCCATGCCACGTAATAGCTTCATATACTGAAATAATAATAAAAAAATAGCCCCCGTAGAAAAAGTTCAAAGTGCATGGCAGTATAAACCAAGACAATACCTGGGAACACCTGAAGAGCCAAATTCTGGACCACCATCCTTTGTTACATCTTTATTCCCAGATGCTGCAGGAATTCTATAAGTCTGCTCAACCATGTAATATTTAGCATTATTAGAATTTATGGCAGTGCCAGTGGATACAGAGGTTCCTGCATGCATTGCAGATAATCTACTTACTTGTGGAGAATGGTCTTCTGACACTAGAAAATCATCAAGCAGCATCTCTGCAAAACACAAAGTATTTATGAGATGCAACATCATTAAGCAATCAGAGCTCAAAGTGTCCTTCAGAGTGAGCCAGCCAAATTCTGAGGAGAGACAACCTCATGTTACATAATATCAGAGCACCTATGCATAAACTATTCCACGTGTTATGCATGGGTGGTAAATATATCACCAGTAATCGATAACTTACTGCAACCACATTTCATTTGAATCTAGCATATAGAGAATGAGAATACTTGCTATGGTTAACTCTTTGTGGCTTTGGGTTATTAGTTCCTTTAGTTACAGAGATGTTGGCATAGCTGCATCAATATATAACTTCAATGACTTTTGTAACTAAGTTTCTTCTCCATCAAATACACCTTGATCCATACTCTTATCTCATCTTGGATGGTGATGAACCTGTATATCATGTTTTGATTTGCTAATTCGTAGGTTATACACATTTCATCGATCTCCAACAGAATTTTGGAATCAAGACAATATCCTGAAGAGAGGGGGTCAAAAGAATGCATTGACATCTAAAACTTCTATCTACACAAACCATATTTTAATTTAGACACAGATTAGGAAGGGTATTGTCTGACAAGTGACAATAAGAATCCACAATAAGGAGGCTTCACATAGTTATATAGATGTATCACTTCAGTTAACACGAATCTCAGATGAAGCAAAAAAAAAGGGCCATGATTTGATCAGAAAAGCCCACATCTTACTTTAGAAGTAAGAAAATTGATTCTGTACAGTTTATAAACACTGATGGACTGAGTGATGATATGTATAACTTAGAGATAAGTTGGAAGTATATATGGTGCAGCTTGTGCCCATTTGAGGCACGAATTTGTTGGTGTTGCATGTGTCAAACTACTTGGCATGTCCACTCTAAAGAAACACTAGAGGACTAGTGATGATACGTACAACTTAAAAGAGACATGTTGGACATATACATGGTGCACCTTCTACCCATTCGAGGCACAAATTGGTTGGTGGTGCATGTGTCAAACTACTTGGAACATCCATTCTAAAGATAGTAACCCAACGTCAGGGCAATTCAAATGGCATGCTACCCGATGCATATTTTATTCACTCTTGAATGCCCAGTGGTATATATCCCAACTCATAGTGCATGTGGTATATATAAACCACATGGAGGACCAACTCATAGTGCATGTGGTATATATCCCAATGCCACATGGACCAAGTTCAACCAACTTGCCAACACACCACAACAGCCTACAACTCGCGGCCAAGCTGACCGAGTTCACAGTCGAGTTGCACACATGCAACGCATAGATTAAAAAAACCATGTTAAGTGTGGCCTATACCATGTCCAACTCCTTGGCCAAAGGGCTATTTCAAGTTTTTGTTGGTTTGCTGCGTGGTCAATGTGGGATAATATCCCAAGAAACATGGTTTGTAAACTTATGTGCATGCCTTATTAAGGCTTTGTGGCTGAGACCCACGCGTAATATGGATTTTTATGTTAATATTAGTAAAAGGGATGGCGCATGGAGGGGGATTCCAATCCCAATTAATTTGTTAAAAAGATAACACCTTAACCGTCATACCATGGCCTTTACAAACATTATAAAAGCCGTCAAATTCCTTTTAAAGAGGTAACTTTGGTAGTGGACAGCCCCTATTGGGAGCAAGAGAGAGAGAGAGAGAGAGATGATTTTATTACATGGAACTATTGGAGACAGAACCAGAGCTTTTTAGAGCCTGTGTAGGGACAATTTTGCAGGCCAAAGAATTATTAAGATGTCATTATTATTGTACAAAAGTTATTTTACGTCAATAATCGATCAGTTTGAGAGCTTTTGCAAACCCGGAGACATAGGGCAAACTCCGTTATCATCTTGGTTTGCATTGTTATTCTGTTTTTCCCTTATTTGCTCATTGTTTGATCAGTTGTAATACTGTTTTTAAATTATCAAACCAATTTTAAGAAATTTACGGGAAATTGAGAATATTGTATGAAGTATCCGAAAACTGGGAATTTGATAAGTGAGTCACTAAATTCATTTTCCGGATCACATGCACCTCTTTTGTTAAAGCCAAAAACATTGAGACAAAAATGCTTGCGGTCACTGTCCAATCTTTTCAACAAAGGCCATCCTTTGACATTCAAGATGTAATACATAACATCTTGGGATCCTCCCATATTTGTGTACCATATTACAAGGATTATTAGATGGATTGTGGCAATGAAATGACGGTAAGGAGACGAGATTAGTCCCACATGACCTTGCAACAGATCTCAAATTTCGATATGGCTAACATTCCCAAGGGAATGATTGATGATGGAAATGTTTTGGACCCGGTATATGTCCAAGCCCAAATTGAACTTAGGTCCCTCCATCGTATAGATTGGACCAAGGCTGAGTTGAGTCCACCTCTTTGAAGGACAGAACTAGCATGGTGGTGACATGAACTCTACATTGGCTTACTGACTAGGGAATCACACCCAAAAGGGAAAAGCTACAAATTCCAAGCAGGTTCTTTGATGCAGGTGCTCCTACCAAAACAGGTGAGCATAAGCAAGAGGAAGAGTCATCACAACAGAAGGAGGTGAGCTCCCCTAAAGATGATCAACCCTTAGACACTAGCAAGGGAAAAGGTAAAGAAGTCATTAAGGAAGGGCCAATGGTATGAAATTTAAGATTTTAAGGAGAAGTGGCGGGACCCAAGGTACACTTGAGTCTACTAAGGCCCCCACCTAAGTACAAGCTATTGATTTAGACCCTTTATCTCCTGATCTCACTTTAACTACTTCCCAATCTTTCTTGGTTGTGGACTCCGCTATTGTTTCAACACCTGTTGGCCCTCCATCAAGATCAATTGTTGTTGTGCCTCCTCTAGGATCAATTGTCGGTGCCCCTCCCCTTGTCGTCATTTCCTCTACTTCGGTGCCTTCTTCTCCAAGCGAAGAACCATCTCCAAAATTGGTTCTTTCTCCTAGGGTTTCCACTCCACCTCCATTTTCACCTCAGCATTCTTCACCCCCTCCTCTATCTAGTCCCAAGGTCATATCATCTTCCCCACCTATTGCTTTTGTAGTGGCCCCTATTGCAACATTATGTCTTCCCCTCCCCTCCAAATGATTCCAACCCTAGTGTTGGGTTCGACAAAGAAGATTCACAGCAACTAGGATCAGCTCGGGGAGATCCACAAGTTCCTAGTTGGTTAGATAGTGTGGCCTCAAAGCAGAGGAAGCAAATGGTCCCACTAAAGGAGATTGATTTCAGTGCTTTATACCTATAGCAGCCCTCTTCTATAAAAACAAGGAAACAAAAAACGGTTTCCATAATAATAATAGACGAGGGCGGTGAAAAACATGTTGAAGTGGCAGTGACCCCCACAGGTAAGAATGAAGAAGAAATTTCAGTGTCGGACTATCAGATTTCCAAGGTTCGCCTATGGGAGGTCACAAGGGAAGGAGCAAAGCAAGATGTACAAGTTGCCCTTGGCACCATATTCAACAAAATGGACAAGGACAAGGAAACAAAGGAGTAACAAAGGAATAAGGTGGATCAGCTATTTGCCTTTATTCAGAAAATAACTCAACCTGTCCAGTCATCCCCCCTCCTCTGACCTTCACAAATTTAGAGACTATCACAATGGTAGAAAGAATTGGTAACATGGGTCGTGCTACCAGTGCCTAGTTTGATAGACTCATTTCACAAGGCAAGACCATTGATCCAAAATTGAGACTGAACCAGAAGCTATTGGAGCCAATGAGGAGCAGCATCAGGAGGAAGTTGATATCTGGAAGGCATATTTGTGCAAGTTGGAAGCTTTTCAGAAAATTAAAACAGATGTCCGTATCAAAGGAGTAATGAAAGAAGAGGAGCGTGGAAAAAGTTTCAAGCTTCATGATGTTGTCATCTTCCATATTCACATCTTGGATAAATGCCTTGTCAAGCTGAGAGAGGCAAGAAACGAAGCCATAGAAGTTTCAAATGATATTGCCGAAGTGATAAAAAAAACTTTCTTGCAACTACTATGATAAAGACATGGAGTCGCTTCCTGTTGAGACAATCTTTGATCAATTCAGGAAACTAGTAGAAGGAGAATCCCCCAGATCTTCCTTTGATCTTGATTCAATTGACAAATTCGTCAAATACCATAATTTTTGATAAATTCGAGGAGGATCTGAGGAAGTGTCCAGCAAAGGATGATTGATACAGGTATGCAGATCGAAATATGTACCAAATATCCACAAGGCCCTGACGAAGAGCTAATCCAAGACATGTTCAAGCTTTTCAACGCTTATAAAAAAACTCAAGGATTCCCAACCTGAAACAATCATTGCACAGGATGATGAGGGAAAGCAGCTGCAAAAGGAGGATTGATAATTTGCAGCATGTCATTTTGGTTACGCATGTATTTCCGTGTAATTTTGTAATCGTAAATCAGAACTTCCTGATTTGCACATGTAAATTGACTTCGTCAATTTGCAAGATCTAAGAAAGTGTTAATTGACTGTCAATTTACAAGTTGGATACATGTTGATTTTGTCAACACACAAGTCGAGTACAAATCGACTTACAAGTCCCCATTATTAGAAATTTTGACTTTGTCCGAGCTGCATGTAACCTTCATTGTAGGGATTGTGTTCTTATAAATATGTGATCACAAGTTATTGAAAAGGATCTTTTTGGCTAATAGAAATTCTGAAGAAAAGGGTGTGGAAGCTTTGTATTCAACATATTTTTATAAGCAAGAGAATAAAGAGAGAGACATTCAGAGTTAGTTTTATGATTTTGTCTTTTTGCATTACTATTTACTCTTATGTTCAAATGATAATCAACTCTTGTTATGCCAGTATTCTAAATTAGTAGATAATCATTGTTGTTAACTAATACTTGTGTGATTAAAATAAGGATCTGTATTTGCCTATCGGAAAGCACAGGTGATACCTCTCCTTTCCTTGCCCTACTCTCTTCCTATATTCCTCTTTTTATTCCCATTTTCCTACATTACCTTTCTTGAGTATAACATCCTTGGGATGAATTCCCAATCCGCCCAGGAATATATTAGTGTAAATATTTACTTCCCATGCATTTTTAGTTAATCAATAAAGGGCACCTCCCCATTATAATAGATAAGAAACTCAATCTAATTTACACTGTTGCTATAGCCCACCATTTTTCCCTTGCAAAACAATTTATCAACACTCTATGAATAAGGTTTCATGGATGTTAGCTGAGCAAGAGGAAGTTCAAGATCTTGTGGTTCGTTTATCTGCTGAACTTTACCTTGGCCCACATGAAGAAATTTTATCTTGTCTTGTAGATTTAACTAGGCTTAGTAGGGGGTCTGTTGCCTTCATGAAGCACATTATACTCCTAATATTTTCATGGTCTCCTGCTGGAGTTACAAGTGCTGTGCTTGGGGCAGTTTCAATTTTTTATCCGCAAATTTGAAAAAAATAACATCTGTAAATTGTTTCAGCTACTTGGAAAAGGTTCTTGTGGGTTTCCCAGTTCAGAGATCCCACAGAAATGAGGAAGCTGCAAAAAGTGTTCGAGTAGCCAATGCTTGAGGGGCTATCTGAGTCACTGCAGAGACAGGATAAAAAAGAGGCTGTAGACTGCATCTCATCCTTTCTCAACGTTTAAGAAAAAGAAATATATTGAAGCCTTGGCAAATCAATGAGCTCATTTCTAGGATGTCATTGCTTGGAATGATAGTTTATGAACCGACTTGTGGTCTAGGGTATGATAGGTCTTTCATTAGCTATTTTGCAGAGCAGTTCTGCATGTTAAGATAGAATATCTGGAAACATTTGCTGCTAGCCCCAAATTTGAGCAACTTCCCTAAGGCGAGCAGCAACTTGTCTCAATGTTTTTTCCCCTGAGAAGCGGTACCTTCTTCCCCTGCAGAATGTTGTCTTGTTTTTTGTTCGACCGTAACTGAACCATGGCATCTGGTTTAAAAGTTGCTCATCATGAATTGAGCTTCATCCATTATTAATGGCTGCAAATTGGGTTGGTCAAGCTCAATCAATTTCCTAATCGGTCAAATCTGCAAGAGTTTATTAACTATGATCTGTTCCTGGCCTTAGGAAGACAATAGTGACCATGATTCTGCTATGTTATTGGTGTTATGACAGCTGCTGGCATGGTGTGCTAATACTGGAATGCCTGGATGATCTGGAATGATGCCTTCAATATCTGTTTTACCTGGATGTCATAAAATAGTACTATCAAGTTTTAGTTTCAGAAGAGAAGGGGGATGTGGTTGTCAACGGAGTTTGGGGGGATTATGATATAAGAAAGCTTGTAATGAAGTGGGAGTCACAGTGTTGAACTTCCCCAGTTTTGAATGATGAGTGTGGCTCTAATGTTATAATTATTGATAGATAGTCGTTAGTAGGCATAACTTGATATGTTTCTATTTTAAGTTATTGATTTGGGTCTAGTTCGGATTCGGATTCGGGTTCTAAGAACCGGATTCACCAATAAAGTGATTATTTTTGGCATTGGATACAGCTGTACAAAAACTATATAAAAAATAAAATATATATATAGAAATAGTAGCCTAATAAATAGGAAATTACTGACAGTATGCATACAGAAAACAAAATAACCACAAAATAAAAATACTAACTGAATGCCAAATGTCATAATAATAATAAATCTTAAATGTCATGCGCTAATCATACTTAATTACAACAATTAACATTCATAGTCACCTTTCACTTCATCAAGAGCATCAATATCAACATTGACATCGTGAGGTGGCTCACTAGAACCACAAGGTCTGCTACTCACGCTGGCCAAGCTATTTATCGCAAAAGAGTCAATGTCAACTGAGTGGTGGAAAATGGAAGAATTCAGGTCAACTTCCTTTGAATCTATGTCCCAATGCTTTGACGACCCTTTCTTGTACTCAGATTTTATCTCGTCTTTTTGTGTTTCACTTAGATTTTAGGGTTTAAAAAGTGTTTTTTATTATATTTCATAATCATTGTTACGTTATGTTTATTTTTGAATAAAAAGGAAAAAAAAAGTTTTTAGGCTTCATTCCTCGTGGATGCTTCCTAGGGATCGTAGACTCACCTACGTTCTTTTGTAGGAGAACTCAAACTAATCCAAAACCCCTAGACTGCACCCTACCCAAATGTCATAAAACCAGACACATACCCCATACCCAAGCCATAATAGGGCAGGGTCATACTGCAAACCCAGCCGCATCAATATTTTAGCAGCATTTCTAAATGCTTATTTACATAAAAGAAGCCCATACTAATAGACTAATAAACTCAAAGACATTTAATGTTTCTAACTCCCACGTACCAACTTCCAACAATCCAACTCTTTAATTCATTTTAATCTTATATCTAGCCCTCCGATAACCACTTTGCATTAAGATTGGACTTGATTTATTACAATAACCCTAGTTAGCATACCAACTATAGCAATACATTGAGCAGTGCTATCACTTCTCTATCAAACAAGATGTAGGAGAACCCGTGTGAATCTGGGATCCCCAGGCCACACCCTACCCAAATCTCAGATAAACGAGACACACAGCCCGTAACCCAAGCCATACTAGGGTAGGATCCTTCTACATACCCAGCCGAATCAGGATCTTAGTAGTATTTCTGAATCTTTATTTACATTAAAAAATCCTATACAGATTGACTAAAAAACTCAAAACACATTTAGCCATTCTTACTCCCACATACCAACTTCCAAAAATCCAACTCTTTAATTTATTTTAATTTATAAGTAGCCTTCCAATAACCTGGTTGCATTAAGATTTGACTTGATTTATTATACTAACCATAGTTAGCATACTAACTATAGCAATACATTGAGTAATTCAATCATTTCTCTATCAAACCGGATGCACAGAACATTAATGAGGACATTCTCGTGCAGTCAAGGATGGGATGTCATCTAAACATCAGTCCATTCCTTACAGCAATGGACTAATTTACTCAACTATGGGCACCCACACACAAATTTACACTAGATAAGAGACCAAGATCACAACTTTATTCACTGTTGATGACAAAATTACAAAGTTAGGCGAACACACACATCTCTAGTTTACCCTTGTGTTACAAACACAAAGAAGAGCAAAATACAATATGAGTCATGTTCTGGACTTGACTCAACATTCTACTCCTTTGCTATCTCTAAACCACATTCCACCACCCTAGCAACCATGAAGCTCCTTCTGAATCGACCTTTCATGCTTTTTCATTTCTCTTAGTCTTGGGGTGTCTATTCAAAATCCCTCTTTCTTGAAAATGCTCCAAATGACGAACTGTCATTTTAGCCCCATTACTTTTTCTTATGCATTAGCTGCAAGCGAAACCTCCGCTGACCTCAAACTGCCAATTTCACAACTGCCACCTGTAGTAACTGACAGCTTTGCAACTGCCGCCTACAGTAACCGATTGTTTTGTCATGAGATAAGGAGTGATTCAATTCTACCATGTTTCATGACTGAAACCAATTTCTTTGCGCTTCCTATGTTTGACTAGGGTCCTGGGATCATAGTTCAAAAAATCGTTATCAGCGATTAATCGGCAGGCCAAATTTTGAATCGGAAATCGGGAATCAGCAATTTATTGGCATTAATCGGCAACTTTATCGCTACTTTTAAAAACATTTAAATTCATAAAATAAACTTAAATTAAATGTAAAAACATTGTTAAATGATGCGATAAGTGACTCTATAGAATAAATTATATAAAAAAATATCATTGTATTCACTATTAACAATAAATATATTTATTATTACTAATTTACTATTAGTGTCACGAATAGTTATATACTATATATTTATTATTACAGTTAGTATTACTAATTTCCTATTACGTGTATAGTTACTAATATTATAAATATACTTTTACTAATAAAGTAAAAGATTAATGTCACGAATAGTTATAGACTATAGTTATTATTACTATTACTAATGTTCCAAGTAAAATATCATTGTTCTATGAATATATTTATTATTACTGTTACAACTTACTATTACGTATAGTTATACTTTTTTTTAATTTTAATTTAATTACAGTCTACTATTATACATTGTATAGTTCATAGATTCAACTATTAATAAATATAGTATATTATATATGTTATACTATAGATTCAACTATATTATATATGTTTGACTATAGTATATTGTATAATACGAAGATTGTATACTGTGAATCTGCTGGCTAGGGCCACGAACAAGTGATAAGAAAAAAAACAAGATCCATTTCTCTTTGAGCTGGTTGGAATCCCACAAAACCACCACAAATCCCACTAACCCAGACATGAATGGGCACGAATGGAGAACATACAAGTCGCAACGGCAAAAACAAGTCGAGTGCCCTCCTACCCACGTCGAATGCCTACGAATGGAGTAAATGCAAGTCGCGGTAGCAAAAACGAGTCGAGCAAAGAGAAAACAGGAGAAAAAACAAATTGATTTGGTCTATTTTCGTATTTAACCCTAAGCCACGATTTTCGACGAGTTTAGCCACGATTTTCAACGATTTTGTAGGGTATTTTATCGCAATTTATCGCCGATTTATCGGCATAACAAAAATCGCGATTTTTCATAAAATTAATCATTTTCATGCTTGTAAACGATTTATCGCCGATAAATCGCGATTTTTGAAACACTACTATATTTTTTTGGTTGATGCATGATTGCCAATTCACCATGGGTAAAGTGAAAAATCCATGAGCTCTTGCTAATGAACCTAGAATGAGCTCTTCCAAGTGTTTGTTGTGCTTGTCCATCTCAGATGCATTCACCCAAGTTAAAGCTTCCACTACTCTATCCTTCCAATTGACCAAATACTCCACATATTCTTTACGTCAGTCTTCTTGACAACTCTAGAGTCCAAAATGACCTTAATCTCCCCTTTCTCTTTCTCAGGTAATTGTTGTCTCAAATATCCATCATCATCATCAAGTGTTTTTCCTTCATGAAATGGATACAAATCTGCCACATTGAAGATGGTCGAGATATCAATCCCATCCAATAACTCTATCGCATAGGGCAAAAGAGTTTCAGATTGGAGACTTAGTTTTGGCACGTTTGACAAAGGGAAGGTTCCCAAGGGAACATACAACAAGTTGAATTGGAAGAAGACCTTGCAAGCAATCCGTTCCATTCACATCATTCTTGCAGAATTTGGGGCCCGTCCTTTCGGGCTAGAGACCATTTTTGACCTGGTTTCCTTTTTGCACTCTATCCTAAGCTTTGTTGACTCAATGGAGGGGAGAGATAGGTATTCGTATTTGGCATATTGTTCCTCGGAGAGCATTGCCCTTTTTGATTCTCCAAGTCGTGCTCGTTGTTGGTACGCTGGGGCTTTTGCTCTCTTAGAGTCAGTGAGTATTAGGATGGATCGTCTTCCTCCTTTTTGATACTCCTTGGATGCACCAGCTCATCTTCTACTTTCCAGACAGAAACTAAACAGGATTATTATAGAGGATACTTACAAACAATTCATCCACACCACTTGGGTGAACCCTCATGGCGGGTTACGCCTGAAGATGGTTTTTTATGTGAAGCACTTCTTGGAGTTGAGGAACGCACTTATTATCCATCCTCAGTGTACCCTTCGCCATTGGATGCACACTCTTCGCATCCCCTTGGGTTAGTTCAGAGTGGGTTCTCATAGGCTTTGGAGTGAGACAGACCACCAGATTGATCGGTCAGACAAGACTTGCTAGTTATGCAATCTTCAGGAGGTCGAGACGGAAGCACACTTCATCTTCCATTGTCTCATCTACTATAGGATTAGGGGGAGGTTCCATTGTCTTTTCAAAGGGACCCGTGCACTTACTAACTTTTTCAGATATGTCGATAAGAAGTGTCTGTCTTTATACATGCAAGAGGCTCCTAGGCTTTCAGATCACATTATTGAGACACTTAACAGAGAAGACTCTCCCCAAAAGGATCGCTTCCTTCTTTTCGTCTCTACCCTCAGAGAGAGGCACTAAGCGCCAGATCGATACCAGCCCACCGTCACACTCTATATTGGTACAATTTAACCCCTCGATATTTGTCAGGCACTATTGTACCAATCCCAGTACCAGAGGGCAGACTAGATCTACCAGGCCCTTAAGACATACTACTTTCGACAAACAGCAATATAAGGGAAGGCCTCGTCATCTCACCTCCTCTTGCTCTTCTTCGGATCATCACACTATTCTAAGTTTCTTACTGTCGGCCTCGGATGTTAGGAAGATGGGTTTACCATTCCCGGATAGACATTCCCCGTTGCTTCATCTGGGTCTTCTTCCTTCTCTTCTTCTTCCCTTCTCATGCTTTGTACTTCTTTGGAAACCTTTTGGTTTCCTGCCTTGCTTTGCCTTTGGTCTTTGACCTTGTTCTCTTGCTTTATATGAACACATTTGTACTCTGTAATCCCTTTGACCTACTTTTGTGGTCATACGTTGGACATTAATATAATTATCTTATCTTATCTTACTTATGCTTGACATCATCATGTTGTTGGTATCTCATGGTGTTTTGTTCCAACTTTCCCTCAATTGTTGATGTAATTCTTACATATACTCTACATGATCCTCCACTTCAACACATTTCCCACTCAAATTGTTGATGTCCCACAATTCTGGAACACCTCTTGGGCTGCAACCATACACTATTTGGAATGGGATCTTCGTTGTATTCATATTGGCTGAATTGTTATTACAAAACTCATCTTGAGCTGATATCAAATCCCACTATTTGGGCTTGTCTCCCACAAAACATCTCAACAAGTTACTAAGATTCTGATTTACAACATCCATTTTCCCATTCTGCTAAAATAACCAACAAACTTGGCATCTCTATCTAGCATTGTGCTTTTGGGAAATCTATGTAAACTCACTACTTTGAAAATCATATTTTCAATGTTTGTGGCATCACTAGTCTTCTCACATGCAATGAGATATGTCATTTTTGAAAATCTATCGACAACAAAGATATAATCATTACTTTTTCACATCCTTGGCAATCCAAGCACGAAGCCCAGCTAATGTATTCCCACAGTCTTTCTAATATTGGTAATTGTTGTCACCCAGAAGATGCAACCTGATAGAGAATGGTGTGTACTCTCTCTCCTGTTGACAAAATTGGAAGTTGTGAGTAACCTATGTCTGAGGTTAACCTCCAGAGGGTTGGTTCCCTTGTGAATCACCTAAAAACTAAAACTTTGACAAGGAAAAGGGAGAAGGAATGCAAGAAAAGGGAAATAAGGGTGATACACCAATAATTTAACACATGCATGTACTTCTGCACACAGGGAAATCAAAGATCCACACACCTGCAGAACTCTAAACTATTTTGCAAAAATAATTCAAGGGTTTAGGAGAAAGGACAGCGGTAGACGGAGTAAATTCCAAACTAGAGCAACACAATATTCCTATCAAACACATTGAAAAATCAAAAGGAAAAAAACCAGCAGTATGAGAGGGCAAAAATGGATTTTATTACTCAGAGTTGCAAGTACAAAGCTCTAAAACCAGAGCCAAACAGTTGCAAGTGTCTAATGAATTTTTTAAAATGCAAAAATCCTTCTTCTATCCAAGTCGACTACTGATGCTAATAATAAATTGTTGTCTATTATTAATTTTATTTATTATTCTTCCCTTGCATGTTGTTGGTTGTTGCAACAACAGCTCTTATTTTATACTTATTTCCCCTACATGTTGCTTCCTTTTGGCGCCAACACTGCATGAATGTTGCATGTAACTCTTATTCATTCTTTCCATTGGCGCAAATAACAAGAACAGTTGCTAACATAGTTAACCCCATACATGCACTTCTCTTTTGGCGCCAAGGGTTATTTCAAGTGGCAGCAGTTGCTAAGATTAATAAAGGCATCTAATTTTAACAAAAGCACTCTCTTTTCAAGGCCATGTCTATTTGGAGCAGCACTTCTATTTTTAGCTCTGCTTATGTTTAGCACCTCTATCTAAAAATAGCCAATCTTCCAAAAAAACCAATCCTCCAAAAATAGTCACTTTTTCAAAAATAGTCAATCCTCTAAAAATAGTTACTTTTCCAAAAATAGCCAAATGTTATTTTTAGCAATCCTTTGCGTGGAAAAGTGGTAACATTTTGGCGCCATCACGGGATTGTTTGCTTGCTAAACAAGGAGATCACTAGCCTTCTGCATCCATTGGGCTATGGAGTCACATACCTTTGTCAACAACTTGTATCCTCTGAAACAAAACAATTGAATACCCTCTACAACAAAAGGAAAACATGTACACACAAGCACTTCTTGAAAAGACAACTAACTATGAAAAATGGAAAAGCAATGTGCATGCAAGAACTTATTGAAAGTAAACTACCCTAAACTACTCCTAATCTAAACAAAGAGAAAGGAAAGCTAAACAAAATCACATGCTGGTTGGGAGAAATAGCTTCCCTTTCTCAGAAAGTGCGGCCATGAGATCAATTTGGCAACTAGATCACATGGTGAAAGTGCAGACCTAGTTTGTACCATTGATTTGCTCAAAATATCAGTCCAAAAAAGAATAAACTCTATAGCATCCACACTCTATCTTTGTAGATGTTGGGGCTGATTTTTGGCAACTTGAAGCTCTTTCTTATGCTCTGAAATGAGCACAATTGATGACAATTCCTTTTGTGGCTCTAAACTAGCCAAATACCTGATTGGACATGGTTTCCTCATAGCGAATAGGCTGATTTTTCTGATTTGCCCCTTCTTTGTGTGTAATCTCATTTTTAGAGTAGTTGAGGCACTTCCCTGGTCATATTGGATGCTCAGAGACTGATCTGAAACTTTTCCTACTTCATCCTTTGCAAACAACCTCATATTTGGCTCCTTTTTAAGCTTAAAAGAAGATGTAACATCAAGAGAGTCTTTATTGAAGAATATAGATGATGGATTTGGAAAACTTACAATTTTAATTGGCTCTTCCTCATCATCAGAATCTTCTAAGTCTGATAAAACCTCATCCTCTTTATTGTTCATGCTTGAGGAAAACTCCTCTTGAATTTGAATTTCTTCGCTAATTCCCTCCTCTGTATGACAGTTTGCAAGCTGGTCTGCAAGTGATATAGGCTCAAGATTGTTGATCTAATCCTTAGAAACATTCATATGCTCCTTAAAAACATTATCTTTATGTTGTATCTCAAGATATTTGAGAAAAATTTGTCTAACCTTTGCTTGTTGGTCACATTCCTCCTGCTGCTTTGTAACTTCAACCATTTTCGTGAACTCCTCTATTGTGGGCTTAACCAACCGTGGAATTTGTATGTCCTCAAACTGTAAGGTCCATTTTGTTAGATTTTTCCTAAGAACTTCTTCACTTGGCTCTTTAGTTGGTTGCTCTTTCAAACTGATTTGCCGATTAGTTTCATTCCAGAATGGGTTTGGGAATATGAGGGAAGGGGAGGGTTGGGTTGCTGATTGATTTTGCAATGGTTGAGATGATTGGAGAGTTGTAAGATTTTATGGAGGAGAAGCTTTAAAAAAGCTAGGAAATTGGGACTTGGGCTCCAGTTGAAGTGGTTAAAAAGGAGGGTTGCATGATGATAGTGAAGAATTACCCCATTGACAAGGTTTCTCAACACTATATTGGTAAGCTTCCATCTCTTCATTCCACTCTGATATTTGTGGTATCAATTTAGACACAAAGTCTATCTTCTTTTGATGGCTATACCAGTATGGCATAGGACCGGCCCATGGATAGGGTACCCTGAATCCAAGCTTGGCTGCCTTGATGGAACTTGTTTCCCTCATCTGTACAATTTTTACTTCCAAGTGTTGTACCTGCATATGAAAATCATCATTAGGCATGGAGTTATTTCCATAATCTGTATATTCCTGCTCCTGAAAAACACCATGATTGTTAAAATAACCATGCCAATTGTTTGGATCATGGGCATATTCATTATGATAGGGCTTATAATACTGATTTGGAGGAGGATTTTGGGGAAAGGGAGTAGGAGGGGAGCAATAATGCTCTTGAAACTAGAAATTCCAAGGAGAAATTGAAGTCATGATTGCACAACCTCATAAAAAGATGGTAAAATGAAGGAAATGGTTTGTTGATTGAGAAAAGGGGATCTTTGGGCCAATGGAGTCGCCAGATGCTGAATATTTGTGTCTGAAACACTGATATTTGCTAAGAATAGCATCAACTTCTTTAGCAAATTTTTGTACTCCCATCAGGTGTGCCAGAAACTGTTGCAACCAGAAGTTGCACCCTGATAGAGAATGGTCTGTGTACTCTCTCTCTTGTTGACAAAATTGGAACACCTCAAGGTTATGGGTTACCTATGTCTGAGGTGAACCTCCAGGGAAGGCTAGTTCTCTTATGAATCACCTAAAAACTAAAACTTTGACAAGGAAAAGGGAGAAGGAATGCAAGAAAAGGGAAATAAGGGTGATACACCAATAATTTAACACATTCATGTACTTCTGCACACAGGGAAATCAAAGATCCACACACCTGCACAACTCTAAACTATTTTGCAAAAATAATTCAAGGGTTTCGGAGAAAGGACAGCGGTAGAGGGAGTAAATTTCACACTAGAGCAACACAATATTCCTGTCAAACACAATTAAAAATTAGAAGAAAAAAAACAACAGTTTGAGAGGGAAAAAATGGATTTTATTACTTAGAGCTGCAAGTACAAAGCTCTAAAACCAGAGCCAAACAGTTGCAAGTGTCTAATGAATTTTTTACAATGCATAAGTCCTTCTTCTATCCAAGTCGACTGCTGATGCTAATAATAGATTGTTGTCTTTTATTTATTATTCTTCCCCTGCATGCTGTTGGTTGTTGTTGCAGCAGCAGCTCTTATTTTATACTTATTTCCCCTACATATTACTTTTTTTTGGCGCCAACACTGCATGACTGCTGCATGTAACTCTTATTCATTCTTTTCGTTGGCGCAAATAACAAGAACAGCAGTTGCTAACATAGTTAACCCCATACATGCACTTCTCTTTTGGCGCCAAGGGTTATTTCAAGCAGCAGCAGTTGCTAAAATTAGTAAAAGCGCTCTCTTTTTAGCGCCATGTCTATTTGGAGCAACACTTCTATTTTTTAGCAAAAGCAAGCTATCTTTATCCGTCCACTCATGCACTCTTAAAAATAGAACTGAACTTCTATTTTTAGCTCTTCTTATTTTTACCACCTCTACCTAAAAATAGTCAAGTGCTATTTTTAACCAAGCTAAAAATAGCCAACCTTCCAAAAAAAAATCAATCCTCTAAAAATAGCCACTTTTACAAAAATAGCCAAGTACTATTTTTAGCAATCCTTTGCGTGGAAAAGTGGTAACAATAATGTCTTATACTAACCCACGTTCTGAATTTTACCCTATGTAAATGACATATGCTACAACCTTGCACAAACTCTCACATCTACACTAATGTGGGCGAATAGTATATCTCATTCAACTATGCCAAATATCTTATCATTGCCAAAATGTCCAACCATTCCACCATTATGTTTCTCCTTAAACAAGTTTACGCACATTGAGCTTTGCGGAATGCACAATTGTTGTCCTCTAAACACCAATCCATCCTGCAAAAAGAAATCTAACCATGAAGATCTATCTGTGCCAGTTGAGCTCTTGCATGGTGTCCATTCATCTCTCAAATCCACATCCTCTTCATACAAATACTTCATAGAGTCAAATTGATGGAGAGCTAGATGATCAATCACTCAATCAACAACTTTAGTCAAGAAAACTCCCAAATTCAATACTTTCCGAGTCAAGAAAACTCACTTTATTAGCCTTAGAATCCTCTCTTGCTTGGTCAATTCTGACCCCAACATGCAAGTTTGTGTTTCAACTTCTCTTTTACCCTGTTCTAGACTTTATCAAATGATCCTTCAATCATCAAGTGGTTTCAATGCAAAAGGAATCAATTAATTGTCCCAATTTCTCCCAAAACTGCCCTTAAGGCTTCTTAAGACACATGCTTTATGTGAGCTCATGAACAGAACAATCTATAGATGCCCAAAACCCAATCTAAACATTTTCTAATACCCTTTATCCTTGTTGAGGGGTGGAATAAATTTCATAAGTCTTCTCTGTTCCTAAACCCTTCTTCTTTACTTATAACTCTCTTCCATGCTCAAATTCTTAACAGTCCTGTCAACACTGTTTTACTCCCTTATTTTTAGCCCTAGTGACTCGATCAAGGAAGTACTGACACCTTTGAATACCCATTTCGGCGTTATGTCTATGTTCAAAGTCTCAAGTTAAACTTCTTTGTAAAATATCCTTCAAAATACACTATTTCTCTTGCAAATTAGGCCTTCTAAGGTTCTGTCCGCTCTTATGGCCCGACTGTCACAGATTGTCATTGAATGATGAACTCTTGATACCTAAAGTTCCATAAATATTCTTCTTAACTGTGTCTAGATGATATGTGTTAAGTTTGAAGACCCACTTCCTTATAATTCTCCTTCCACCTTCAAATTTACCATTGTCATCTCCTTTAGCACTGTAACCTTGTCAAAGCTCTTCCATTCCTGCAACTTGCAACTTTCTACCCAATACTTTACATTTGCTCCTTTTAGTCTGGTTAGGCTCTAGGTATGCTCTGCAATTACAGTCCTAATCTAATACATGCATGTGTTCAAGAATCATCAAAATATTGTACAAAAATCTTTTCGACTTCTCATGCAAGAACCATTACAAGTTAACACACTGTGTATACACAAAACATTTCTTCATTTTACCTCATTGGAGTTTGTTTCTGATTCTCGTTCGAATAGAATGAGGCTCAATTAGTTACAAAATGGTTTATATACATCCATGAGCCATTAAAACTAAATCTTGATCCCTTTTAGACCTTGGTCTTATGAATAGCTCTGTGGCTTAAACTATGATCCAAGACCTATGCCTCCAAACACACACACTAAGACTCTTAGACCCCTATAAACACTAAATTATGACCACCTAAGTCTTTATAGGTCTTATTCCATGCTTAACATCTCCTAAAGGACATACAAGACAACTCCTAACTCGTGCCAAAATAGCCTTTAAAATTCAAATTCGCAGTTTTGAAGGGAAAGTGTAGAATTTGAATTTGTAAGGGACTACACACACAAACAGCCTAGGTGACTCCTAATGACCTTCTAACCTTACAAACATGTTTTCAAACCAAAATTGAAGTTAACATGTCCTATGTACACCATCAAGGAGGATGCTCCTGCATCACAAATCCAATCACCTCTACTCTCATTTAACTTAATAAGAGGTATCTTATACTCGGTGCATTTGTAACTCTATTTAGTTTCCCACTTCTATGCCATATATATATATATATATATATATATATGCTTAGCAACAAGGTTCATCGAATTTCATCCATAAAGTTTGAAATTCGTCGTTTTTTAAGGTTATGAAAAAAGTTTGATAAAATTCGGTACAATTCGACTAAAAAATGTAGGGAAAAATCACAGCATCTGTTTGGCTTTGGAAGATGTGTAGAAGTGTTGAACACGAGCGGAAAATTTGCTCTGTGAGGGAGCGTACCCTAGGTGTCAACTTTGATATATTCCGTAACAAAGCCTAATGGATTCCCCAATCTGAGAGTCAACCATGATCAGATTGAAGCTATAAAGCATGGTAATTAAAGGTATTTACTGTGGCTCGTAGACAGAAGCATGCGCAGCTGCCGCGGAGCACAACTCCAAGTCCCCATGCCTTGTCCGTTTAGTTAATGCTTTTTTCACATCCGTAAAGCATATTATTTATCCGCCGCTTATTAGGTTACAAAGTATATTTTTATTTAATGTATAGTTATTTATTTGTTTTTTAATGTTTTTAAGTTTTACTTAAATTTTCGAGTTTACTTTTAGTTTTGATTTTCATTAGTTTTTTCAAACTTTATTTTTTAGTTTTCTTTTTCTTTTTATAATTTATATCTTATATTTTATATTCACTTCTAAGTTAATATATTTTTTATTATTGATTCACATCTTAAATTTTATATTTATTTTTTGTTTAATGTATTTTTAAAATATTTTAATAATAAATTATATTTTATATTCACTTTATGTTTAATGTATTTTTAATTATTGATTTACACCTTATATTTTATATTTATTTTTATGTTTAATGTATTTTTAAATATTTTAATAATAAAAAATATGTTATTGGTCAAATGTAATGGCAATATTTTTTCCGAACTTTAATCAGTGGTGAACTTGAACCGAATATCATCCTCATCGAACTCTAACACGAACTAACCTTGTGACTTAGTGTGTGTGTATTCAAACCACTTCATATGCTTTTAATTTAACTTATCTTGGCTGCTTATGAACTGCAGTTCTAGATGCTTAGTGGACAAAACAAACTCCTCCAGAAGTAAATAGTGTCTCCAATTCTAACGTGCTTGTACAATTGCATAGAACTCTTGGTCATAAATGGCATATTTCCACTTGGCATCATTCAGCTTCTTGCTGAAATATGCAATGGGTTTGCCCTCTTGACTCAAAACAACGCCTATCATTGTCCCACTAGCATCACAATCAACTTGGAACACTGTTGAAATCCGGCAGTGCTAATGCAGGTTGTTCAGTGACCCTTTAACAACTCAAAACTCTTCTCAACTGCAATTATTTGTTTAACTTTGTTTCTATCATTTTTTATTGTTTCGGTGTCGGGTGCACATATCTCGTTGAAGTTTCAAATGAAGTTCTGGTAAAAGCAAGCCAATTCATGAAAACTTCTAGCTTCAAACATAATTTTCAGTGTTGGCCATTTCTCAACTGCAATTGTCTGTTTAAATTTTTTTCTATCATTTCTAATTGTCTTGGTGATGGGTGCACATATCTCAATGAAGTTTCTAACAAACTTCCAATAAAAGCATGCCAATCCATGAACACTTCTAGCTTCAAACAAAATTTTCAGTGTTGGCCTCTCCAAATGGCTCTCACCTTCTCCGAGTCCATCCTCAATCCATCCTTGGGGATAACAAAACAAAGCTATTCCAATTTGGTCTTCATAAAACCACACTTTTTCAAGTTGATCAGCAACTTCTTTTCTCTCAACCTTTAGAACACGTCTCAAATGCATTTAAGGTGCCCTTTTTTGTCTACTAAAAATCAAAAATGTCATCCAAATAAACAATGACAAACTTATCAAGGTATGGCTTCATCACTTTATTCAAGAGCCTCGTGTATATACTTAACACATTTGTCAAACCAAATGGCATAACAAGCCATTCATACAAATCTCCCTTTGTCTTGAATGCAGTCTTCCACTCATCACCTTCCGGAATTCTTATTTAGTGATAACCACTAATCAAATCAATCTTCGTAAATTAATTTTTCCCCACTCAAACAATCCAACAGGTCATCCATTTTAGGCAATGGAAAATTATACGTGATTTTTATCTTGTTTATGGCTCTAGAATGCGTGCACATACACCATTCTTCACCTTTCTTGGGTGCTAACACTACTGGAACTGCGCACAGAGGCTCAAAATGTCCTTATCAAACCTATTTCCAACAACTCTTACACTTATCTATTCACCTCTTCAAGTTCAGTAGGTGTTAATCTATGGGTTGCCTTGTTTGACAAACTAAATCTAGGAATCAAATCCATGTGATAGCTTATGCTCCTCATGGGTGGTAAACCATCTTGTAATTGATTGAAAGTGATCTCCGCATATTCATTCAACGAATCACTTGGCAAATCACATTCCTTACCCGGTGTCCCAACTTGCATGGGTTTGGGCATGAAATCAAAACATGCTTTCTTTTTCTTTCTCTTTGCCGCAGAAATAATCAGAACTGTATGACTGCTGTCCACTTCTTCTCCTTTGGTCTTCAAGAGGCTCATTGTATGCTTCTTTCCATTCTTCTCAAGACTGTAGGTGTTAGGCTACACCATCATGTATGGCCTTTCTATCAAATTGCCAGGGTCTAACCAATATCACATGACTCCCGCCTATGTGCATGATATCACACAAAATATATTCTCTATAAAACCCAATCTGAAATCTGACCAAACATTGTTCATTCACCAAGATTTGATGCCCTTTTAGAAACCAAAAACACCTTATACAAATTTGGGTGTGTGACACTTTTTACCAAAGCTTATTTACCATTTCATTTGACACCAAATTATACATGCTACCACTATCAAGAATGACCTTGCAACCCTTGCCTCTGGATCTGCAAATGGTTCAGAAAATATTCTTCTTTGTATCGATTCATCCACTTTCTTTTCAAGCGTTAGCAACACTCTCTTCATCACAAGAGCTTCGCCATGTTCCGGTTCTTCCACATAGTCAAGTGATGCAACAGACACTTCATCTACTTGTACAATATGAGTGTTGACCTCATTTCTCCTATTGTTGTTTGTGCTTGTGGGCACTCATAAGCACATTGACCAGCTTGTTTGCATCTAAAACATGTTCCCATGACTCATCTTCCTCTGCCATATTGTCTTCTTCCTCTAAAAAAATATGCTCTTCCTCTTGATGCATGATTGTGATTGTGACAAGTGCTAGCATCTTCATCATCTGTATGTTGTCCTCTTCCAGCATTTGTTTGGCCTCTTCACCTTGAAAATTTGCCTCTACATCTCATTGTATTTTGTTGTCTCCTTGACAACTTCTCTTTGCTTCCACTGCAAATTGGTAAGCCTCTTCCATAATTGTGCAATCTGACCATATTCAGTTCGTCTTGTATGTTGATTCTCAGCCCATTTATGAATCTAGCAACTTTCTCTTAATCTTGTGGAGCTCCTATTCATGGTTATCATGTAGAACTCCTTGGTGTAATCCTTCAAATTGAGTTCCTATGATGCCAGGGTTCACCCCAAACCCCCCCAAACCCTGCCTGATACGTATCCAGTACGGATACATGTGGTTACGAGTTCGGTTTCATCCTGGATACGTGGGGATACGTCCAGGGTACACCACGGGTACGTCTGGACATAGCCAGGATGTATCCCCACGTACCCACCACGTATCCTGCGCTAAAAACGTCTTTTTAAGCATTAAAAACTCTTTTTTTTAGTTAGTCAATGCATAAAACTGAACCCTAACATTAAAATGCATAAATATTACACCCTAATCATCTCAAAATGTTATAAAAAGCACTCACCCCTTCATTTGAAATCACACAAACAATTCATTGTTGGTTTTTACAAGTGTATGAGCAAAGAGCCAAAGAAGAATTGAAGAGCTTAGAAGAGGCAAAGATTGGAAGGAGGTTTTGCAAGGAGCTTCGAGCAGGCAAAGATTGGAAGGAGGGGCAGCCATTGCTTCTTTTGTTTGGAGTCCACCATTGCAAGGAGGAGAAGGAGAGGAAGCCATTATTGAGACTTGAGAGGAAGAGATTGTTTTAAATTTATTGTTCATTCAAAACTAAAAGAGTAGACATCACATTTGGTCGTTGGAGGTAGCATTTGTTTGGAGGCAACAAGGATCTATTGCAACAAGGATCTACACTACAGGTATTTTAATTTTTTTTAATTCATCCTTTTATTTTATTTTCTTATGGTTTTTTATTTATTTATTTTGTTGCATTTTTTTTTAAGTTCAAAGTTTAAACACATCCTAAATTTGTGTATGCTCTCACCACGCACCTTTATGGTGATCTTGGTGATCAAAAACAAATTAGGATGGCATGGTTTAGGGTTATTTAATTTAATAATCAGTAAAAACCGTTTTTTAATTTTAAATGCATTGTTCAATGTTAATATATTTGTTTTTTTATTTTTTTAGCTTACTAAATTTGTGTATGCTCTCACCTCACGCTTTTATGGCAATCTTGGTGATCAAAAACAGATTAGGATGACATAACTAATTTATTTATGTTAAGGCAAAATGTTTTGAATCTTTTAAACATCATAAATTTGTGTACGCTCTCACCTCGCGCCTTTATGGCGATCTTGGTGATAAAAAACAGATTAGGATCACATAACTAATTTATTTATGTTAAGGCAAAATGTTTTTAATTTTTTAAACATCTTAAATCTATGTATGCTCTCACCTTGCGCCTTTATGGCGATCTTGGTGATCAAAAACAAATTAGGATGACATAACTAATTTATTTATGTTAAGGCAAAATGTTTTTTAATTTTTTAAACATCCTAACTCTATGTATGCTCTCACATCGCGCCGTTATGGTGATCTTGGTGATAAAAACGGATTAGGATGGCATCAAGTTCTACTTCAGTTGGAGTGCAAGGCCAAGAAGCTTCTGAAAACACATCAGTTCTTGTGAGACATGATCTTAGTTCCCCTCTTTGGAGACATGTGACAGTGGTAGACAACCTTGTTGGTGGTGGGGGTCGGATTTGGATATGCCATGGTTGTCATACTCAATACAAATTCTCATATAGCCGATTGAAAGTCCATTTGACTGGTGTTGGAGGTGTGGGGATAACGAAGTGCCCAAAAATATCAAATGAAAAAGTGGCAGAGTACCTAAGAAAGCAAGAGGAAGCTGATAGACAAGCTGAAAAAAAATAGAACTAGAACAATTCCATTGCAAAGAAGGCCTTCATCACGACCACCCACACCTAGACCTACTTCCCATCCTTTCATCCAAAATCAAAGTCAACCACTTAATTCCCCTTTTGATGAAGAGAGTCTAGAGAGCTCACAAAAAAAGCTAAAAGGAGCATTGGAAAAAACATTCAATATTGAAAGGAGGGAGATTGCTAATGAGGTTGTTGTTCGATGCATTTATGCATGTGGGCTGCCCTTTAATGTATTGAGGTCTCCATATTGGCATCAGATGGAAAAGGGTATCAATGAAGCTCCACAAGGGTACAAATCCCCAAGTTACGAAAAAGTTCGAACCACACTCTTGGGAAAGGAAGTGGTACACATTCACAACACTTCGCAACCAATCAAAGACTCATTGAAGGAAACACGGGTTTCCATCATTTAAGATGGATGGAAAGATGCTAGAAATAGATCCCTCATAAATGTTGTTGCAGTATGCCCTAAAGGGGCAATGTTCCTTACAGCCATTGACTAGGAAGGAGAAGTTAAAGATGCATAATTTATTGCCGACATTTTGATAGAGCCAATTGAGTCGGTGGGCCCCCGAAATGTTGCGCAAGTCATCACGGACAACGCTAAAAACTGTAAAGCAACAGGAATGATCGTAGAGGGTAGATATGAGCACATTTTTTGGACCCCTTGTGTTGTCCACTCCCTTAATTTGATGCTCCAAAAGATTGGGAAAATCCCATGGATTGAGCAAATTTATACTGAGGCAAATGACATTCAGAGGTTTATCACAAACCATCATGTCACAAGCCATTTTCAAGAGATTCTCAAGGTTGGAGTTGTTGAAGGTTGCACAAACCAGATTTGCCTCTCACATGCTCATTTTGAAATGGCTTGTGAAAGTGAGAGAGGCTTTAAGCAGTATGGTGATCAACAATGTTTGGACAGCGTGGAGGCAGTCAAATACAAAGAAAGCTACAAGGGTAAAATCATGGGTCCTTGACGATGATTGGTGGGCCAAGGTTGAGTACTTGTTGAGTTTTACAGAGCCCATTCTCTCCATGATCAGATTCATACATACTGATGAAGCATGCTTGGGAGAGATATATGATGGAATAGATTATATGCTTGAACATATCAGATATGTAATACAAACAAAAGAGCAAGATCCAGAAGAGACCTACAATGAGGTCAAGAGTGTGGTCATGAATAGGTGGAATAAAATTAGCACCTCATTACATCTTCTTGCTTATGCACTGAACCCAAAGTACTATAGCTCTAATGTACTTGGGCTACCAAACAGGCAACCACCATTCTCTGATTCCGAAGTTGGAAATGGAACCAAGGCAGCATTCAGAAGACTTTTTCCTGATCCATCTATAGCCAGTGTGGTTAGAAGTGAAATGGGCATGTTTGTTGGTTCAGAAGGCAACATGGGAGCGATTGAGGCTCTTTTCGACAAGAGCAGCGTGACCCCAACCACATGGTGGCATGTACATGGCCATTATGCCTAGTACGTACGTCTTATTGCTATAAAAGCTCTTTCACACGTATAACATTTATAAATTTATAATCATTTTGAATATTTTAAATTTTATTAAGTTAGGATTATTTAATTTATTTTTCACACATTCTTAGTATGTTACTAATTTCAATTTCAATTTCAATTTTCTAACTTTGTTGTAATAGGTGGCTAGTAATTCTTCCGCAGAGTGGAATTGGAGTACTTATACCTTTATCTACTCAGCTAAAAGAAACAAGTTGGCATCTAAAAAAGCTGAGGATTTGGTATATGTGCATTCCAATTTGCACCTCTTGTCACACAGGTCTGAGGACTATGCTAAAGGGCCTCACGAACTTTGGGATCTTCTTTCAGAGACCACAGACTTGGATGCCTCCGTAACCACACTTGCCCAACTTTCATTATTTGATGGCGAAGATGACATTCAAGAGAGTTTGCAAGGAGCAGAGAGTGGGACCTAGCGCAAGTGGCACGCAAGAACTTGATTTTGAGGAAAATCTAGATGATATATTCTAGATTTGTTTGTATTCATAATTCATGTTGACTTAATATTCCTATATCATATGTATGGCAGCCACATGATCAATGAAATGTAAAATCTTAAGTATATTGTTTGTTTTGAAAATTTGAACATTGATCTAGTATATTTTTCAAATTTCAAGTTTTGTTCGTATTCATGTTGACATGATATTCATATATCATATGTATGGCAACCACATGATCAATGAAAATGCAAAGTTTTAAGTATATTGAATGTTTTGAACATTGATTCAAGTTTTGTATTACAATTTCAGTTTTTTAAGGACTAAAAAATGAGTAAAATGAGTATATGTACATATATATATATATATATATATATATATATATATATATATATTTCAATTTTTTAATATATATGTACGGACGTATCCAAGATGTATTGTACCCAAGGGTTTTTTAAAATTGACATATCTGCATATCGAACCCGTATCCGTATCCTGGCAACATAGTTGAGTTCCCTTTGCCTCAAGTTTTGCAACTTTTTCAGCAAGTCCAACTGATAATCCATATGTAAAAACGTGAGCTTCAATTGGTAACCACTTTATCCCTCTAGGTAATCTTTTCTTTACCCCTTATTCCTTTCAGCCTGTAGTTCCTTCCACCATAAGGCTGCATAACCTTTCAACTTGGACTGAGCCACTTTCACTCTCCTTGGGTCCTCCACATCATCAAACTCAAAAGTACTTCTCAATCTTCATAAGCCAATCTATCAAATTCTAATAATTCAAAGTTTTTGTAAGAAGCTGGGAACTGTCATCTTCGTTACTCTACCAATCCTTGAGATAGCTCTAATGAGCCTATTTTCACCCGCTTCCAGTTGTTGCTCATGTGCTTGCTTTGGTTCTCTTTCCTCTACTCTTAGCTCTCCATCACTCAAACCATCTCTTGGTGCAAAACCTCTTCTTATGTCAGCTTCCACAGCATCCAATCTTGCTTCCGTTGCTCTTAGCATTCAGCTACCTCATCTAGTCTCATTGATCTACTTTTGGTCATCTGTGGACATTAATATAAATTCTTTCTTTCTTTCTCCTGGCCATATTGGCAAGTTGCAACTACTCTCCTTGGAGGCATCTTGACACTCTTGTCAATCACAAGCTACTGCTGGAATCCCACTGATTACAATCCTGCATAGACAGAGTATAATCTCACGAACAGGATTCAAAACCAGTTCTGATACCTGTTCCTTGCAGCCATGGACCAATTTACTTAACAATGGGCACCCACACACAGATATACACCAAACAAGAGACCAAGATGACAGCTTTATTCAATGTTGATGACATGTTTACAGAGTTAGACAAACACACACCTCGAGTTTATCCTTGCGTGTCTCGACTCAACCTTCTCTTCTCTCTGCTCTTACTGAACCAGTTCCACCACCCTGGCAAGTATGAAGCTCCCTCTGAATTGTCCTTATTTCAAGTTTTTGCTGTTTCTCTAACTCCTGCAGTGTCTCTTTGAACTCCCCCTTTCTTGAAAACACTCCAAATAAAAAAATCTAACATTATGGGCCATTACTCTCCATATGCATTATCTGCAGGTAAAAACACCACTTAACGCAGACCATCGGTTTCGTCATGAGACAGAAAACACCTCAATTCTGCCTTGTTTCATGACTGAAACGGATTTTTTCTTGCTTCCTAAGTTTGACTGAGGTCTTAGGATGCTTCATGGATCCTTTTGAATCACCCTTCACACTGCAACACTAAAACAAACGACACACTACTATCTTTTATCAGTTGATGTAGGAATGTTGATTCACCCAGATGCTCTTGCATCACCTTCACATCAAATTCATCTTAGGGTTGTTTTTCACAAATGCAATAAAACAAAAAGATTAGTTTGCTGGCTTCTGAAGATATTGTATGTATTGCTCTTCTTGGATGCCACTGTAACAAAACAACAATTCCTTTTGAAGAAGGAAAACAAACAGCATTATACACTTGTGGGACAGTGTGAGACAGAGAATGGACCTGCACAATTAAAAAAATTCAGTAGTAGCTCAAAAAATGGTCTTCACATAAATTGTGGTATAGTGATACCTGCCGTGCATGTCTCACAAGCAAAAATCTATTTCTTGAGCAGAAGTCTGTCAAAAAATAGACATCCAGCAAATTAAATACTGAAGAATAGACGTTGGCCATAACAAGTTTGTCAAAATGTGCCTGTATATTGCAACACCTCAAACTTGCACATAAGAACCAAAATCATAATAGCAAATGCAGAGTATCAAGCTCTAGTAGCAGAATAACAGAACAGTTGCATATATTCACTGAATTGTTTTCCGAAGGAAAATTTTCTTGAATCCATCAGGAAACTAAATCTGCTGAAAAATCGAACTTGGTATCAATGGGAAGGAGGGTTGCCATGCAAACCCAAAATTAGACCCCACACAGATATAAAAAGTTTTTCTTTTCGATCTCTTATAAAACCCAAACAAATAACTATATTAAATTGTATATGCAGAAAAATAAAATTCTACCATACAAATTGACATGGAGTCGTGTTTTTTATGGGTGTCATGTTTTCCATGGGTGCCACGTGAGCAAAAAGGTGTTATAGCTTTAGATATGAGGCTAAGGTCATTTAAAGATACAAAGTTGTTCTTCAAAAGCCCTGATGCTTTTTCCAACAGTGCCACAGCTATTTTGAAGTTCACACGCACATTTTTCGATCACAAAGGTGTGCTGATATAATGTGGATATTACATATAAAAAAGACCATGTGATTCAAAGGAAAATGTCTATGCTCTAAAAAGATGGCAGTGATAACATTTTATTTTGAAGTTCACATAGCATTCCAGGTGGTTATGTGTGTGTCATGGTACATATCTGAATAAAATTTATAGATGACTAGGATAATCTAGAGGGTACTTGGGTACAAGGGGTGGGCATGTTGTTTTCAAAATAAGGTTACAGGTGAGGGCTATAAGCCTATAAGGCTTCCAAACACCAGCAACTTTTTCTCATTCGTAAATAATTTACAAATCCTTCCCAATATTTTGAAATTCTTTTAATCTTGCACTCTCTTCTACTTCAACTTCTGCTGAAAAAGGGATGAGAAGTTTAGGGTTTGGTTTTGACTTGTTGCTTCTTTTGAGAGCCTCTTTGTGGACCCTAAAGTTTTTGAGGCTCGCATAGATAAGAGCCAAGGATTTCTTTGCTTTTCTTTTATATTTTTTCATGGTAACCTTCAACAAGGAGGTGTCTCGTAGAAGCCAAGAGACACCCGTAGAGACATCAAGAGATGCTAGGACACGGCCAGACATGTCGGACATTTTCTAGGCATACCTGGCCCATCTCACCTCCAAGATGCTTCTATAACCTCAAGGGCACATCCCATGGGTCAACAGACATGCTCACAATGACTAAAAGGCTAGGGATCTTTGGGGATCTTCTTTCCAGGAGATATATAACTGAAGTGTGACAAAAAGCTATTTTACACCAAGAGATTAAATTCTTTAAGGACAAAATAACAGATAAAGTCACATCCCATGGGTCAACAGACCTGCTAGCAATTTCTAGATGGCTGGGGATCTTCGGGTATCTTGAAATGGAATGAGACAAAAAGAAGGGGTTTTACACCAAGATATTAAATTCTTTAGGACAAAATAGCAGATACAGATATATACCTTTTTGTAGGCAATTGGTATAAGAAATTATTGTTGTGACCTTAACTGAATAACTAGATAGTGAGATTCTAAGATTGATGGATGATCATCAAAATTTGTCAGCACAAGTTAATGAAGGGCATAAAAAAGAAACAGTGAGATTTTGTTAAAAGCCTATCCTAGAAGAACAGACACTGATCATTTTAGGAATCATAATCAAGCAATACTTGTGGAAGTCGAAGCACTTGAAAAAGGATATTAAATCACAACATCAAACCATGATTGATAACCTGGGTAGCTGGGTACAGCACTGCAGGGTCTGGATACGGGTACTTGCCCCGGCAGACCGGGAAAACGTCCCAGGTATGTGGTACAGTACCTGCCATAAAAAATATTTTTTCCTTATTTTTTTTCCTTCTTTTTTCTAAGTTCGACCAATGAATATCATTACATTGGGCATTAAATTATCATTATGTTGTGCTTATTTAGCTTATTTTGTTTACTCTATGCATATCATATGGTTAATTTGCTTACTTTTTTATATTTAATATATATTTTGTACGGCCATGCCGAGGGCATTTAATATATATGTTGTACAGTCATGCCAAGGGCCCCCAAAAAAATGTCTGTACCAGCATACCGGATCCTCATACCCGTACCCGAACCATACCACATACCAGCTACCTAGTCGATAACAGATTAACTGACAAACTGAAGGAGGTCAGGGATCAACTGTTGCAGTTAGGCAACAAATTAGAGGATTATGGCTTACCAAATAAGGGCAAAAATATAGAAACAATAGCTCCTCGAGATGGTAATTTCATACCATTTTTGTTGAGAAATGATGCGAAAGTTTGCCTAGGTGTCAAGAATTATTATATTTCCAAGGAAAGTAAGGCTTTATTTTAAGGAGTTGATTTAATGGCAGTTTAGCCTCAATTCTAAACTTATATGATTTAAAATGGGACAAACTTAAGGGATAATTTTTAGGCAAATAGACCAGAAATTGTCGTTGAAACCTAAACTGAAAGAACGAGATGATATTCTAAGATTAACAAATAAAAAACCAAGACTTGTTGACGCAAGTTAATGAAGGATGTCAAAAAGAAATTCCTAAATTTTGATAAAAGCTTATCTGAGAAAAACAGAAATTACTCATTTCAGGAATCATAAACAAGTATTATTCAGAGTAAAACACTTGAAAAAGGATAGAAAATCACAACATGAAACTACATTTTAATTCATCAGTCATCACCAAAGAAACATCTACCGATGCAATTGAGTATTTAGAGAAGTCTTTGTGACAGATGAAGCAATTGTTCCTCTCTTCAAGAACCTTGATACTCTGCCTAAAATAATGGGATACTGTGATATGACTATTCGTGAGGTCACTAAAGTGTATCCTATAGTTGTACCATAGTGTCATTTTGATTTCTAACCACCCAAGTAATCATTTTTAACGACCATTTTATTTACATCATCACGAGAAACAATGTTTTTATTCTTCCAAAAATAAAAGTCTAATAGTAATTATCATGCATGAAATCAAGATCAAAGTAGTTACGTCAAAAATCTTATCCAAATTTGATACCTCTTAAGATCGTTTTAGGATGGACTCGTCTGCAGTACCCTTATTGTCATGTGACATCTTTAACAAATTCTCACTCCTCTCTTCATATGCTTTAAGAATAGAGCATTTTCTGAAGGAAGCCCTGGATGTGAACCTAATTAATCATAAAAGCTACATACAGGTGATCTGTCCAGTCACAAACCATACCCGCGCACCTTATAAACATTATATATACTTCATCACTTGTTTTTTTAGCATCATTGGTTTTGATATTTTACCACACTCAATGTATATTTTAAGTCTGTGTGTACAGCTGTGTTTGTTTTTGTGTGTGTCTGCAAGTGTGTATGGGGAAGAGTGTGTCTTCACCACAACCATATATTATTATATAGTTTGTAAACAGCTGAGAATGGATCAGTAAAATATCACCTAAATAAATTGAAGGTCAGGGACCAAGTTACCGTGGGCAGGCAACAAAATAGAGGTTAAAGAACCCATGCTATTAACAATAAACAGTCCGGATACAGATAGCATCTTTAGCACCATCAATTATGAAGTTTTTAAATATAAACTGCAGAGAAAATTATTACCTCCTCTTAATCCACCATAAATGTATATTCGATTGCCAACGGAAGCTGCAGCATGCCGACAACGCTTTAGAAGTTCCATAGATGAATCAAATTCTGCATGAGACTTATTTGTTCGAGGAGATGTGACGACTCCATTTCGATCAAGCCACAAACCAGCAGCAGTATCTAGGACTGTAAACAAGTATAGCATATTTGAAGATGCTTACTAAATAATATTTCAAACAATGCAAGCAAATGATTAGGTGAAAATACAACACAGAAGTACTTCAACTAAAAAGCTAACCTGCAATGGTGGGGAGCCCTTCAACCATCCGTCCACCTCTAAGAGTTCCCCCTGAAACATGCAATCTTGCATCTACAAACACCTGTTTGAAATAATTCCATGTGAGCATGGCACGAAGAAGTTCTCTACAATTCAGATCAAATAGAAATTAAAACTACTTAGAACAGCAAAATACTGAAAACAAATATTCATTGGAAAACAGGCATGCCCCAAATAACATAAACATATGTACACCCTAGTAATAAAGCATGCCCCAAATAACATAAACATATGTACACCCTAGTAATAAAGCATGCCCCAAATAACATAAACATATGTACCCTCCCAAATTACAAGTCAGATATATAGATAATTTTACATCAATCTCATATGGAGAAATATATATTCATATATAAACTTAACAATTTTCTTTCAAAACTGAAAATAAAACACAAGCTTCCCAGCTTTCCTTACATGGGTGAATTGGATGCAAAGATTTGCAGGCCAGTAGAGAAGTACCTTGTAAATAAGCCACGGAGAAGAAAAAAATGGGCTGGGCTGTTAAAATGATCAATTTATTTAGGAGAAAGAAACTGTATAACTTCTTTCCTCGTCCCGAGTCTCTCTCTCAACAATCCCTATGTAAAGAAAAATCATGTGTGGCTGAAGGCCATTCAAGTGTCCCAGCATATTTTTGAGGACAATGTAGTCAGAAAGGGAGCAATACAGTGGGATATTCTAAGGAGGCTCTCATTTAATTTATTGAATAATCATATAATATACATTTTCACCTTCTTCCCAGAGTTGTAGTCAAGTCTGAAAGAAATTTCCCAGTGCATGGAAAAAAACTCTTCCATGTGTGGACAAACCAATGGTTTCACCACTTGTAACAGCGAACTGACCTCTGTTCGAGATGGGATTTAAAATTTCCCAAGATTTGCTTATATCTACAAAATTAGTACTGTTTGGCCCAGATATCAGGATTTGATTGATTAAATTTTAAAAATAAGAGGGCTCAACAAAATACGGTCACTTCTTTATGTCTATTCCAGAGGATTCTTTGCTATAGAATTTCTCCACCTGGATGATGGTAAGAAGTTGTTTGAAGGGAATCATATTCTGTGGAATGGCAAATCATCCAAGAAAACCTTGGCACTCCAAATTCAACCAAGCTAGCTTAGTTCTTGCTTCCATCAGTGTATGAGATACATTTCTGAATCTTCTTCTATAGTTCTACTTCTCAGTACATGATACCCAGATAGCTAAAGGTAGCTCTTTGGATAGATTTATTTCAATTTTAAACAATACAAAAGATGAAACCTCGGTGTAACACCAACAAGCATAATATAATGTCCCACATTTTTGCATTTTGGAGTCATGGAGGGTAAACTGTTCCATACAACAAAACTTGAGCTTAGTTGTCTGAAAATCAATAACACTCGCATATTTTATCTTTAGATATTCAAAGGCGAAATGCATATTTTTCCAAAAAAGAAAAGTACAATTAATTTTTATAATAGTTTGTTAACCCCAAAGTGGGACACGCTATTCTACTTTGCGATACTGTAAAAGTCGCTACAAACATGTTTGGAAAAATTAATTTCAAAGAAAATTGATGGAAAACAAGGGGATCAGTGCATAAAGTAGGGGAACTACAGGAGACCAACCCAGAAACAAATATAAGTCAGTATTGTATAACAATGCCCATAAAAAGAAAATCAATCTGCATGATCTAACCACTCATGCATGTCTTGATCAAAAAAGTAAAGGAGTTTTTCCCAAAAAATAGAAGTTCATGAAATAGTTTTGCAGATATTTTTTATAATTAATATTTAAAACAGTTTTTGGCCCCATAATGGGACACACTATTCTGCTTTGTGATACTGTAAAAGTCACTAGAAACTTATTGGGCAAACCTAATTTGAAAGAAATTGATGGAAAACGGGGGATCAGTGTATTAAGTAGGGGAACCACAGGAGACTAACCCTTGACCAAATATAAGTCAGTATAACAACGCCCATAAAAAGGAAATCAACCTGCATGACATAACCACCGATGCATAGCTTGGTCAAAAAAACAAACGAGTTGCAATTAACCAACTGGTATAAATAGCTGAGTATAAAAAAAAACAAATCACCTTTCCATCTAGAAATTTTTTTCAACATTGTATTCCCCTTTTGCACATTAGCTATTACAGCAGAAATGCAGCCAAGTTCAAAGAAGTTTTGACCTCTTTTTGAAGCATTTTGCAATCTACAGGAAGTCTCTGGACTTCAAGGAGAGAGTTGACTTACTGTAGGATGTTAGACTGGTAAGAGAAAAAAATCCAAAAATCTCCATATTGTAATGCTGTTCTTAAATAATGCATCTTGTTAGAGAAATTTATGATAAAGTAAGACAATCCCTATCTCATACTTGTTTGCGGTGAACCTAACCCATGGAAAATTATGTAAAAACCCCCAAAAAATGGAATTCATGTTGCTTTTATGAAAACTACAGACTTTTAGCAACTTGTACTAACCATGCCCCACAATAGCTAAAATGTGCTAACTTTCTGCACCATTCATATTTTTTTACTGAACAATATGGATGTGATGATGCTTATTGACCAAGACAGTGATGAATAGCCATCAAACGTATAAGCCTTGCCTATAGTACACACTCGAGCAATGTCCTGTGAGCTATAAAGACATGGAATGAATCAATTGGTTGTTGATGAATGTGTATTGTGTGCAGTCAGTCACGTCAACATGGGTCCTCAGCATAGAGTGGAGGCATACTGCAGACATTAATGATGAAAATAGTCAGCTGAGAGGTAAAAGGAGGAACCAAAATGTTTCCCCGGGATCAAACAATCAAACTGTTCAAGATCCAAGGCAACCAAGTTAATCATCATGCACCCATAGTGTTAGGATGTGAGAATGGAATAACCAAGCAAGTCACCATAATTATTAGATGTAGTCATGGCCACTGAGTGACATGAACCATAAGAAGGAGGTACTTCTCTACTGGTGCAGGGATGACCAAATATAAGACAAAGCTTGCTCACTGCATACCACTAGAAATGCACAGATGCACTGCATATTAGTTCATATAGTTAACACTATTCATTTATCGTGTTCCACCAATTCATAGACTGAATCTTAACGCCTACACTCAGATATGTACAGAAGTAGACCTGAGTAAAGGTCTACCCAAAGATAGTTTGCTTTAAACATTCCAAAATATCTAAAGGCAAACATTTGATTAAAGAATGTTGCATTTATGAACGGAATCTACAGTGAGGATGGCTATTGTGTTTTGATGTGTTAGATAAGAGCAAAGACATGGGAAAAATGCATGCCTTGATACAGAAGGAAGATGAAATAAAAAAATTCAATTGTCACACAGAAAAGGGATTGAAAAAAAGATTCATTGTATTTGACATAGCCTCATATATCTTTCCAAAGGTCTCAAGTCCCAATCCAGACTAAACTGGAAATCAGATTACAGAATCAGAAGAAACCATGATGGAATAGGTTAATACAGAAGCCAATTCAGATGAATTCTCAAAGAAATTCCAAAATTGAAGGATTGCAATAACCGTGGCAGAATTGCCCTTGGAACAAAAATAATGGTCAAATGTAAAACTAAACAAAGTATTTCAACATATAATGTATAACCATTTAGTGAATGCCAAATCACCTCCATCCAATAATAAGAATGAGCCAAATAAAATCATTCAGCATTGTAACAAGAGATTAAAAAAAGACTAAGAATGTCATCATGATGCTTTTCTTAGTGAGCTTGCCAAAAACTTTAACATCACAGACCAAGGCTATGGAAAGCTCCAAATTTTTGAAACCCAAGTCGAACAAAAGCAATAACATGTTCCTCCTTTTCACAAGAGCCATCATACAAAGGTCTTATCAAGAGTTTGACATTTGTTTTATTAAGTATAGATATCCTTTGACAGAAAACATTGCCCAATAACTACTGACGAATTAAGCTAGTATCATCTGCTCGTGGTTTTTAGTTTTTCAACTTGTGATTCTGAATGAAAGGTCCCTTCAGGAGATACCTATGACTAATCATGACATGTGTTTCTCTTTTTACCTGGAGTCTCCAAAGCAATTGGCACCAAGTCTATTTGTGGTAGAGCAAAACCTTATAAAGCATAGGCTACCCAAATTTGCAGTTTGATCCAACGAACAGATAATGAACACAACCACCGTCTATTCAGATGTGTACAGGAATTGTTAAACAAACTGCATATTTTAAGTGCAAACGGGGTTCATGTCCCAGACCTCAATGTCGCATTCAACACAATCATACTATTGTGCAAAATAAAAACTATGACAACGTTCCCAGAATCTAAAAAATTTAGAGACTTAAATCTAATATGGAAATGAAGATTAGAAAAAAGTTCCACTAAGTATTAAAGTTGCCACACCTGCATCTCATCCTTACAAATCAGTAACATTGTGGCCTGAAATGGTACATAACCAACTTTAACAGACCATGTTTTACGCAAAGTTTCTCTTGAGGTTAAAAACTCTTGAATTTTAACTTTGATTCTGAAGAGATTCCTACCAATCGTTAATTTACCGGATCTCTATGACCTCCCAAAATAATGGCATTTTTTCTTTGACAATCTTTGCTTCGCCATCATCTCCTGAAATGGTACATAACCAGCTTTAACAGACCATGTTTGAAGCAAAGTTTCTCTTGAGGTTAAAAACTCTTGAATTTTAACTTTGATTCTATAGAGATTCCTACCAATCGTTAATTTACCGGATCTCTATGAAAAGTTATGACCTCCCAAAATAATGGCATTTTTTCTTTGACAATCTTTGCTTCGCCATCATCTCACTCCTCTATGGCAAGTTTCTCACACAGTTCTTGGCAGCCTCTATTCATGATTACAAACATTAGCTCCTCACATCAACACAAACTATCAGAACAAGGGACCACACTAACAGTATGATATCATTGTTCTGATACCATGGTGAGATTATCAATTAAACGTTATCGCACAAAAACAATAAACACAACATCAGTTATATGCAAAAATTGAAGAAAAAATAGTAAAGTATATTCCTTAATAATTGTTCTAAATTAAGCGGTTTCCCAGTGTCTTGGTAACCTTTATCTATTGACCATCAGGGAAGTAAGATGACACAACAAATACACCTCTAAGGGCAAGAGCACCGATATATACATTATTGTTGAACACTGCAACAGAACCACATTATATTATGGTACAGGGACGAATAGATGTCAAAAGCTTATCATACCGGCATTCTTTGCCCCAGCTTAGTCATATGGAATTTTGAAGTTCATTAATGATTCCATGGGCATTTCCACTGGTCCTCTCTACCAATCTCGCAATATACAAAACTACTGATAACAATGCACTTACAAATAACTTTTATAACAGCCCAATAAACAGCCACTATTAAAGTTGGTCTACAAAATCAGTTTCTAGAAAGCAATTTACCTCTCCTATTTAAAGATTTACAAGCTGATCTGCAACTAGTATCATTTCTCAATCTTCTAGATTTATAAATCTTTTCAACTTCAACAATTTCGTCAAGTTTCCATAGTAAATGGTGCATGACAAATGAATAACTAGAAAGTTCAATAGTAAATATATATAGCATAACATTGGACAAAATTTTAAAGGGTGTTGTCATGAGCTTAATGCACTTCGCCAAATTTTTTTAATTTCCTGCTTGTATTTATTATTAAATTACTAGAGTTTCCTGTCTAGATATTCTTAATGCCCAGCTTGAAAAACTCATTTGCAAATAGGCGCATGAATTGTTGGGGATAGAAAAGGCATTTCATGGGGAGAGATCAGTTTTTAGGTATTGAAAAGTTGAGCCAGCTAAAATATTTTTAAGATTTGACATACGTAGAATAACTAAGAGCCATAAGGTGTTATGCATATCTTATTGGTATGTCTAACAGGCCATCAAGTTCTTTTATATGAGAAAATGATAAAAACCTTAATAAAGCTATTACACTAGATTTATGTATTCTGTGTTTACTAAACAGGACAAACATTTTTGCTTGTCTTATTGGTACATTTATTTGTTTTCATTTCTTTTTACCATTGTGTCTTTATAGAAGGGTTGACCAACTAACCATGCCTAGACAAATGGACTAAATTTCAAATGGAAATCATCAAGGCATATTACCAGCCTTAGCAATCATGGTCAATTGTGTTGCTGGATTTATTGGTGTATAAAATTTTCAATTTGTCAATTTCGACGTAATGTCAGACCATTGCTACAGTTTCAAAGTATAGAATCCCAATCTTACCCCTGCATGCTGATATCGAGGTGATGGTGACACTCCAGGAGCAAGGGTCCACTCCCATCGTCCATCTCTATGTTTAAACAGGCCATATGCATCAGAAAGGGGCTGTCAACATATAAGTAATTTGTGATTAGTGGGGGATCAAAGTATACCTTCAAGACTCAATACAAGACAAAGAACATCCTACTTGATTATGAAGATAACAGCTTTATAAACAAAACCCTTGTCAACAGGCAGGGCATGTAAATCTTTACAATATTCAAGTATAGATCTTTATATTATTCAAATATAGATCTTTCCATCTAACTATTCTATGTGCACAATGTAGATTAGATCTTTCCAAGTGAATTACATCACTCACATAATGTCTTCACCACAAAAGCATGCATACCATCCCACATATCTACACAGCTATTAGCCTTGCATGGTAAAACTTTCATACAAATTCTATGTAGACCTTTTAAGCACCTTCAAAGGTTCAACCCAGTTAGTGTGAGCGTTGAGTGATTAAATTTCCATTGTTTGAGAATATTTTGACAATTCAATATAAAGTTCTGACTCCAATAAACAGAAGTGAGCCTTCGTATTCAGACAGCAATTTTCCTATCCACATCTAGACTGCATAAAAGACAATGTGAAATCTTTAAGATTGTATGCCTATCTATCTAATTACCCTCAATGCGTAAAGTGAAAGTGAGAGAAAGAATAAGAGAAATTATATTAATGTCCAAAAATGCCAAAATGGGTCAATGGAACTCAAATGTACAACAACTAGTATAAGAATTGCCTGAAGCATCTCCCACCAATGAAAGCAGAAAAAGAGGTTCACCAAGAAAAATACAAACCCTAGAACAAAAGTAAAGCCTTATGAATACAAGACACCAACAGTAAGCACATAAATGCTTTGAATTTCTCAGTACATAGAGACTCCTGAGCTGCCCCAAGCAAGTCAAAGACCATGTATCTTTCCCCCATAATGTCAACCTACCATAGCGAGAGGTTCTAACAAAAAATCTGTTCTAAAAATATATATGTTCTAAACACATAAATTTCACCATATATGATTTTGGTGTATATTAAACCCAACTTATTGGGCCTATGAGATACCATCTTGTAATCTCCACAGTCTTACTGCTCTGAAATCCAATCGGTTACTGCCTCGTGACATTGTTAGGATTATTGCTTTAGGACACAATGAGTTGCCATGTTGTGGTATCAACATGGGGTCTCATTGGGATTATTGCTTTAGAACCCAATAAGTTACCATGTTATGGTACCGTTAACTTCTGTGCTGATGAGGCTGACCTACTCTTAAGGGTGATAAAGTCACCTTATGGTTATTGGGGTTTGGCAATTGTTGTTTATAAAGACATGTAGTTTGTAACTCTTTGTCACATTGAAATTTGTACACATATCTTGTATATTCCTTATATAAAAAGGTTATCTTTGAGTAGCTAATCATACCATACATCCTTGTGTCACATTTTCTCTTTATGTTTTTGTGGAGTTAATTGTAACTGTAATAATGGAAACTGTTTCTAAATTCTAGCATGTGGTCGCTCTACATGTATATAGTATTTCCAATCTTGTAAATTTTCAAGCATACCCTTTGGATATTTCCAAAGGGTAACTCTTTTAATAAGTGTGTATTCTTTTGAATTTAGCCCTTGATGTCCTCTACTCCCCAATGGTCAGTTCTTTTTACTGATGATGATGTACCCATGCAAGGTTTAAGGTCATTGACTATAATCTCCTTGGTTACCTCAAGAAATTGACTGTGCCAAGTACACTTTCCAAAGATTTCATATGTGAATACTATACTATAGATGTGAGACACAATTGAGTGTGCCATGTACCCTTTCCAAAGATTTCATGTGTGAATACTATGCTTTAGATCTGAGACGGCTAGAATTTTCCCTATAGTTGCTACAAATGCAATCAAACGTGCTCGATATTGTTTTGAATTGTTCTTATGTTATTGATAATCCATTCCTGGGACGTTGCAAAGTTACTGCCAGGGCTCCTATAAGTATGTCTGTCCACCCCCACTAATGTATTGGCATTATTATGCATCAAGACTTAGTGGAAGCCCTACTTGCAACCTTATGAACTTATGACTTATTAGTTATTAGTTGTTCTAACGAACTACATTAGATTTAGCAAATCTTCCTCAAAATGCATATGGACATTTATAATTTTGAGGTCTGTGGAAAGAATCACATGCTGAGGATAATTCAAAATTTCAATCCATGTATTGTAATTTTCTGCTACACTTAAAGCCACCATGTGCAGGAGCTTCCATCCATTTTTTAGAAAAAAATCTCTTGGTATTAATGGTAGTTTAACTATAGCAAAACATGGAAGAATCACCTTGAGCATGTCAATTAGGTACTGATGATTTTGGAAGAGAAATCAAATGTAGTTTTGGGAAAAAGAGATTAAATGCCTCATTCACACTATTTCTACAGAAGGTGTTAAGGCTGATTCCACAAAGAGATAAAGCAACTGTTGAATGGCCAACACCAAAGAAGATCTCAAAATTGAGAGATTTCTGCATTTGGCTGGGCATAATTGACAGTTCATTATGAACCATATCCAGATTACTGCTCTGATATCTGACCTGAAAAAGAAACTCTTTTAATGGGTCCATGGAAGCAGAGCGAAGTTTTCATTCTTTCAACCATGCTAGTTCTGGAAAACCCCACTTTTCTAAAACCATTGTGATTGAAAACAGGACCCCAAGATTTAGGAGCTGAAATGGTTATCATGGAGGATGGATATCCAATATAGCAGCAAGGGTCGCCAATCTAAATTTAAAAGAAAAACTACTATTTGCTTATATTAAGCAGATTGTTGTTTGCATACATTTTTGCACACCATAGTCTCGACTCTCAACTGCCCTTCTTTAACAGAATAGTTTATAGACTGAACAACAAAAGTGGTTAAAGAAAATACAGACATTTGCTCTCAAGATCTTATCCAAGAGAGGAGAGGATAACCCCTGCAACAGATGCCTTATCTCATAACAGCATGTTCAGTTTCAGTAGTTATTACTTATTCCAAAATGGGTTTTAAATAAGTTCCACCCAGGTATGTCAAGAATGATAAGAGAGCTTCCTTCAAGAATCAAAATATTGACAAATAGCCTGAATTTGTTTTAAAGAATTATATCTTATGGACCAAAAACTGTATTTACTTTCCTCGAAGTTCATAATTTAAAAAACCAAGTTTTGAAAGAAACCCGTAATTCTCCAATTTAAAGACATATTGGAGCTTTTAAAAACCTACTTCAAATTTCAGTAGTTATTCCAAAAAGAGTTTTATAAGTTCCACCCGGGTATGTCAAGAATGATAAATGTTGAGAGCTTCCTTCAAGAATCAAAATATTGACAGATATCCTAAATTTGTTTTAAGGAATCATATCTTATGGATAAAAAACTGTGTTTACTTTCCTCAAATTTCATAATTTAAAAAGCAAGTTTTGAAAGAAATCCATGATTTTCCAATTTAAAGACATATGGGAGCTTTTAAAAACCTACTTCAATGCTTGTCAGTCATTCTAGTGGAAAGGAATGAACAAATATACATCAATATGTTCCTTCAACTATTAAATGTTCCTAGTCAGAAGAGATATCAATGGTTTACCCATTTCATAAGGCAAAAGATTGAAACTTTGTAGTATATTTCTTACAATTACTCATTTTGTCAAGATAGCAAAGATAAGTACAAAAGAGCAGATTGGAGAAGCATTTGTGAACAGGTTGTACAAGTTACATGGCTTTTCTAAGTTGAATGTTAATGATCAAGATCCCCTGTAACAAGTAATTTTTTACAATAATTATGCTCACAAACAAGAATATCACTCACAATAAGTTCCTCATACAGTCCTCAAATGGATGGTCAAACTGAAATTGTTAAAAGATGTTGAGGGAAATCTCAGATGTTTCGTTTCAGCTAAAGCGGAATCAATATTTTAAGTGGCTACACTTTCTAAGTGAAAATACCACTTATACATTTCTACCAAACTGACATCATTTACGGGCTTATACAGCTATAAAGCTGCAAAGCTTACACATTTCTTACATACATATACAGTGTTAGAATATTCGGAGAGAGAGAGAATAAAGAAAGAATAAAACGTACAAAGAACGGATGAAGAGAAACCAGCATGCACACATTATCATTGTGTTCATCATTTTATTATGTGAAAGATGGTTACAAAGTGGTTGAAGTAGTTTCAACCGTTTCTTAGTTAATATTTAACTTATATTAAACTAACACTAATAAATAAGCCTTATATTAAGCCTTCTATTCTAATACCCCTTCTTAAGGCTTACACTGTAGAACATACTAAAAAAACATTAAAATAATAAAACCAAACAAGACCACACATTTTTCAAAAGCTTTCCCTTTTGAAAACAATGTTTTGACTAGGTAGGACTCCATCAAGCTGCCTCCCTGACCCTCGTAAAAGTGTAGTTCCCGAGCTGAATTCCTGAGTTCCCAAATTCCACCTCCCCAAACTCCCAACTTACAAAATATTCCGAATTGTTGGACAACCATCCATATTGAGTTACTCCTACAATGCTCCATCAAGTTGTCTCATGACCCTCGAGAGGGTAAATTCTCGTGATCCACAGACTCTCGAACTATTTAGACAATCATCCATGTCGAGTTTTATCTACACTTGATTCTTTCATGTCTTCAAAGTGTTGGGATTCTTTTAAAATAAGCATTCTCTATCAATGAGTTCATCAATTTCATCATTCGGTGGATTTTCAACAACGGCTTCATTTGGTTTGTCTTGGAATTTTCACTCCATATTTTTCCTAACAATTTTATCCATCTCTTGAAAAACATTTCTTTCAATAACTTGATAATGTAAACTTTCTTCACAATTCTTTATCATTGGCTCCAAGAGTAACTATTACCATATTTTTCCATGCAAGAGCGAACAAGGCTATTTTTAAGAAGTTGGCTATTTTTGGCAAAAAAGTCTATTTTTAGCATTTTGCAATTTTTTAGCATTCGCTAAAAATAAAGTGTTCTAAATGAAATTGAATGAATGGTGAAAATTGTTATTTTTAGCATTCCCTAAAAATAGCAAGTTTCCAAAATAGAGTGCAAGTGCATGCACAAAAGCTAAGCAGACAAGAGCGAAGGGAGTGCTAAAAATAGTGAAGGCAGTCAAATTAGCAGAAGCTAATTATAGGCACAAAGGTGGCGCCAAAATAAGAATTAAAGCAGCTGCCAAAAATAGCAACAGAAGCTAAAATTGGAAAAAGTAGATAAGACAAAAAATAGAAAAAGACAAAAAACAGAAAAAGACAAGCAAAAAAGGTAAAAGCAAAAAGCAGTCTACGCCAAGGGATCAAATTTAATTAAATAATAGAGGGCAGTCAAGGGGTGAATAAATAATACTTTTATCCTTTGCATGCACAATTTTGGCGCTAGAATAGATGGCAGCAATCTTTAAAGGCTGTTTTTTATGAAGAAATGATACACACACTCTTCCAATTGTTTTGCTCTAGCAATCCTAGCTTGTACTTGCATCTCTGAATAGAAAAGCTTCATTTTTGCCTTCTCATATCGTTGGTTTTCTAAGTATTCATTGTGTTTATTAGGGTATTGTATTGCTTTGTTGTGGAATTTCTTCCCTATATTGTTGTCCCTTACCCAAACCTTTGAATTAATTTTGCAGATTAGCCTAGAGTTGTGCATGTGTGTGGATCTCTATATTTTTTGTATGCAGCAGTACATGTGTGTGTCAAATCATTGGTGTATCACCTCAATTTTATATTTCCCGCATTCCTTCTCCCTTTTCCTTGTCAATTTTATTAGTTTTAGGTGATTCACAGGGGAACCAGCCCACTCTAGGGGTTCACCTCAGTCATAGGTTACCCACAACCTTGAGGTGTTCCAATTTTGTCAACAGGAGAGAGAGTACACACCATTCTCTATTAGGGTGCACTTCTGGGTAACAGCTGTTTCTGGCATGCCCGGTGGGACAGTACAAAATTTGCTAAAGAAGTTGATGCTAGTCTTTGCAAATACCAATGTTTCAGACACAAATATTCAGCATCTAGTGACTCCATTGGATCAAGGATCCCGTTTTCTCAATTAGCAGACCATTTTCCTTCATATTTTCATATCTTTATGAGGTCATGCAATCATCACTTCAATTCCTCATTGGAATTCCCAGTTTCAAGAGAATTATTACTCCCCTCCACCTCAAACATTCCTCCAGATCAGTATTATAAGCCCTATCACAACGAATATGCCCATGATCCAAACAATTTGTATGATTATCCTAATCATGGTGTTTTTCGAGAGCAAGTATATGTAGATTATGAAAGAAATTCCATACCTAATGATGATTTACAGATGCAGGTACTACACTTGGAGTTGAAGATGGTACAGATGAGAGCAACAAGCACTATCAAAGCAGCAAATCTTGGATTCAAGATAACCTACCCTTAGGCATAGGTATGGCCCTCAAGAGAAGATAGACTTTGTGTTTGAGTTGATACCACAAATATCGAAGTGGGATGAAGAATTGGAAACTTACCAATATAGTGTTGGGAAACCTTATCAATGGGGCAATTTTTCACTATCATCATGCAGCCCTCCCATTCCTATTTCCCAACCCACTCAATCTCAGTCCCAAATTCCTAGCTTTCTTAAAGCCTCTCCTCCACAGGATATTACCCCTCCAATGATCTCAACCATTACAAAATCAGTTAGCAACCCGACCTACCCCTTCCCTCATATTCCCAAGTCCATTATGGAATGAACCAAATCTAACAAAATGGAGCTTACAATTTGAGGACATATAGATTCCACAGTTGGTTACAGAGCAGCAGGAGGAATATGACCAGTATGCAAAGGTTAGACAAATTTTTCTCAAATCTCTTGAGATACAACGTGCAGATAATGTTTTGAAGGAGCATGTGAGTGTTTCTAAGGATCAGACCAGCGATCTTGAGTCTATATCAATATCAGATCAGCTTGCAGAGGATGAGGTTTTATCAGACTTAGAAGATTCTGATGATGGAGAAGAGCCAATTGCAATTGTAAGTATTACACCTCCATCTATCTTCTTTGATGAAGAGTCTCCTGTTATTAAATCTTCCTTTGAGCTTGAAAAGGAATCAAATATGAAGTTGTTTGCAAAAGATGAGGTAGCAGATGTTGTTGATCAATCTACAAGCATCCAATATAAGCAGGAAAGGTCCTTAAGCACTTCAAATGATGAAATTTCATACAAAGAGGGGCAGATCAGAAAATTCAGTTTGTCAGTCATGAGAAAACCATGTCCAATCAGGTATTTGGCTAGTTTGGAGCCACATACAGAGTTGTCATCAATTGTGCTCTTTTCACAGCATAAGAAAGAGCTTCAAGTTGTCAAAAAACAGCTTCAACATCTACAAGGACAGATTTCAGATCCTACAGAGGTGTTTATTCATTTATGGCCTGATATTTTGGGCAAATCAATAGTGCACGCCATGTCTGCACTCATACCATGTGATCTAGTTGCAAAACTGATCTCATGGCCCCATTTTCTAAGGAAAGGGAGTTGTTTCTCTCAACTTGTCTGTGGTTTTGTTTAGCTTTCCTTTTATGTCTAGTTCATAGTTACACGGGGACACGTCCCCCCATTTTTGACACGTCCCGGATGTCCTGGGGACGTGGGGTCGTGGGGGAAACATTCCCCCCCCCGTTTCCCACACTGCATGCTTGGTGGGAAACGTCCTAGGGACGTCTGCAAGGGGGGGAAATGTCCTGGGGAAGTGAGAAACATGTGGGGGATGTGGGGGACGTCTGGACGTCCCCCACGTGGTCTGTCGCATTTTTAAATATAAAAACAACACTCTAAACTATATTTTTTAAATTGTAAATCACTTATAATATAAAAACAACATTACTAACCTAACCCTAACCCTAAAAGTGCAATTTTATATTATAAATTTACATTATGGGCTCATTTCATATTCACACCAAGCAAGAGCAAAAGAGTGAGAGCAAGAGCGAGAGTGAGAGGAAGAGCAAGAAAGAGCAAGAGGCAAGCAAGAGGTATTTATAATTTTATTTGCTTACAATACTTGTTAAAGTTTTTTTTTTTTAATTTAGATTATATTTGCATTTTTAGGGGCTGTTTTTTAGCATTTGCATCTACATTCACAATGTAATCATGCATATAGTTTGTAGAATTTTTAAAAAGGCATATTGCATAGGGTTTGGTTGTAAATGGTTACGTTTTTTTTAATTACATTTTTATTTCTAGTTTAAAATTTAGATTATATTTACATTTTTTAGGGAATGTTTTTTAGCATTTGCATCTACATTCACAATGTAATCATGCATATGGTTTGTAGGATTTTTAAAAATGCATATTGCATAGGGTTTGGTTGTACAATGTAAATGGTTACGTTTTATTTTTAATTACATTTTTATTTCTATTTTAAAATTTATATTATATTTGCATTTTTTAGGGGTTGTTTTTTAGCATTTGCATCTACATTCATAATGCAATCATGCATATAGTTTGTGGGATTTTAAAAAATGCATCTTGCATAGGGTTTGGTTGTAAATGGTTACGTTTTTTTTTTAATTACATTTTATTTCTAGTTTAAAATTTATATTATATTTGCATTTTTTAGGGGTTGTTTTTTAGCATTTGCATCTACATTCACAATATAATCACGCATATAGTTTGTAGGATTTTTAAAAATGCATATTGGTTACGATTTTTTTTAAATTAATTCATTACATAATCAATCAATCATATAGTTATGGTTGTTTTTAATTCATTGTAGCAATCATCACCATGAGTTCTTCTGAGTATGAATATGAATCAAAGTATGAATCAGAGCAGGTGAGGGTTGAACGGGAAGTTGAGATAGGTGGTTGTGGAAGAGTCGGTGATGTCACAACGAGGGAGAGTGGAGAAGGGACACAAAATGTAGTGGCAGCAGCAACTGGTAGTTCAGTTGGTAGTGCTACCAATTGCCCCTCTCAAATGTTGTCCAAATTTGCCATTGGACCATTTGATAAGAAGAAGCCATTGCAACAATTTGCCCAAATAATTGATAACCTCATCTCCAAGTCTCGAGGGGGGAGCAAAGTATGGAAGTGCAACATATGTGCACTGACTTGGCATGGCAGTATCACTAGGACCAATGCACACTTGTTGCACCTTACAGGAAGGGGGTTGGCACTTGTAAGGGCCTTTCACTAGAGCAGAGAGCTGAGATGGTGAGACTCTTCAATGGAAATACTACAGACAATGTGCCAGAAGTTCGTGGTTCCACTATGGCTGGCAAACATAGTAATACTCTGGCTGGTTCTAGTTTTGGAGTGTCAGAAGTGGAAAGCAGAGGTAAGAGAGGCCGCGGGGGCAGCCCCAAATTCAGTTGTTGACATGTTTGATTCAAAGGCAAGGGAAGAGGCAGATGATGCTATTGGAAAACATTTCTATGTTGTTAGGATTCCATTTAATGCCGCTCGCTCTCCTTATTACAAGGAGGCTATGGCTAAGGTTGCAAAAGCAGGTACAAGTTATGTGCCTCCTGGAGACACAAAACTGAGGACGACAATCTTGGATAGAAATTATTCCAAGGCTAATCTGTTGATGGAGGAGATAAAGGTGACATGGATGTCACATGGATGTAACATTATCATGGATGGGTGGACAAATATTAGACACCGTCCTCTCATCAATATCATTCTCTTGCAAAGATGGACTGTACTTGAGAGCAATTGATTGTTCTGGGAAACAGAAAGATGCTGAGTTTTAGTATCAGATTTTGAAAAATGTCATTGAGGAGGTTGGACCTTCAAACGTTGTACAGGTTGTCACAAATGCAACTTATGTGTGCAGAGCAGCAAGCAAGTTAGTGGAGCGGGAATATAGGCATATTTATTGGACTCCGTATTATGTGCATGCCATGAACAATGCACTGAAAGACAGGGAGGATTCAGTGGGTCAACCAAATAGTGATTGAGGCCAGGGACGTGCAGAAGTTCATATGTAATCACCACACATCATTGGCACTTTTTCAAAAAAATTCGAAGAAGGCATTTTTGAAAGCAGTTGACACCCACTTTGCATCCTATTTTATTTTGTTGGAGAGGATGTCTAAGTTGCAGGAGCCCCTACATATTATGATTATGACACAAGATTGGACTAGGTGGCGTGAGTCCAAGACAGATCAAGGGAAAAGAGTGAAGGAAGTGGTGTTGCAGGAAACATTTTGGGTTGATATGAAATACATCATATCAATCATAGCTCCAGTTTTTAGTGTCATCAAATATGGAGATTCTAACATTCCCAATCTTGGTGAGATCTACGAGTGCATTGACAACATGCTTGGGCAAATGAAGGCAGCTATTCGGGTTAGGGACCCCACTTTGGAGAAGTTGAACATATACAGCTCATTATTCAACGGAGATGGGAGAAGTTGAACACTCCTCTTCATATGGTTGCATATGCACTGAATCCCAAATGGTATGTGGAGAGGCCAGGTAGAGTTATCCCATTGGATGATGATAAGGTGAATAAGGGCCTTATGAAGGCCTTAAAAAAAATGTACACTCCACAGAAGGCTTCACAGATCAGATTAGAGTGGCTCAACTTCACTAAACTTGATGGGTACAAAACATCAGCAAAGGCAGACAGGGTAACAATAGCACAGGAGAAGCCAGTGAGTTGGTGGCGACTGTATGGGTTTCCAGGACTGCTACGACCACTTGCCATTCGCCTCCTTTCCCAGGTTTCTAGCTCCTCTGCCTCTGAGAGGAACTGGTCTACATATGGTTGGATACACTCTCTTAAGAGGAATAGGCTTACCTCTGCAAGAGCGGAGAAGCTTGTAGTTGTACACAGTGCTTTGCGTCTTATGGATCGCAAGACACCTGAGTACAAACAGACCCCAGCATTACGGTGGGATGTAGATCCCAAGGAGCCGAGGCAGGTTGAAGAGGACAATACTGTGCAACGGGAATTGATTGGGCTTACCTTTGAGGATGAGGATGCTAGTACCAACGAGGAGGAGTTCATGGATATTGCTTCAGATGTTGATTCTGATTTTTAGGCTGATACTTGTAGTTGTCCTCTTTTTTTGTAATATTGACAATAGACAATTGTTGGTGTATTTGGCTATGAGATTAATGATATAAATATCAGCTATTGTCACTTGATCAATCGTAATTTAGAATGGTTTTACTTTTATATTTTATAATATATTTGAAACTTCTGCTTGTCTCAAATTCAAATTTCAAAATTCAAATATGTATTATGAATTTTCAATTTATGAAATTAACATATTGATATTATAGTATTAAGGAATGTATTTGATGTTTATGAGTTCAAGTTTCACCTTATTTAAATCTCAAATGGTTTTATTTCAACTTATTTATATAATTTAGTCATTATATCTTTATATTTTAAATATTTATATATTTTTTAATTAGTCGTCCCCCCGTCTTAGGTAACTATGGTCTAGTTAGAGTAGGGTAGTTTAGGATTTCAATTCAGTAAGTGCTTACATGCACATTGTTTTCCAATTTTCTAGATTAGTTTTCCTTTCCAAGAAGTGCTTGCATGCACATGTTTTCCTTTTATTGAAGAAGGTAGTTCAATTATTTTGTTTAAGAGGATACAAGTTATTGACAAAGGTAGGTGACTCCATAGCCCAATGGATGCAGAAGGCTACTAATCTCTTGTTTAGCAGGCAACAATCTCGTGATGTCGCTAGAATGTTACCATATTTTTCCATGCAAGAGCAAACAAGGCTATTTTTGGCAAAAAGTCTATTTTTAGCATTTTGCTATTTTTAGCATTCGCTAAAAATAAAGTGTTCTAAATGAAATTGAGTGAATGGTGAAAATTGTTATTTTTAGCATTCGCTAAAAATAACAAGTTTCCAAAATAGAGTGCATGCACAAAAGCTAAGCAGACAAGAGGGAAAGGAGTGCTAAAAATAGCGAAGACAGTCAAATTAGCAGCAGCTAATTATAGGCACTAAGTTGGCGCCAAAATAAGAATTAAAGCAGCTGCCAAAAATAGCAAAAGAAGCTAAAATTGGAAAAAGTAGAAAAGACAAAAAATAAAAAAAGACAAAAGGTAAAAAGGTAATAGCAAAAAGCAGTCTACGCCAAGGGAGCAGATTTAATTAAATAATAGAGGGCAATCAAGGGGTGAATAAATAATATTTTTGTTCTTGCATGCACAGTTTTGACGGTAGAATAGATGGCAGCAATCTTTAAAGGCTGTTTTTAACGAAGAAATGATTCACACACTCTTCCAGTTGTTTTGCTCTGGCAATCCTAGCTTGTACTTGCATCTCTAAATAGAAAAGCTTCATTTTTTCCTTCTCGTATCGCTGGTTTTCTGAGTATTCATTGTGTTTATTAGGGTATTGTATTGCTTTGTTGTGAAATTTCTTCCCTATATTGTTGTCCCTTACCCAAACCTTTGAATTAATTTTGCAAATTAGCCTAGAGTTGTGCATGTGTGTCGATCTCTATATTTTCTGTATGCAGTAGTACATGTGTGTGTCAAATCATTGGTATATCACCTCAATCTTATATTTCTCACATTCCTTCTCCCTTTTCCTTGTCAATTTTATTAGTTTTTTGGTGATTCACAAGGGAACCAGCCCAGTCTAGAGGTTCACCTCAATCATAGGTTACCCACAACCTTGAGGTGTTCCAATTTTGTCAAGAGGAGAGAGAGGACACCATTCTCTTTCAGGGTGCCCTTCTAAGTGACAATAGTAACATCTTTGGCTTGTCACAAAATTCAAGATTCACGTCCAGTCATTCCCAGTCATTCTTCTGCCCTTGATATTTGAAAAATGCAACTAAAAAATGTGCCCTTAGGGTTTCAGCATCTGTATTTTTCCCTAGATGATTGTATGTTTGCCCTTTTTCAATTGTATAGGTATTTTGCCCTTGATTCAACTTAACACAATCTATAACTCTCTATTTTTGCCCTAATTTTTATATTATTTAAAGCAGTTATTTATTCTCTTGATTCGCCACTGCTAAATATGACCTTTTCCTGCTAGAAATTTGTGGATGCCCTGTCATGACCAGATAGGGTTTTATGTTTTCATGATCAAACCTCACGACTTTCACTTTTTGTGCCTAGTTGCATACTAAAAAATGATTGTATTTTATGCCTTATAATGAATGTATTTTATGTCTTTTCGAGCGTCTGAATTGTTGTATTAATATGGTTTTAGTGGCGGAAATGGAGTCTTTGAGTTTGCATGTTCTTCGATCTCATTTCAAAGTATTTTTCTTTCCCTTCCGACCACTTGCAAGCCCTCACAATCACCTTCACAAGCAGGTGTTTATCTTGATTTTATTCAATTTGTCAACCACAACCACGATTGTATTTTGTCAGACGTGACTGTATTTTGTTCAAACTACGTGATTGGCTTTCAAAATGTTCATTGTAAATCAATTTGCAAGCCCTTGCGATGACTGTAAACTCGAACTATGCCCTGATGGGACTAACTTGAACTTCTTCCCTTTTCTTTCTCCTTGTTTTCCCCGCTCTAATACCAATGTTAGAATACACACACATTATCATTATCATTATCATTTTGTGTCCGTCATTTTATTATGTGAAAGATGGTTACAAAGTGGTTGAAGTGGTTTCAACCATTTATTAGTTAATATGTAATTAATATTAAACTAATACTAATAAATAAGCCTTACATTCTAATATATGGAAGTTCCAAAAGTATAAGATTTCTTCAAAGAATCTCGTACTAGTTCAAATTTTAAATAACTTGATACATGTGCTTAATCGTGTGTGTTGGATCTAGTGATCTAAATGTTGATTGTTATAATAATGTATAGGGCTCATATCTCATTTAAGAGAGACCCCCTTTAGAGTTAGAAAGTTAGTATGTGTTCTATGATAAAATTTGGGTAACCAATCAAGTTTTTCATCTTTGTGGGCCTTAGAAATTTTCACATGTTCTCAGAAAATTCAAAAATTTCTAGCCCAAAGGTCCTTTTTCTATGTTTTTCGGGTTTTCGGGCTCATCATACACAAGCAGTTGTAAATGTTAATTGTTCCCCGAGTCCCGAATCCCGACACACTAGAGTATTTTGAGTTTCGGGTTCCAAAAGCATTGGAACATCTAAGGGTTTAAACATGTCACATGTTAGGTGTTCTCCAAACCCAAAACCCGACACACTCTGTGTATCGGGTTTTCGAGGATAGGATACATCGGAACATATTATCACAAAGCATGTCTTATGTTAGCCAAGCCCCGATCCCCAAAAAGCATGCACGTCCTTTGTGTCGGGTTTTCGAAAACTGATAGCATATAAACACAGCTTGTTTTGTGTAGTCGATTTACTGAACCCGAGTCAACACATTTATTGTTGCGTCAGATTTGGTCCCACACATGTCAGCGGACATGTAATTAATGCAGTTTAGGTTATAAATAGTCAAATTTTCCACGTCATTTTCACTTGTACGAATTCAAATTTTAACTTGTGAACATGGTGAATTGGACGCCTTTTCTCGATTTTTCTTTGTACCCATTTCATTCTTCACTAAGTTCTATCTTTATAATGGGTTTTAATCAACTTTTGAAGTATTTTTTGCCTATTTTTCTTCTTGTTGGTTTTGCCTTGGCTAAGGGAAATTTTTCCTTTACCGCCACACTTTGTTCACCCACACCTCCACCCTTTATGATATCCCTGGTCAGGGCCAGACCCAGGTTGTGTCCCCACCCTCCACCTGCCACAACTTCACCTACACAAATGTTAAGAAGGCCATATCGGTGATGAATTGCAGCAAAGCAGCAGATGAGGAAGGCTTCCAGGTAGAGTTTTTCAAGCATGGGATCAGCACCATCAACAGTTATTTGGTAGACCTTTTCAATCAGGTGGTGTGTACTGGTTTCCCACAATCTTGGTACCACTATATTATCCATCATGTTTAGAAATTCAGTCCTACTTCTGATCCTAATAATTACAGGACAATTATGGTGGGTCACACTTTCTCCAAGTTGTACACCATTGTTCTCCGCTTGCAGCTATCCGAGTTTCTAGAGTAGTACCAGTATAGAGCCAGGGGACAGAGAGGTTTCAAGACAGGGCACCAGACTATTGATCACATTCTCACCCTCTGTGCTATCATTGAGGAAGCACGTCACCATTGATCCAGAGTCTTCTGTTGCTTTGTGGACTTTGGGAAAGCCTTTGACTCTATTCCACAAGAAGCTCTTTTCCGCAGACTTAGAGACATTGGTCTTTCTGAAACCCTTCTTGTTGCCATCACTCGGCTGTATGAGGAGGTCTTAGGTCGCCTTCATACTGCTCCTAGGTTTTCCGACTTCAACAGGAGCACCATCGGGGCCAAACAAGGCTGCCCTCTCTCTCCTACTTTGTTTGGTATTTATATTGATGAGTTGGGGGAATTTCTCCAGGACCACATGCAGGACAGGGACGGTTGTCTTCTTCACCAAGTTTTGATCTACATTCTTCTCTTCGCAGACGATGTGGTCCTTTTGGCTTCTTCTACGGAGGGGTTACAGAGACAACTTGATGCTTTAGCCCTCTTTTGTGATCATAGACAGCTTACAGTCAACCAGGGTAAAACCAAGGTTATGATTTTCAATGGGCTGAAGACCTCCAATTTCCATTTCTTCTACAGGGGGAGGAGCTGGAGATCACCAACTCCACCTATCTGGGAGTACTCTTCTCTGGACCTCGCTTGAGTTTACGCCCGGCTATTCAACCCCACATCAACAAGGGGTATGGTTCCCTAGCGATCTTGGAGAGACAGTGTTTCCGCCACCACTTTCAGGACACGTTGTCTAAGATGTCCCTCTCGAACTCTCTTATGAGACCCACGGTTCTCTATGGTTCTAAGATTTTGGGTCCCTCCTTGCTTGAGTAGGATTGGGCTGTTATTAAGCGAATTCAGATCCTTATGCTCAGACCGATCATCAAATGTAAAGATATTATTCCCCAATATCATCCTTGCCAAGTTTGGGGCTCGCCCTTTCAAACTTGAGGTAATCTTTGGTCTCGTCTCATTCTTGCACCACATCCAGGGACTTTCTAATTCTTCCACAGGCAGAGACAGATACATCTACCTTGCCTACCGTTCTTCTGAGACCATTGCTCTTTCTTATCGTAGTGGTTGTGCTCGTTGCTGGTATGCTAGGGCCTCTCGTCTCCTTAGATCCCTTAGGATCAACATGGACCGTCTCCCCCTTTCGGCTACTCCATGGATGGTCCTGCACACCTCCTTTCGAGCAAGTAGGATTCCGAGCAAGCATGACTTGCACAGAATCGTCAAAGACAATATATACAGACAGTTCATCCAGATTACTTGGACCAACCCCTAGGGTGAGCTACGCCCGAAGCTGGCCTTCTACGCCAATCACTTCCTCGAAGTCAACAATGGACTCATGATTCGGCCCACCTATATCTCCCGTCATTGGATGCATGCTCTTCGCATATCCCTAGGCCAGTTCAGAGTTGGCTCCCACAGGCTTCGGGTCGAGAGCAATCACCAGTTGGACTGGTCCGAGAGGATATGTCAGATTTACTCCCTCCAGGAGATTGAGACAGAGGAACACTTCTTTTTCGGTGCCCCATCTACTATGAGATCAGAGGGAGGTTTCATTGTCTATTCTGTGAACGCCCAACGTTCGCGACCTTCTTCAAGTATTATGATCAGAGGTGTCTCGCTCTCTATTTACATGAAGCTCTTAAGCTCCGTGATGGGATCCTCCATACCCCTGCTAGGAAGATTACTAAATGACGGATCACATCTTTCTTTACTGTGCTCCCGGGTGAGAGGGGCACAAAGTGGGGACCTGATCCTAGTGGAGATCCTCAGATTAGCTCTATCAGGACTAGAGGAGCTTCTTCCTAGCCCAGAGGTATCTAGACTCAGACACGGCCAAGGGCCCCCTCTCATAGGCGACAGTCCACCAAGCTCACTTAGAGAGCTCGACTTTCCATGGATCATAGACGTCCCAGACATCTTCCAGTTCCTGACACCAGACATCAACAAATCACCAGATTCTTTTTGGTTGGCCTTGGATGACAGTCAAGAGGGTTGGTGTCGAGGCCCTTCCCTCCACCTCCTCTCCTTCTTTGTTCTCTCTTTCTTCTTCTTTTGTTGTTCTCGGAGACCTTTTTGGGTTTCCCCGCTGCTTCTGCTTTGTTTTGTATGGTGTCGTCCCATTGACCTATTTTTGTGGTCACTTGTTGGACATTTAATATAATTATCTTATCTTATTATCTTATCTTATCTCCTTATTCTTATTTGATGGAGGGTTTTTCCTTTCATTATTTCTCCTCATCATGAGAAGAAACCTAATTTTTTACCCTAAAATCTATGATTTAATGATAATCGGGAGTTTCCTCATGATAGACATGTCAAAAACCCCGACGTCAGGATTGTCGGGATTTTCGACCTGTCCATCATGACGAAAACTTTGAATCAATGTTTCGGGATTCTTGGAATGACCGACAAAATATTAAACTCTAAATTACTAGTGTCGGGTCTTTCAGGGTGCTCAACAAGTTCAAATCTCCAACAAGTGTATCGGGATTCTGACAATGCAAGGCATTATCAAAGTTTCGCTCGGTGTGTTGGGTTCCTCATAGTGCAAAGTATTATCAAAGTTCCGCTCAGTGTGTATGGTTTCTCTCAGTGTGTATGGTTTCTCGAGGCATTCAACAAGGCAGAAACCCCGACAAAGGCTTTTCAGGCTTCTCCGTGTGCAATTCAAGGAGAAAGTTTTGGTTGACGTTTTAAAGCATTCAGAGGAATTATCAGGCGATGTTCTCCAATTTATCCTTCAATGTTTAAATCGGGGAAGGGAAAAACCAAAGCAGAAGCATCTAAAGGTGAAAAAGAAATGAAATACAAATATCAAGGGGTTGTTCCCCCTTCAAACATTGATTCCAATATTGACCGTCAGAGATACAAAGTTGGGCCACATTGGTATGGATGACTTCTGGAGCAGAGTCGAGAACCCCTCTAAGACAACATGGCTGCAATGCATCTACAATAGTGGGTTGCCTCTTGCTACAGCTTTCCCTATCTCTACACAGTGTCCAGAATTCATTCTTGCAACAGCCAATCATTATGATGCTGAGTCCAGAGCTGTGAAGAATCAAGATGGAGAAGTACTAATCCACCTAGATGCAGAATATTTTGAGGAACTCCTCAAGCAACCATATCTTAATGAATATGTGGATTCTGATCTCAAAAAGGCCCAGCAGGCTTGGGATGAAAATGCAATAGCATGCATTAAACACGTTAATAACAGTTATCTCATGAAACTCAAACCTACAGTTAGCATATTTCCAAGACCTTGCCTAGGAGTGATTTCATCCCGGAGATCAATGACATTATCACACTCCTAGGAAGATTTTTTGGTCTTCCTGAAGCAAAAGAATTCCAAGAATGGATGTACCAATTCCTCACTATCATGAGGAAGAATAAACAATTCTTCAGATGGGGGAGTTCATCAGTGACACCCTACACAAACAGCTGAGAGAAGTGCACACAACAAGAAAGTTTTATATGACATCATATGTCACATGCAACAACAGGAATGAGGGTATACCCTGGGTTGAACACATAAGGTACAAGAAGTTTTGATTATGTTTACGAGTTCTACCCTCATTTGTCCCTCAAACAAAGTCTGAGTCATTTCCGCATGGTGAATGATGCCTTTTTCTACAACATCATTTGCAAATTAGATAAAGACCTCACCAAGTGTCGATGCATTGATGCAGCGTGGAATGCGGTATCTCATTGGGGGTGTATCTTCCTCCAATTCCCAACCTTCACTTATATCCGAGTTGGAGGATTCTAGGGTTCTCTATACTTGTTACATAGATTTCCAAGTAACAAATGGGTCTTGATGGAGTTGGTAAGGCAATTGTTGGATCTGCACAAGTTACAACAAAAGAAACATAAGGAGGGAGTTCATTTCCCAATCTCAATTGGCGGATACACGTGCACATCAATAATTAAGGTGAAGAATATTGCCACCAAGATGCAAGGAATTACCCTCAAATATTTTCATTCAAGGCTTAGCTTTGATTACAGAGGAGTGTTGAAAAGCCTCATAACTCTGCAATTTCACATCCCTGAGCTCAAGGATGTATGGATCGATTGCAGGGAGGACATGGCTATAAGAAGGAAAGATTACGATCGGCTAACTCTGGACGAAGCAGTCAAGTATAACATTGCAAATATTCCGGAAGGCACAATGGACAAATGGGGATGTCTTGGATCCTATACGAATAAATGAAAGTGGAAAGTTTAGGTTTTCCCCCAATCGATTGGTTGATCAAGGAAGTCACATCTGTCAAGGAGCGGGTTGCTCAAATTTTAATTTGAACCAATCATTGGCTTTATTCATTAAATATTCATCCTAAAGATCCCAACTTCCAAAGGTGAAGACAACCACTGCGTCAAAAGCGGGTCCCCTCCCAGGAACCTGAAGATATAGGCGAAGTGCCCACTAAGAGGGTAAGAATAAAGATTGTTAGCGGCAAAGAAAAGTCTTCTCCTCCTCTTCCACTCACTACCATTGTTGATGTAGACTCCCCTTCTCCTCAGCAATGTCAAGGATCACTGATCAACACCATGGCCGCTCAGTCTCTTCTCGTTTCTTCCCTCCTCATCACCCATGCAATCCCTCCCTCTAGTGACCTTGGCCCCGCATGTGTCTCTTCCAATCACTTCTGCTCATATTCCATCTCCTCTTCCTTCCTCTCCTCATGTTCCATCTCCTCCACCCTCTTCATCGTTTCAGATCTCTTCAGTCACCACATCTATCACTCATGTTTCTTCCTCACCACCCTCATCTCCTCGTGTGTCATTCATGGCACAAGTCTTTTCATCCCTTTCCCCTTTTTCAACAGGAGTGAGTATGACCTTGGGTTCCCCTCAGGCAACCCAATTTCCTTCACCATCTGCTACCATTTCCCCCATGCTCTCTTCCCCTGCTTCGTCTTCGAATGTCGTCATGGCTCTCTACTCCTTCCCCCTTGGTGTCCACATTGCCTACTCCTCCTGGTGTTACCCTCATGATCACAGCTCCCCAACAACAAACAACTCCCTCTTCGGTTCCATCTTGGCTAGCAAGCCAAACCCCAAAGAAGAGAAAAAAGGTTGTCCTTCCTTAAACCTTTTATTTTAGTATGCTAACTCTTGCTCCCTCTCGTGCATCCAAGAAGCCCAAAACCCTCTCCCACATCATCATTGATCAATCAGGGGAGAGGTTTGTTGAGATTGTCATGCCCGCTGCTAACACTAGCAAGGAAGACATCAATGCTTCCGATTACCAAATAACCAAAGTGGCACTAGGGAAAGTCACTACGGAGTGAGCACAGCAGGATCTACAAGTGGCCTTGGATAATTTATTCAAGAAACTCAAAGAAACCAAGGCCACCAAGGATGAACTCAAGGAAAAATGTGGGGCAGTTGACATCCCTTCTCCTCAAAGTCACCAAACCAACTCCAATCTCCTCTTGCTCCAACCAGTTTTGATGCATCATCCATATCTGAGTTGGAGAAGATCAGCAAATGGGGCGAATTGTTGACAATTGGATTGAAATAATCCTCAATCACGACAAAAGGTTGATCAAGGACGCTGTTGAGGTCCATAATGACATTGAGTGGGAAAATTTTGATTTTGAGAAGATGAATGATGAGCTCGATGAGGAATGCAACAACTAAGAGCTTACTCTGGAAGCCCTAAATGAGCTCAAGAAGGTCGATGCAGACACCCTCGTCTAAGGAGTAACTGGGAAAAGAGGGAAACATTTTGAATTTTACAAAGCCATTAACTTTCGAGTCAAAATTTTGCAAGAGGCCCGAGAGAAGCTGCAGAAGGCCAGGGAAGAAGGTATCAATGCCACCAATGATATTGGTGATGAATTTGCCAAAGTACCCTGCAAGTCCTAGACGAGGATTTGAACATGCTTCCTACAGATAATATCTTCAAGGAATTCTAGGATCTCATGGAAAAGGACTCCATGACAAGTAGTGATTTTGATTTACAATCAATTGATAAACTGATTGTGTATCAAAATGTTTTGAACAATCTAGCCAAAATCCTCAAAAGACTCTAGAAGCTTCCTAGAAAACTGATTAACATACTTGCCACATGTGATGTACTAAATCGATACTCTTGTGTACCTGACGAAAAAGAAGTGCAAGAAATGATTTAGAAGTTCCACACATATCGTGACAAGGAAGCCGATCAAGAAGCCAGTGAACAAAAATCCGATTGAGGATTTATCGTTTTTTTCCATTTTTGCATCGGACATGTAAATTTTTGAGATGTTTAGACATCATTTGGATTAACAGGTTGAGTTGGTCAAATTGCACAAAAACCAATCAAGAGGGCTTTAATGTATATTTTCTATTATTAGACTGTACTCCAACAACTTCCCTTTTTCTCTCTTCCCTTCTCTCTATAAATGTAAACTATTGTGGCATTGAAAAGGGGGAGGATTGCTAGAGCACGAACTTTTCATACTCTGTGGTGAAAATTATTCTCTAGAATTGTGAAGAGAAAAAAATTGTGTTTTCAATCTGTTGTTATAAGGAATAAAAGAGATGTGTTACAATTTGTGTTGAACGTTATCTCTTTAATTAATGTGTTGTTCTTAAGTTCGATACATTATATTGTTCTTTAAAGTCCAATTTATTGCTCTTAAGATTATCATTTTAGTTTATCATTATTTTATCTCGTATTAATATCTTCGATTTGCATTTGCCAAAGAAAAAACACGTATTCACTCTCATTTCTTTCTGCTTCTCCTTTTTGTTCTCTCCCAAAAATCTCTCCATTCCAAATCTATTTTCCGTTCTGTAAGAAGCAAATCTACCAGGATGGGATCCAACCCCCAATGTTAGATTAGTGTAAATATTTTGAATATTCTTTGGTATTATTAGGATAGTAATAAACAAGGCGCCTCCCCTTTTATTGAGGAGGGACTTTGTCCCACATGTTGTGGTTGAACCTCATATTTTGTCTCCAACACAATATCCAACCAATAGTATGGTAGTAATTTAGTATGTCGGGTAGGTGGTTAGTTGGTTGGATCTCGTATGTGAAGAGCTTACTTAAGCTTAAGGGAGTTAAAAATGAATTCCCATGCATTTCATATCTTGTAATCTTTATTTATTCTATTCAAAAAAATGTAATTTTCTACCTGTGTATTTGCGTAATTAGTGGTATCAGAGCTCCATTGAAAATGTGCCATGAGAAAAGCGGGAATGGAGGTTGAAGATGAAGCCAAATATATATGTTATTAATGATTTGATTTTGGCATCCCTGATTTTCCCCAAGCAAGAAATTAGCAACTTCCAATTAATACTTAATTTTTCTTAAGAAAATTAATATTTTGTTACGCCATCAGGCATAACCTACGATGGCAACCACAACGTTGATGGGGAGTGTATTGGTGTGAGTTGTCAATAAAATGGACAACCTTGAATTTTACGTCCATTTGACCATCATAGGGCAGTTTTTCTTTTGCTTAGAGAAGGTGATCGAAAAATCACAATATCCGAGGCATACAATAGAGTTTGGACCCTGTTTTGTTCCCTGTAAAGATTTTTTTGAGCTCGACGTTGTGGTGTAGCTAAATTGAGGCCACCTATCATCATTTAGCAAAAACATTATACGCAAGGTGATGAATTTGTTAATTAATGTGGAACCCCTCAGTAAATGAAACCAAAGTTCAAAAACCCTCACTTAGCAGCCCAAAATTTTGACCCATACTCGGGACTCAACAAATTTATCACTACTTTAAAAATCTATAAATCGATATAATAAACTTAAATAAAAAGTAAAACACAGTTAAATGACATTAGAATTGAATATAGAGAACACAGAAGTATCATCCTATTAGTTTTTGGCCAAAAAAGAGTACAATGCTCATTTTTAGGTCAAAAATAGTAAATGCACATGGACTATAGTCATCAATGCACCATAATATCTCCAACTCCTTGTTTGCTCCGCCCTAAAAGTAAAAGGTAATGACTCCTCCTTTGGAACAAAAACATCCACAAGCATATCATTCAGATCCTCACTAACCCCTCATGATGCCTCTACTGCCCCTACCACTTCCTCTGCTTCCCTCTCCAAATTTGTGATCTTCTCCTCAATAAACATGGGCTACTCATCCACATCCTCAAGCTCCTCTATCCCATATGCATATGGATCAATATCATCCAAGCCAATTGCTTCATGACTCTCTTACACCTCCACATGTCTCATGGAAGACGAAGATTATATCACACAAAAAAATATACTCTTTGAGAAATTATGTTGTCAATTTGTTGCATTTTTTGTGTGAATGGCCTCAAACATGCTCTAATTACACTCACACCCATAAGAGTTACATGGGTAGCACAAAATGCAGATAGCTAACCTCTGAAGATTTGGCATTTTTGCACCATAATCTTCCCACCACAAATCCACATATAGGACATTTATAACTTTGGAAGTCAACTAGGCTTGCAATTATCGAAGAAGCCTAGTATTTAGGAGTAAAGAGACTACAATCAAAGGACTCGATTGTTTTTACTTGGTTGTTGGATCATTCTACTTCAAATGTATAGAAGCAAAGAAAAGAGCCTCCCCTCTGCAGCCTTGTAAATCTATAGCTCATCAAGAATGGCATCTCTAGTGGCTTCGTAAGGGATCATCGCCTCTATGTGTGTGTTAAAGCCATTCATAACCTCCTCATCGGCCTTAAATGAATAGGACAAGAAAAACATGGGGTTTAAGCAATAGGCAGCCACATACATATGTCAATGAAGTTGTTTGTTCCATCTTTGATCAACTATACACCAAAAAGGTTCATATTTCTGTTGTTTTTCTCGTAGTAATTTATTATGGCCACCTTGACCCTAAGCATGGCCTCATGCAGATAACCCATTGAGTTTTTTTCCTTCACTCATCAAGCTAAAACTCTAACAAAAGGCTCCAACACCTACCTTCTTAATTTTTTCATTAAAATTAAGAAAAAATTAATGAAAAAATTTATAAAAAATAAATAATAACAATAATTAAGTTTTAAGATACCTTAAATTCTCATTTGTGTTCTTCATAAACGCATCATTAAAAATGGCCTTCCTACTATGGGAAACTGCAACCACCATGTGCTCGCAAACATCTGCTTAAGAGATAGTGAGGCTACAATATGATAAAGTTGTGGCGAATCATGTGACTTTTGCTCGCACAAGCTCCTTTTCGTTGGTGTGCTCTCTCATCAAGCTTAGCACCCAAGGGTGACAATAGTATTCTTTTAATATTTCTCACCTTTTCGACCACTTTTTTCATTCATGTCATTTTTCCAATGTCCTTAAGTAGGAGATCAATGGAATGGGCTACACAAAGGCTCTAAAAAGGCGTAAAGTGTCTCTCCTCGAGAAGTCTCTCTACTGCTACATATGTTGCATTATCTACCACAACTTGAAAAACATTCTCCACACCTTCTTCCATGACCACCTCATCCAACATATCACGCGAAGTGTTTGCATTTTTCATCTGGTGGGAGGCATCAATTGACTTTAAGAACACGAACTACCCATTTGAAGCCACAAGAAAGTTAATCAAAATGTGGCTCCGTCCATTCATCCACCCATCAAATAAAATGTTGCAACTTTTTTGTGACATTCATTATTGCTCATCTACTATAACTTGCGTGATTTTGGCAATGTACTCCAACATGGAACCACTCAAATCATGAGTAGGTAGGTGCTTTGAACCTCTTCCTGTCAACAATCAATGTAGTGACCAAATTCTACCAACATGGGCTTTTCACCACATTGAATGGTATGTTGTTATAACACCAAAAAAAATCCACATCCTACCCTTGCTTCATTTTGCTCTTCCTGGTTCCAACTAGTACGTCTGAGTGAAGGTTGTGCCCCAAGAGTATTTCGAGGAACAAAGAAACCTCACCCATGTGAACTTGAACTATCTCCAATAGATGACCCGTGTCCCTAAACCCTTGAGGCAATATAAGAGGCTCCTACATCATACCCGCCGAAATCAACCCTCGCAGCCCCCACTTCATTACAGATTTTCTCCTCAAAAAGTGCAAAGAAAGCAACCATCTCTCTTTGAACCTCAAGTTCTATTCTTTTGCAAGATTGTACATGTTTGCCCAGGATTCATATGAGGTGGTAATTGAGGCAACTGACACCTCCACTCACCTTAAACCAAAAATAATTGTATTTGACATAATGTTACTTTGATTCATGGCCTGGTTTGCAATGCTTCCAAGAAGGGTCATCAAACTGCCCAGTCCTATGGCTACTTGAACCAGATGCCATTCTTGTACAATGTATACCACTACAAATTGAATGCAAACTGCAAGCAAGAACACTATAAAACAAAAACAAGAATTGATACCCTAGATGTTAGTGCCTATTAAAGAAAGAACTAGAAGAAAATGGGAAACAAACGAATAAAAAACATTTCAAATGTTAGGTCCTATAGATCTGGAATGGAAAAAAAAAAAAATCAAAACCAAATATCTAAAATAAAGACTCTTACCTCTCAAATCCCCGTCCTTCAAAGCTGGTGGAAATCACTATGTCGCAACTAGCAAATGATAAAAAACCTCTCACCAGACCAAAAACAGCAGAAAATCACAATTAAAGGTTAAAAATGATTTTTTTACATTGGGGATATTAGCACTCAATGGCCAAGTAGAAAGATCGAACTAGCAAGTAATGGCTAGTAATCGTGAGTAATTATATTACTTGCAAGTCTGAGCCTGCTACTCGATTGGCAAGTCCGAGCTTGGTACTCAGCTTACAAGTAGTTTGGAAGTTACTCATCAGGCTTCAAAGTGTTGGTTTATTGGCGATCAATTGTGATTTCTCACAAGTTATAGAACAGAGGACGAAACTATGTGACAAATCCAAAATAGACACGTCAAACTTTATTTTCATCAGTATTTCTCGGATATATACATCTAAGATATCCGTATTAGTAATAATTGTTTGACCTTTGAAAGACTTCAAAATCGGGCTGGAAGTAGTGAAAATATATTGTTTTATCCTTGTTACAAACTTACAATGCATTTTAATCTGCCTGAGAACATTTCAATCTCATGAAAACATATTGAGTCTTTGTAACAGGTAAGTAAGTATTGAAATTTGCTAAAAAGCATTAGGAAGTATGCCTGACAGTGAGAAAATGTGTTGAAGCATGCCTAAAGGTGTAAAAACATTGGAACTTGCTGAATAAAAGTTCTGAAACAATGTTGAACAAGGTAAGTAAAACGTTCAAAAAGTAGGAAAAGTATGGGAAGCATGTTGTAAATGCATTAAAAGCATTGCTCAAGTGTTATTGCTGCCATAAATGTGTGAAAAATTGTCTGGGATACAAAAGGCATCTGAAAAAAGACGCAATACACATCTGCCGAAGTGCAAATGTGCTGGAAATGGCATGACAAGCACATGAATGGAAACCTAAATATTCTACCTAAAACTTAAAATATGTTGTACTAATGTGAATATTTTCTACCATAACAATAGCCATTTTCCATTTTAAAATTGAAGTGGGGCCCACCTACAGGCTGCTGCACACAAAACTAATTATCGGGTGACTGTTGCATATTTTTGATTGATGGGTATATTTTACTGCCATGTCATTTTTTTAATCGAAGGCTATTTACAAAACTTTGGTTATGTAAACGTTGTTGGCAATTCACTTCAAATAGAACTATAATTGAAGTGGTGAAAGTTTCTTGTGAATTCATTGAAAACAAAGAGGTCTAAAGTTCAACTCTCACTAATTTCATTTTGCATGAATTATGAGACATATACAAGTTTTAGCTATTATATGTCAAGTGTTTGCATAGAAGTGGTAGCAGTCAAATGCTAAGTCAATGCTTGCCTAGAGGTCGAGAGGTCCAATCTTGCCAAGAGCAAACTAAATTTTAAAATCCTGTTTATCCATATACCCTATGTTTTCTGAATGTTTTGAGCCAATCGATTTCTTACATGAAGATAGGGGTATAACCACTCGTTTTGAAGACTTTGGATAATTTTGAATCCATTAAAAGAGTTCATTTTTGTTTCGTCTCCCCTTGTGATTTTATAGAGGAATGTATATAAAATTCATTTTGAATGAAGATATAAGGTGTTTTTAATGTACAAAGGGTGCAATTTCAACAATACTCGACACCCTAATCTTGTGTTAAAATTGAAAAATGGACAGAATCTATGAGAACACCGTGAATGTTTTTCCTATAGCCAATATAATCAAAGAAAACGTATTGCATTTTGTGGTATACAAATCAGAGTTGCATGGATACAGATACGGATACGACTAGTTTCTAATGCCCCTTGATATTGATAAGATTAGATATGGCATAATATATAATATTTAAAATACTATAATAATCTAGATTATAAATTAATAATATAATTATCACTTTTAAATTATATATTATAAACGAATTTATACATTAGATTACAATCACACACAAATTACACACTTCCAGCCCAAACGACAGTAGAAAATTTGGTGTTCAATGGATTAAAACAATTGCAGTTTGTGTAGGCCAGCAGAAAATAGACGAAATGAAATAAAAGAGTAAGCCAAAACAAACAGATCAAAAGAATTGCATGTTGATCAAAGCCGATGTGAAAGCTTGAATTAAAAGAGCGAATCAACACTCTCACATTCATGTCATCAATTGTTGTTACTAAAATGCATTATAGAAGAACATTTGCAGTTTTTAGCATCTTTTTAGCCTTTTGAAGGGGTTTTTTGTTTATTTTTTAACTGTTAAATAAGATACAGCTATAGTTACCCTGCTTACCGTATCCAGTTGAATCTGATACAACACAATTACTAGTTTGTATTTGGATACAGCTGGATACGGTATCCAAGCCGTATCCGAGAAACGCTTGAGTTGCACCTGTATCTGCCACACGGATGCACAGCAATAGGGGTAGAGTATCTGGCAACACTGCTACAAATCCATCGGGATCAAACTAGTTGACCGAGCTCGAAGACCAACCCATCTTGAGTTGGCTGCTAGCTCAGAGATAGGACTGATGATTTAGTAGCAATTTTGGTTTTGGTTTTGGTTTTGGTTTTGTTCCATTATTCCTAATAGAAAGTGTTTTCTTTGCAATTTTCAAGAAGTGGAGCAAGTTGTTGATGCTTCGCTGCATAGACTTCTCATCTCTCGTCTGATAGAGGGGAAGGTGTTCACATCAGTCTCCGAGATTTAGTACGGATGGTCCTTGACGGAGCAGGACTAATCATGTATTATGGTACATGTTTGACAGTGGTGTGTTTTGTACACAGTGGTCAGGAGAGTTGAAGCATGCCATAGATGCTTCATAATTCATGCACAAGTTTGGTGAAGGCAATGTTGATTGCTACGGTTGGTGTATTTGATACGTATTCCATACTATGGAATTGGTACCAGCATCAGAGGGATAGTGAGTGAGGAACATTCATCGTCATCGTGTCCGGTAGTGTCAAGAGGTTGCACGGATTGCAATAGGGACAGGTAACAAAGGTCAGACAGCAAGGATTGTCGTAAATGTGTCAACAAAGGTTGATCAAAGCACAGGGTACAGTTTGCATGATGTTGTAACTTCTTCAGAGGTAGTGAGTGTTTGCTCTAGATCATCTTTTGTCCCTTTGGATCAAGGGGGTTTTGTTGGGTCTAGTGATCCAAATGTTGATTGTTATAATAATGTATGAGGCATGTATCTCATTTGTGAGACACCCTTTTTAGAGCTTGAAAGTTAATATGGTCGTAATTAAATATGGCCAATATGTCAAGGAGGTGGTTATTTGGTTGGTTGGATCCTGTATGTGAAAAGCTTACTTAATCTTGAGGGAGTTATAAGATGAATGCCGGTGCATTTCATATCATGTAAGCTTTCTTTATTTTTTCAATAAAATGTAGTTTTCTACCCATGTATTTGTGTCAACAGTATGAGCAACAGGCAGATAAAACTGTCCTAAAGAGAATTCCAGAGAGGTAACTGGGAATGTAGCACCTCCAACCATATTAGCAGACTTCACTGAAGCAATATGGCAGAAATTTAAAGTTATCTCCAAAGTTTTATGGCCTTTTTCAAAAACAAAAGAAAATCAGTCGAGCAGCCTGTGCTTAGAACCTGTCAAACAAAGGACATATACATGATATCATTCATGTATCTTGTTTGAAGAAAAAATTGAGTTCGCACTCACCAGTTCAAATTGAACTACATATATTAGAGGAAGAGGAAAGGCCTGCATTGGAACCTAAAGACATTCTCAAGGTACATATCATGTCTTTATGTTCATAAAAGATTGCCAAAGATCTTCTGAACTAGAAGAATTTACCAGCTAGCATACCTATCTTAGATAAATCTATGTAAAATATGCCGAGAGGTATCATTCTCGAAGCGTCTATTTTGGATTTGTGACATAAATGGAATAGGCACCTCAAGAATAATACCTCTCGGCATATTTTACATAGATTTATCTAAAATACGTATGCTAGTAGCATCCGCGGGCATTGCATTATACATAAAATAAGACGAAAAATAAAGCATTATTTCATATGAATCAAAGTGTGAAATGTACATCACATTAAATGACAAAATCATAGAATGAAATTTATATTACATAGATGACATTATTTATCTTCTAAGGACTTTAGTCTTTCTTCCTCAGCTTTTTGTTTCAAAAGTAGTTTTCCTTTCTTTATCTTTTTACAGCGGTCATATGTAAATGGTGAAAACATTCTTAGACCTTCTAATGACTTTACTCGAGAGATAGTCATAAATGTTAACCTCATTGTTTCCCTTTGTTCAATATCAATTGTAGCTTTGGAAAGAGTCAAACCTTGTTATTTATGTATTGTGAATGCTCAAGCCAACTATATGGGTAATTGGTGTGTGCATCCCCTTTGTATTTATGTAATTGGGATGGTACGTAGAGTTTTATCTTCAAATGGTATTCCGAAGTAATTATCAAATTAAACCATTGTATATTATGCTTTGAATATATCCTAGAGCTCCATTTACAAGACCTACTTCTATCCAAATATTGGATGTTAACATGACCCTTGCATCATTAGCAATTAATAACACAACATAAAGTTATTATTTGGACCTCCTATCAGTGTGTTGGTGGTACCTACTGTAGTTGTAATGCTACGTGCAATAGTTCTTTCAACTTATGCAATTTTATTTTGTTGTGGTTATTCACATTACTCTTTGTGGAGAACAAATGAATACTATTGTCAAATTCTTCATTGTTAGCTTTGTCTAATCCAACATTTGTTCTACTCATCAATAACTTCCAATCATCGATTATCAGATTTGCATCTCTGAGATTTGTGAGAAGTTGTCGAAACCATTTTTGCTCTTGGCTTTCTCCCTCTTGTCTAAATACCTTATCCAATGTAACAACTGTTTTGAATTCTTCCCATAATAGCTTTCCACGTCTACTACTATCATATGGTGGTTTATCACTAACAAGAAGCAATTTCCCCAAATCTCCTACTGAAAGCATAGAAAGACCGCCAAAACTGATGTCTTCTTTTTCATACGATCTTTCATAGGATATCCGTCGTTTTGGGGACCTGCCAACTTGTTATTTTATGTGGCAGATCTCTTCTTGGAAAGTTGTAAGCCTTGTTCCTTCTGATTCTACAAAATCTATAATAGGGATTCATAGTTATTAATGCATCATTGAGGCACTGATATTAAATGCTAAAACTCATGTTGGTACAAGTAATAGAGGAAGAGAACATTCTGGGAATGATGCATCTAAAAGTGCTTGACGAATGGCGTCAATCATATATGATTTTCTAGTTCCTGTTGTTCCCTGAATTATCATGAATAATGGAAAGACATTTTGATGTTGATGATAATGTGCCAATACTATATCAAGTGCTTGTTTTACTTTAGCACCTAAGGTTTCATAATTGATATTTGGGGCTAATTCAACATCTATAACCAACCCATTATCTTTCATGTTGCTTATGAATTTTATCACCTTATTTGTGTATTCTTCGCCTCAATACTCTCTATCCCATGGTGATTTTATTTCAATATCTTTTCTTCCCAACATATCTATTTCAGTTACTTGCAGAACTTGACCACGTTGAAGCCTAGATATGATTTCTCATACATGTTCCATAGTATTTTGTTGAATAGGTTTATTAACTTCATCTTCAGAATCAATACTATTATCAACGTCTTCTATAATATTCCTTCTCTCGACATGCCAAGGATTATAATTGAACAAATCCCAATTTTATTTTATTGACTTGGAACTAAGTCTGAAATCTCTTTTTATATCATAAAATGACTTGTAAAGCAATAACTCAGACCAATAGAAATCAACACATTTATGTGATTCACGTGAAGGGATAGAGGAAAACCTTGGGAATACTCTCACAATAGCTTCCAAACTCCTCACCTACCATCTATTACCTCATTTTCTCCTTTGATTATATGTCCAAGATCTAACAGCATCAATAAGTGATACACTTTCCATGGAAAATGGCGTATTCTTGTACCCATCAATGAAAGATTTTACATGTTCAAGATTCATGGTCATCTTCATCAATTGTAGTTACTGGTTTGAACACCTCGCGTGAAACATTCAAATTGACAAATACTCTACTGCTCTCTACCAATAGAAGATCCAACAACATGTGACATGTTTCTTGTGCCCCAATGTCTTTTCAACAATTGTTTCAGTTAGAAGTCTCTTATTTTCTCTTACTGCCATTTCATCAATGTCTTCAATATTTGCACTCCGCATCAACATTTGATTATAAGTTTCAGAACTCATCTTTCCTTTTGCTACATACTTTGTGTAACGCCCTAATTTTTGTAAGTTATCTTGGTGATTATTTTCATAATGTTGTAACTGCTGAAATGAAGGAAAACAGGTTAAGATATATTTTTGATCTTAAGGGAATGTGTTGCTAATCTAGATTCTTGCATACTGTAATTTGTTGACATGGGACAGCAGTTATTATTGCTTGTATGTTTGCTGATGTGACGACAAATTTGTCGTATGCTTGCTGAACTCTATTTGCTGATTGACAGCACACCTTGAATCAATTCCATTGATCCAAGGTATGCTGTGGCCTTCTTGTAATCGCTTTGTCGATTTACTCTTAAACCGGACTGAAGGTTGATATCAATGTGCAGCACCTAATTTCAGGTATGAATGGCTGGCACGTAGATGCCAACGGAAAAGGTTCGATTCCCAAACCATGCACTATTGAAACATGAGACCTCGTAAGGTGATAAATGCCTGGATGCGGGTGGCTCAAGCATGTTTAACGTGGGACGAAACGTCCTGCACAACACTGAATTTTGATGACAGTCGGAAGGACTTGTTTGGAAGTTGATTAATTAAGTGTTAGGGGGAATTAGATCCTAATCTACTCCTAAGTTCTACCTTACATCCTAAACTACTATCCTAAGTGGATTTTTAAATTCTAAATGGTGAAAATAGACCTAAGTTCTAGTAACCTAAGAACTAGGCGGTGACCTAGGTTTGAACACTATTGTTAATCCTAAACTAATCCTAACCTAAGGAAGGGGACGCCCAGACCCATGGGAAAGGATAAGGATGGAAGGAAATTTAATGGCATTGAATGAAGGTCCTTGCGTGGACAACGCCAAGTTTGGCAGGAACAGGAAAAAGGTGGAGGTATCTAGTTAGTTATGGGACTAAACTTGGTTTGCATGCAAAAATTTGAATTGGGAAGTTCGCCAACCCAAGTCGGCGGTGGCGTGAGGAAATAGAAAAAGGCAAAGCCTTTAATGCATTCAATTTTCTTGGTCATTGTGACCAGCCCGCCTTGGAAAGAGTATGGAGGAATTTGTTGGTCATTTGTGTTTGTTCGGATTTTTGGAAAGTTGCTCTGCATTTGGTTTTTCTTGGTTCAGTCGAACCAGTTGTGTTTGGTTGCTATCTCTGTTTCTTTGGGAATTGAAGGCTATTTTCGAGCCTGTAGCAGAAGGTGATTGTTGGGAAACTTGTCGCTGTCGCCGTGGAAGGAAATACCTTCTGTAGACGCGGTTTTCTTCGAGCATTCGAGGAAGAATACCAGGCATGTTAAGCCCTTCTCTTTAAAACTACTTGCTTTACTTAAGCGTCTCATTAAAACAACCCTGCTCTTCTGATGAAGGGGGTTTTGGGTTTATTTGATTGCTGTCATGACTGAGATGATTTGGGTTTAGTCGATTTTGCTGTCATGTTGGAAATGACTTGGGTAGAATCGTTTTCTTGTTGTTGTGATTGAACTATCTTTGCATATATATTTGAGTTGGAAATACTGCCATGCTGTGTTGGTTTGTTTGACAGTAATGGGGAATTCGTTATGTATGTTATGAAACTGTACATGTTGTATGAGTTTGTTTTTCATTATTGAAGCAATCGTTCTTTTGCTAATACGAACTTGAGTGATGGAACGTATTAACTGTGCGAGTTGTTTGAAGTTGTTTCTTTATTGAAATTTTTGAGGAAATGAGTTCCTCTTCCTTCTGTTGTTTTGGATTTTAAAGTAAATAGCATTTTAGATTTTGAAGGAAATAGCATTTGAGTTTTATTGAGCATTATGAGCTCAGTTTGAAGGAAGTGATAGTAATATTCTTATTGCTGTGCTTTTCTTTTGTAAAATTTAACGAATACGACTTGGGTATTCGTGAAAGTTAAGGAAAGTAATTGTTTTCCTTCTGAACTTATAGATGAACTGTATTTTCTCTTGCCTTGGTGGAAAGTTGATTTTGTTGTGTCTTATTGATGCGGTTTGATCTTCCAGTTCGGACTGTAGTTGTGAACAAGAACTTGGTTTTGTATTTTTGTGCAAATAAATGGAGAAATGCATGGGAATTAGCTTGCTGTTGAGTCTGTCTTGACTGTACCAAGCTTATGTATTTAATACCCTATGCGGGTTTGCCTTGATAGAGGTATTGATATATGATTATTGTATTTTGAGTTCTGTACATCATTGTGAAATAGGAGAATGCTGTTTTGGATTTAAATGTTGATCGAGAAGAAACTCGAACTGGGCATTCTTTTCATATGGTATAATGAATAAAATTTGTGCATGCTGTGCGAGTTGGTTTTGGCATCGTTTCTTTTCTGAAATTATTAGGAAACGAGTTCTTCTTCCTCTGCTGTTTTAAATTTTGAAGAAATGTTAATTGGGGATTTATTGAACTTTATAGGTTCAGCTTGATAGAAGTGGCAGCAGTATTTAGATTATTTTCTGAGTGTTGTTTTCTTCTGTACAAATGGAAGGTGGAAATGTTTCGTGGGATCTCTAATTTTGCACTGTCATTCAAAAAAAAAAAAAGAATGAATTCGACTAAGTGATTCATGTTATGCTTGAAGAAAATGGATGTTTCCTTATTAAAATAGTTACAGGGATGAATTTTTTTTCTCTCTTGCTGTTTGAATACTGGAACTAGCACTAGAGCTTCACTATACATCCGAATTGGGCTTGCTGTAGGTAACAGCAATGTGCAAATTGTTAATTATGAACTGTATGCGTTCAAGGATATGGAAAGTCATGTGGATAATTGATTAAGTGACTGTATAACTGTTTGTTCGGTTAGAATACAGTGAAAGAAGTATGAATTCTTTTAGTACAGTAGGTACATAGTATGCATTCTTTATAATGCTTGTTCTATGATGGATACGATGTTTTACCAACTTGTTTTGGTATTCGTATGTGCCTGCTTGAAAGGGAGTATTGATATGAATAATAAATTCTTCCTTGTCTTTATTTAAAGCTGAATATGAATGGAATTATTCTTTGCTGCTGGAAAGTGAATTCTGAATGGATTTTGTAAGTTTCACTCTGAACTGTTATCTTGATTTGATGTCTCGTTTGGATTCAATTTTCAGTACAGTCATGAGGAAAGGAATAGGAATGTGGATGGATAACTTGGAATAATGATCATTTCTTCTCTCATACAGTTGGAAATCTGTAATCGTTTAAGAACGAATTTTGTATTGCTTGGGTTTAAGCATCTACATTTATTGTTGTTTGCTCTTCTCATCTGTACTTGATTGCTTGAAATCAAAGGAGATGCATGAACTGAAAGGAAAGTAATTGGTTTACATTTCAGTTAGATTTTATCCTTTGCATTTATTACTAATGTAAGGAAAGGGAAGGGAAAGCAGTTATGTTATAACAGCAGTATGCTTTTACTTGTATTCCTAGTTCTTACAAATGTTGTAATCTGGAACTGTTGAAGGAAATTGCATCTTGTAATGGTTATGTGGGAAATAGGACAGAAATCCTTTGACTGATTGGGATGGTATTTAGATGGTTCAGTTGTTATGCTGTTCATTCTTTTTGATGCTTAATTCTTGATTGATGTTCTTATTAACGTTTCATAAAAGCAGGGTTCTTTTATTGAGACAGTTAATTTGAAGCACCTCATTTTAATGACAAGTGCTTAATATGCTCAGTTCAATGAACTGACCCGTGCAAGTAATTTTGCAGATGGAATTTGAGTAAAACGAAGACATGGCTGTTTTCTGATACTTCTTTTGATTGTCTGAAGATGAATTGTATTTGTTAGTTATTATTCCTCTACGAGGAATTGTGAAAAGAAGAAAGTGCATTCTTCTATCTATGGATTGTAACGTTGTTTAATATAAACAAAGTCCAGTCATTTGGACTGCCAAATGTATGGATTATGAAATGGATTGATGAATACAATTACAAGTGTGATATTTTAATGGCTATATCAGTTTGATATTGTTGATTAAATTGGAAATATAATGTTATTTCTTGATTTGGAATTATTCAATTGTCCTTGGATGGATTCAAAGGGAACTGATTTCTATTCTTACCTAAATGCAACTTTTAAGTTGAAATGTGCAATTAGTTCATACTTGGGTTAAGATGAATTTTTAATTGACATTAAAAAGGATTAGGAGGAACATGATCTCATAACTGATAGGTATTCAGGATTAGCTGGAAGCTAAGGAATATCAAATAACTTAGGAGCAACCGAACTTCGCATTCGGACTTCGTTAATAGCCTCGTATGTTAAATTCAGAAAGAAAGGATATGGGATAAATATATCCCGGGCTAATAGACCTTAACTATGTAAGGTTAAGGAGAATAAATGAATACATTTATTGAGCATTAGACCTCGTTTAAATGACATCTAATAAGCTGGAATTCTGAATTTGGTTACAGTTGTGAAAAACTTGGTTAAGTTTAATAGGTTAAACTTATTACGTCTGTCAGTAATGGGCTGCTTAATCTAATGATTAAGAAAAGAACCAAGTAGAGAAAATGCAACCCTTCGGTACGAAGGAGAAGATGCATAGCAAGCTAGAAGACGGATTTAGTCTCTCTTAGCTCCATACAACTGTAACAAGGACGAGGATAAAGGATCAGCATGGTTGCTGAAAGTTGATCTTAAATATTAAGATCATATCCAAATCACTTGAGCTGGATGTGTACTCTCGATGGGAGGGTTCCGTAGGACATTGACATACGCCAGCTACAGCACGGTGTCTTCATGAAGGCGGGGTCTTCATGACGACACAATGTTATAGCTGACATATTACAATGCCCTCCCGAATTAAATCATCGAGATTACATAAGCTGAATATTAAGATCTTGGTTGGGGATAGGAGTATGATCACGTATACGGAGTGACTCCAGAGGACTAAAGATAACTAGACACACGGAGTCGTTGGGAACGACACCGTATGTCTGCGTATCTTTAGTTACCATGAGTGCCTTCCTATATTCGTTCATATTGCTAGTTGGAGTTAGAATTTGACCTTAATTTGGAAGGACTGGTAGGAACCAGGAAAGACCATTCTAGATAACAGGTGAAGTGAGGTGAAGGACGTATTCCATTGGTGTGTATCACATCCAGGAATATGATCATGCAAAGCATGTGAAAATCTTTGGCCAAAGTATCGCAAGTGCTGGTTGCGTTGTCCTAATCACCTAATTTAAGATGCAGGATGTCAGATGAATATCAGTAACAGATATTCAGATAGGCTTCTTAAATGGATCACTTCGATAACCGGAAACGGTAAAGAGAACCTTGTATATATATTATACTATGCATGAATGAACATGAAGGATCGGTAGTTGCCGAGTCATGAAATGAGAGATCGTTGAAACTCCGAGCCATGAAAATGGGAGATCGGTAGTTCTTCGAGTCATTTACAGCAGCATATAGAATCTGTTATAAGATTGAATGGCACTGAATGTGTGTTCCATATTGCAAATATGTGAACAGGGAACATTAGTTTTAAAAGGAAATTGTGTGTTCCAAACTGCATAGTTTGGGCAGAGAACAATTATTAAAACTTGAACGTGTGTTTGAATTATATAATTCATAACAGAGAACGTTTTTAAAAAAAAAAAAAAAAATCCCTTGTTCTAGTATCTTAAAATGGGGATGTTACACTTTGCAATGTAGTTGATTACAGCATGTTCGGAAAGAATAGGTTTCCAATCTACATTTTCTCTCCACAGTTGTAATATATGTAGCAATTGTGTGTATTTACTCTGTCATCATTTCTTGCAGGTTCAAATTTTTTATCTCTTATCTCTAACTCTTGATATAATTTTGATCCCTCAAGATTCAATGGCCATGGTGCATTATCCCTATAAACCATTATTAATTCCACATATATTTTGTTTAATTTCAATTTAATTATTTGAATGTTTGAATATCTTACCTATAAACCATTCTTCCTCTTTTCTTACGAGTAAGTAAATTTAATTTTTCAACTATATTTATCTAAGATAGATATGCCAACCGTAAGGTTTATGAGTAAGTACAACACTAATGTATAATGTATAAGTAATGAATCTGAATAAATCTTGATAATAATTTAAATAAACACTGAAATATTTAATTAAAAATTATCTCCATTCCTAAATTCAATTTGTAACATATATTATTATTTAGCTATGAAATTTTTCATTTTACCTATAACAACTTGTAATTAACCTTTTGAAAAGCCTATTTTGAAAAATTAAATCTCTAGTATAATTTTAGGGATCAAATTAATTTAAGGGAGAGAGTGTAACGAAGGGCAATGCACATAAATATTTCATCTCCTAAAATTAAATTATAAATGAGTGGAGTTTTTTAAATTGATTTGCAAAAGTAACTTATATTATTATTTACCTATGTATCTATTTACCTATTCATCTAGAGTATCTACACCTACTTATATATGTTATTTGATTAAGTATTTTATCTTATAATTTTTACCATGACATACAAAACATTATGATTTATTTATAATAAAGAAAGAATAATTTGAAACATAGCAATTTATTACTCTTTCCTCTCCTCTCTTTTGTATTAATGTTTTTATTCCGATTTATTTATAATTAAGAAACAGTAATTTGAAACATATCACAATTTATTACTCTTTCCTCTCCTCTCTTTTGTATTAATCTTTTTATTTATGAACTCTAAATATAAATATGATTTTTGATTTTTAAATGTTGAGTTGGGTAAAGTTATAATTTTTATAAAGTAATTTTTATTTGAAATAATGTCGGCCCTAGTTTTTCTTTCACAGGTACGACATGAGACTCCTCCATTCCATGCTATAATTGTAGAATGCCTCTCAGCATAATCAAAGAAGCTTTCCACAGAAAATCGGCCCTTAAAGATTTCTTGTCCCTCTCTTCCTATGCTTAGAGGGCTAAGCATTTCTACAATAGCTACTAAGATGATCACAACTTGTTATATCACTAGATCCAAGAATTGAAAAATCACGTCCCCCATTTACATGACTCATTGTAAACTATATGTATTGTATTATCAATGTACAATCATCCGCCATCAATACAAGAACATCTTTCAAGTTTCAGGTATATGTCTAGCAGGTGACTTCATTGATACACGCCAAACTCAAGAACTTACATCCAAATTAGTTTATACAAAAAAACAAAATTGGGGTCTTTGGTGAGGTACTTAGTTTCATTGCTCTTGTAGCAACTTCCATGGAGAATTAATTTCCTGCATTAGCCTAAAAAGGACCTATAATGAATTGAACTGAATATCTTAATTAAAATCTTGTGTTTCACTGCCTAGGCTATGTATAATAGATTCTATTCTCAACAAAAAAGAGACTTCCATCCATGGTGTTTTCAAAAATAGTTTTCATTTTTTATCATATCTCACCACACCAGAACTGTCTCTTCCTCCGCAAAGCAGAAGCATGCCATCTGCACGTGCACTAGCTGTTGCATACCTGTAAAATCACAAAAAATAAAAACTTAATGCCACTGAAAAAATATAAGAAAAGGTTAATTAGCAGCTATGTCAGCTTCAATTTTTTTGAGTTTCAACGGCAGCATTCAGCACGTAATTTTTAATAATTTGGAGATAGAAGCTAGCTTTAAAATATTTAGTGCTCTGATTCAACCACTCACAGACTCATGACTTCTATGCTATCACAACAAGTTGCAATTTCAAAACAGGGTAGCTCCTTACATCCGAGCAGATGGCCTATCACCGTCTGGCTCAAGCCTCTGCCATTGATATGGTTTTTGTGATGTGTCCAGTGCCCATGCATCAGATAATGCCCGTTTACCTACATTTGATTTTATAACAGACTTTTAACATCAACTGGGCTGAAAATTGCATAGTAACAAGTTAAATACCAAAATGGTTTTTTCCACAAGGGATTTTCACACTAAAAAAAATGCCTCAAGAAGAATGCTAAAGTAACTTTGAGGTAGTGTGTGGCTTACCATCATTTCCACTAACAGTCACAATATATCTTTGACCAACCAAGTCCATCACATGACCATAACGTGGTCCTGGTCCAGGTCCTTGTACAACCACCCTAAATTTCAAAACAGTTATGGAAATACATTGTCCAAAAAAAAGCCATAGTTAAAGAAATTTAATATGCTGGAATTAGGTATTTTGAGCTCTATATACCTGTGCCATTTGAATTTTGAATGGGTTAAATCAAGCACATATAAGTCATCAGTAGAATGTCCCGCAGGACCAATACCACCCTAGAAAATGAGATTTGCCTGGTCAGCCCTAACAACAATAACTAGTAAAATCTGAATTTAAGAATATACAGAAAAAATACCATATCTATGGAAGAGTTGTAATTTATTTAAAAATTCTCCAAACTGTAATGAATTATTTTTCATTTGAAAAATGCTACCTGAATTACAACCATGGTACCCACTGCAGTTGCCGTATGTGCAGCCCTTGGAGATGGAGCCTCCCCTCCAGGATGGTATCTGCAAGTTCCAGTCCATATTCTTAGATATAGTATCATACCCCACTATTTATACTAAGATTATAATATGTATGGAACAAACTTGGAAACAAAACCATGAATATATCTTAAAGTCCAAGCACAGAAATGGTCCCTATAATCACCTCCTACTACAACAAACTACTAGTTATTCCGCTTGAAATTATAAAATCAAATGAATGGAAATTTTGACACAACTAAGATAACTCCAACAGGAAATAAATCCAAGGTCAAATATGAACAGCATGTCTGACAGTTATAAGATTAAATTCACACAAAGCTTCATTACATTTAACAAAGAACCATAGAAATTACCCCGATGTCTACAAATGGCTAAAAACGATAGATTGGATGCCTACAATTTAAATGGGAGAACACAAAAGGCATCTCTAATGGCTTTACAAGATTATTTTCAATAAGAAATGTTTTTTATACTTTTTATTAAATATTTTGAATTCATTTTACATAGTCTCTATCTGTGCATCCAGGATGAGATAACATTTTTATTGTTCTTTTTTATAAAATATTTTGAATTTATTTTACCGACTCTCTATCCGTGCATCCGAGATGAGATGACATTTTCATTGTTCTTAGGCCAAAAATGGTCTGCAGAACCAATCAAAGTATGTTTGCTTGTTTACAAGATTGAAGAGTTTTAGAATAAATCCCCCATGTTTTGTTTGATGGTTTTGGCTTAAGGAATCATGTACTAGGTTAGAATTGCAATCATCTATGTAATTTTGCTGGAATCATCGTATAGCGTGAAGGTTAAAAGGAAATGTGTTTTATCTTCTACTTCATTAAAGTTGCATAACATACAGATTCTTTGTCCCCACTGTGTTTATGTAATGTCCCCTTTTCCCATTTGAAGACCTTTGGCCCATTTTGTCAACCCGACGGCCAAAGGAAAAATATAAGGGTGACTTAAGTCACAATAAATTATTGCAAAGTGCGATAACAAAATAAAATAAAATTATTGAAGCACTTATATTAATTTATTTGGCTTAATAGAAATAAATTATAATCCCTATGGTAACTATGATTTGCCTTGAGGGGGCAAATATCATTGTAAAGGATTTATTGTATTTTATTCTTCCTATAGGGGATAATAGCGACTTGGGCCAAAAGTGAATAATAACATTTAGGAAGGATAAAAATATAATTAATTAATGTATTTCCCCTAGGAAAATGTAACTTGCATTAGAGGGAAAAAGTGATTGGGAAAAACATTTAATATGGAAAATATTAAATGCTTTGCATAGGGAAAATCATGTGAGCTCATTCGCTGGTTTGGAGGTTAGTTGTTGGCCCTTTTCCTTTAAAAGGGAAGTCGAAATGCCTCTTCCATCATCCAGAAATTTTATATGGCATTTTTGTCTTGCATTGAGCTCTCAGCTTTTGCAAAAATTCCAAGGACGAAACCCCTTGTGAATTTTACCTCTTGTGGACAAAAACCCCAAGAGTTTGGGAGGGTTTTTCACTCGGAAATTCCCATTGGTTGTGATCAGATTTTCAGAATATTCTAGGTTTTTTCCAGCAGTGTTATTGGAGACTTTTTGAAGTATATATTGCAGCAGACTTCCTTCCAGTGGTACGACTTGGTAAGGGAATATTTTGGCACTGTTTTGAGTAAAGAATAATTGTCAAATATTCTCCATATTTCTATAAATCAAATTGCTGCAATTTCATAATTTTCTAAGTGATTTTTAGAGGGTTTCCAGGCAGTTTATTAATCAGATTTCAGATCTGATTTCTGAGTTGTATTGGCAACTATAAATTATGATTTTCACATATTCTGGTTTCTAAAATTATTGGTAATCATTTGGGATAAAGAACATAATTTTTTAGTGATATTTGCATTGAGATCCCTCCAAAACCCTAGTCGCATTTGCTGTAATAAATCCAGTTTTGCCCTAGTTTGTTCGCTGAGGGTTTCAACAGCCATATTTCATCATCTGCAAGTCACAGAAAATCTGATTTAGGGTCAAGGAATTATTGGGGATCTTTCAGTTTATTTTGACCCTTAGGAATTACTCTTGTAAGAAATTCCATTCAAATTTTAGGTAGAAACTCATTTGGATAAATTCACTTTGAAAGAATATAGTTTCATGCCATGGCTATATGATTGAGGAAAATAGAACATGAGGAACTTAATTAAGAAAAGGAACCTGCTCCTAGGAACCTCAGAAGGAAGAAAAGAAAATGGAGAAATGGAGTGAAATTCCAGCAGTGAATCGGGATCTCCAAGGTAGGCAAGCAAAAAGTATAAAAGATTCGTGTTCCTACACCAAAAATTTACATGTGCAATAAAACATTCAAAAAGAGATTATTCCTATTTTCATAACTACATATATCAGATATAATTTATCAATGTGGATTTGGAAAGTGTTTTCAGGTCCAAGCAAAGAACATCAAGGACACTTCAGATATATAGTGAGAAAAACTCAAATGTAAGAGTTGAAGATTATGATGGCCAACTCAGTTTTCCATTCTGGCTTTCATGCTATACCTATGTATTTCTTAAATATTGTTATTAGCTTCCGATAGCTACAAACATTAGAAACTTGCAACACTATTATGCAAAATAAATTCATGAAACCATGTACAGGACAAGAAAAGCAATCTTAGAAAGGATTACTCAAAAGGGACAGCAATCAAGGTTGAGTGTGTAATTGCATGTGAGGTGCATCCCAAATATATAGAGGGAAAACACAAGGACACTTTAGATATATAGTGAGAAAACTCAAATGTCAGAGTTGAAATTTATGATGGCCAACTCAGTTTTGCATTCTGGCTTTCACGCTATATCTAATTTATATCTTACATATTGTTAATGGATTCCAATAGCTACAAACAATCGAAACTCGCAACCTTAAAGTGCAAAAGAAATTCAAGAAACCATGCACAGGACATGAAATTAATCTTACGAAGGATTACACAAAAGGGCAACGGTAAAAAGATTAAGGAGCGTGTAATTGTATCCGAGGTGAACACAAATCCTCCACATCTTCATGAATCTCTCAAAGGAAGTTGTAGAGCTCCATGAAAAAGAGCAGTTGGTATAACTGAAAAGGTTGAAGCATGAACCATATTGACATCCACAGCACCATAAAAACAATCATCTAAAACAGCATTGAGGGCAAAAAAAAATAGCATGGCTCATAACCTGCGTTTTCAAGAAAGGAAATGGCACAAAATGGGATATGCAGGTATTTGGGGGCGGTTGGAACTGATGGCTTCTTCTACAGCCCAGTAGATGGGTTAGACTTAGAATATAATAATGTTCTGGTCATCGCTTGGAGATTGCTAAACAAAAGCATGAGAATACTCCGGTCATTGCTTGAAGATTGCTAGACAAGGAGTGTGAGAAGCTTCTCGTTCAAGAGTACTTAAATTTTACAACAGGACAATCAACGTATTGGCATATGGAACGTGCTGCGATTCAGAAGCTAGTGAGTTGATTACTTCCTTCAATTAGTTTAACCTTCAGCATATTTACAGGAACCACAATTGGTAAGCAGATGATGTTGCCAAGACTGCTGATGCTGTGTAGGCTACCTTTTCCAAAATTATATGCTTTGATACTTATGACACCACTTTCTCTGTATGCAGTTTCCAATATGCTTTTATGACATATCATGCATAAGAAAATTGATCTCTTGTTCACAAATTTGGAGATTAGGATGGTGCATATATTTGCAATGAATGAACTTTATAATGCGGGAGCATCTGGGTTGAAGGCAATCTTGCATCAACCAAAATCAGAGTGTGGTTTGTGCATATGTTTTTGTGACTTTTCATCTTGCCATCAACATTATGCGTGTGGAAGATGAACAAACATTTCAAGGAGAATCCCCAAGGTTGACCACCACAAAAATAGCTTGCACGGGAGATTTTAGTCATCAGCAAGGATCATACCCCTTTCTGGGGCAGATGGCGAAACCGCTGTTTTATGCAAGCAACTATTTCAAAACCACCAATCTGTATTAACCGATGGATACGTAACTATGCCGGTGCTTATGCAACCACAAGTCTGCACAGTGTAGCGGTTTCACACAGGTCAAGCCATAAAATTGTCAGTTGGCCTGCGTTCCCAAGCAGCTTGAGAGTGTGAGGATTGTCGGGGACAATCTAAATTCCTTCGGGTGAGAGAGTTTCAGTTGAGCAAAGGAGTTGGGAAGTAAAGGCAAGCAAGGGGGGGAAGGAGGGTTCAGCTAGGAACTTGCAGATGGAATGTCCAAATCCATAACATTGTAGAGACCATGTCACGTCCATTGAGAGACTTCGTATTGTTTGTAATCTTCTTCATGTTGTTTTCAATAAAACAAAGTAGTGTCTTGGTGTGAAATCTCTTTAATGACTTCATATATTCAATAAAGACTATGTTTTGGCTCTGAGTTTGAGTGTTGGTGTTTGTGCATCTGTCTATTTGAGATTTTGGTTCTAGACTGCGAGGAAAGGCTGCCATTAACTTGGTCACCTCTTGCCTGATCAGCATTAATCAGAATTAATCTTGTGTCTTACTTGGTTGTGTTTGTGAGGCTCTAATGGGTTTGTTGCAGGTGTGGAGAAGTCGAGCAATTGTAGACAGCAGTGAGATGAAGAAATGGCATACAAAGAAGTTCCCATTGGAAGAGAAAAAGCACCAAGAGTTGCAAACTTTGGCAAACACGTTGAGAGGAATCCAAGCTAGATTGGAGGCTACAAAAACTGTGAAATGGAGAGTAGTTAGAGTAGATAAGAGTGAAGATAAAGAAAATGCACCTAAGATTCAGCTTGATGAGCTAGTAGAAGAAACAAAAAAAAGTTCTTGAAGGCCATTACCAAAATGGCAGGCAAGCCACAGTTGGACACCCCTATTTATTAGGAAATCTATGTTTAAGGATCTCATTGATTGGACCATTGAATTGGAGAAATATTTTGACTATGAGCAGATGGAGGATCATGCGAGAGTAAGTTTGTTTGCACAAAGTTGCAGGGCCATGCATCCTTGTGGTGGGATCATGTGCAGAAAAAAAGATTCATGAGAAACAAAGACAAAATCATGTCTTCGGATAGGATGGTAGCAGAGTTGAAACGTAAGTTCTTGCCCTTTGATTATCAATTGAGTATGTTCAAGAAATTGCAAAACTCGAGGAGAAAGAATACGAACGTAAAAGACTACACAAAGGAGTTGTACAAAACTATCATTTGAGCATGATGTCGTAAGACAGTAAATATTTTTATGAATAGGCAAGGAAATATTAAAAACACTAAATAGTTTTATAAAATCTTTTGCCTTGCTCGGTTTACCTCTGCCCTTCTCCACGATTTTCCAGTTTGCTGCTCACGTTTTTGCAGGGTTCACGTTTTACTGTTCACGTCATGTTTTACTGTTCACCTTTCACTGTTCACGTCATGTTTTACTGTTCGCGTTTCACTGTTCACGTTTTTTTTTGTTTTTTTTACTTTAGCAGGTCTGGTGCCCACGCTTTTGTCTCACGTTTTTCCTTTGCTTAGGCCCTTCACATTTTTCCTTTCCACGTGCACACGTTTTTGGTGAAAAAACCCACGATTTTGTTCTCAACGAGTTCTGGTGATGGCCATGATTTTGCTGTTGCCCGCGATTTTCTACAGCAACACAAAACTACCCACGATTTTGCTTGCTACCACGATTTCCACGGCCTACGGTTTTCTTTCAACTGGTCACATTTTCCTTCTCGTTTGCCCTCGTTCCCAACATTGCCCACGATTCTTGATTGTGTCTCCAGAAACAGGAACCCACACAACAATCCACAGCAACCTGGTGCGTTTTCACACGATTTGTGACTGTGGTATTTCCTCCAGCGAACCACGATGCCCTCGAACCGTTTTGCCAAACTCGTGCCTTGTTAGGGCTTCCTCGAGTTTGTTGTTCGTGCCTCTTGAAGGCTTCCTCGAACTACAACCTTTGGGGCTCTGATACCAATGTTGGAAGATGCACAAAGAAGAAAGAATACATAAGGCAAAAACTGCACTGTACAAATGATACAGGCAGAGGTTTATTTATTTAGAGAGAGGTGGTTGAACAGTTACCAACCGAACAACTACATAACTGTTTTTACATTTTATATAATGTGTTATATTTTAACAGGATTAAGGATGGATTTTGAAAAAGTAAGAGCCGTTTTTGAGTGGCCATCACTGAGTAGCATGATTGAAGCAAGAAGCTTTCATGGGTTAGCCAGTTTTTATAGGAAGTTCATCAAGAACTTTAGTGGGATATGTGCACCAGTTATAGCAACAATGAAAGATGACAGAAAAGAGTTATATGGACAGTTACTGTTGGAATATGCACAAAGAAGAAAGAATACAGAAGGCAAAAACTGCGCTGTACAAATGATACAGGCAGAGGTTTATTTATTGAGAGAGAGGTGGTTGAACAGTTACCAACCGAACAACTACATAACTGATTTTACATTCTATATAATGTGTTATATTTTAACACCCCCTCTTAATGACTAAACCGGAAACAAAACAAAGTTTGTCCCGAAATTTTATAAATTTCCTAAAGCCCATATGTTTAGTCATTACAATTACAAACTGTGCCATAAGTTGTACTCTAAAATCAGCAGTCCTTGACTGTGATGCAGTTGTCAAATGAAGACGAACCGCAAAACAAAAATCTGGTCCCATGAACAAAAGATATGGCAAGTGGTCCACTGGTTCTTTGTTTCGTGATTCATTGACCAGTGATGAATCACCAATCGCTGAGAGTGTCAGCCCCATCTCCAGAGTGCTGAAATCAGAAACTCGAAGATGTGGATTAAAAAATCTATTCCAGGCTTGTGTAGCCTGTTGGAGTCTGTACAAAGACTCAATTATCCTGTGATCAAAGTCACCTCAATCACATCCTTGCACCACCATGTAGTGCTCATCCAACTTTTTCAAGAAGAGGAATGTGACCATCTGTGCAAAAGTTAGAACCAACTCCTCAATAGTAGGAGAAATAACCATCTCCGTCTCAGCAGTGGTCACCGTCTCAACAGGAGAAATAACCATCTCCATTTTATCTATTTGCTCATCTATCCCCCTCTGTTGGGAAAGATCCTTCACAACACAATGAGCAACCTGTTCATGCTCTATTGTCCTTCGAGCAAGAACCTCTGAGTGAGTGGTTGGGCATGCCATCTCACCATACACCGTCAATGCATCTGGAATAGTGGAGTCTCCATCCACAACAAATTGTTCTTCTAAATGAGGAAATCCATCCTCCAAGGCATGTCCGCCTCCCGTACACCTAGTATAGTGGATATTCCCTCCACAATAGGTGCATGTAGGTTGACTGTATCCAAGTCAACAGATTTGTGAGGAATGCCATCCTCCCAAGGCATTGCAGCCTCATGCACATCCTGAATGGTGGAGCTGTCCTCCACACGTGCATTCATGTTGATCGCAGCCAGATCAACAAGCCGATATTGACCACCTTCCCCAATACCAAGGGCAATTATCCGTCTCTGTTTCACATCAGAGACAACACACTTCTTTCCACAGAAATCCATAGAAATATGGGATTTTCAGTGAATTGACGAATAGATAGAAGATTCTTTTGTAAAGAAGGTACATATCTAACATTCCGTACCAACAATTTATGAGCATTATTCAATACAATGCATATATCTCCTATCCCTTCTACTGCAAGTGATTCTCCATCAGCTAGTACTACTGATTCAAAACATATATTTGCAGTAAATGAAACATACCAGTCCTTACGACATGAAAAATGTGCAGACGCACCAGAGTCAATAATCCAGCAACTGGTACCACTATCATTCGAGCATGATGTCATAAGACAATAAAGAGCATGCCCGTCATCCGAATCCCGTTCTTTTGCAACTGCTGCCACATGTTCCTCATTACATGGCTTTTTGTTCTGCTTCGAAAGATCATACATCCACTTCCGGCAATCCTTCTTGAGGTGCCCAACCTTGTGGCAGTAATAGCATGTGACCTGATACCGAGTGGAAGACTCACCAGATTGACGTTTCCACTTTCCCTTTGACTGAGTGACAAGAGCACTCTTTGAATGGTCACAATTAGATTCTGCCTGAAGTTGTCTCCGCTCCTTTTGCAACAGGTAGGAACTCACCTTGTCAAACGTGAGTGTTTGACTTTCAGCGATTAAATGGAGTGCCTCCACAAATGACTCATACGAAGAAGGTAAGTTGTTCAAAACCAGAGCCACCATATCATCGTCATCCACCTTTTTGTTGATGGAAGATAACTGGTCTCGGAGGTCTTTCATCCGAAGTAGGTGCTCAGACAGCGATCCACCTTCTTGTAACTTTACGGAAAAGAGCATATTTTTTAGGTATAAAACCCGACTCTTCTCTGACGTCTGATATTTATCCTCAAACTGGTCCACAACGTGCTTGCCACAGTGGCATTCTGCACTTCCAGTATCAAATCATCCAACACTGATAACTTGAGAAGCAATAACGCTTCCTTATGACGTTTGTCATAATCCTCGAAGTTTGTCGCTGGTCAACTTTCATCACCCTTGATTATTTTATCACAATCACGAAATTCCGCAACCATTAAAATCTTATGGCTCCATACATTGAAATTAGTACCTGTCAATTTTTGTGTCTTCGGCAACGTCAAGTGTGATATATTTGCCATTTTATTATTCCAAAATAATGGAAAATAATAAAATAATAACTTTGCCTCACACTTAATAAAATACCTTTTTTCAGCAAATATAAGTAATAATAAAACAATTATTATAACTTATGTCTCCAAATTTAATCACGCAAAAACAAGGTAAAAATAATTTCACCGACTTTGCAGTTTGAAGGAAATAAATCAAATGATGCCCTCGAACTTGTCATGACTCTGCTCCAACATCACCAACTTTGCTTCTGCGACCCACGTTTTTGCTGGTGTTGGCCTTGACATTTTTCTCTCTCCAGCGACTCTGTTGCCCTCACGAATGGAGGTCTGAATGTCTTTTGTCTCTGCCCTCACGTATTTGCGACTGTATTTCCGTCGGAAAAAACATGACTGTTTTTGCGCGAAAAACATGACTTGTTTTTGCGACTGTATTGTGTCACGATTTGCGACTGCTATGCTGGTGCCTTTTAGGGCTTCCCTCTGCCCTGGATCTCCACGATTTTGCCCACGTTTGTTTCGCGATTTTGCTTGCGACCACGACTCCTTCAGCACCTTCAGACAGCGATGCCAACTCCTTTCTTCTGCCCTGCGTCGACCTCTCCTCTCGTCGACCTCTCCTCTCACCGATGCCTAAGCTCTGATACCAATGTTGGAATATGCAAACAGAAGAAAGAATACAGAAGGCAAACTGCACTGTTCAAATGATACAGGCAGAGGTTTATTTATTGAGAGAGAGGTGGTTGAACAGTTACCAACCGAACAACTACATAACTGATTTTACATTCTATATAATGTGTTATATCTTAATAGTTACAGAAGAGCATAGCTTTTAGATTTTAAAGAAGAAAATGACCAAACAGCTGGCTTTAGCATTACCAAACATTAAAAAGGTATTTCAAGTTGATTGTGATGCTAGTGGGACAGTGGTTGACGCTTATTTAAGTCAAGAAGGTATGTCCATTGCTTATTTCAGCGAGAAATTGAATGAAGCTAAGAAAAAGTAATCAGTTTATGATCCACTCTTATGCAATTGTTCAAGCACTTAAGAAATGGAGGCAACAGTTGCTACCGAAGGAGTTTTTTAATATACAAACAACCAAGGTAAGTTAAACTAAAAGCACATGAAGGAGAGTTGAGTTTCTTCAAAGTTCCACATTTATTTTGAAGCATAGAAATGGGAAGTCAAATAGGGTTGTTAATGCATTAAGCAGGAGATCTCTTTTTAATGCATATGCTGAGGAAGTTTGGGTTTGACACCGTGAGAAATTTATATGAAGAGCATTTAGGTTTTAGGGAAGCTTGGGCAGCAAGAACCCAACCGACATGGATAAAATTCCATAGTTGGATTTCTCCTAGGAGGATTGTTGTTTAGAGGACAGCGATTGTGTATACCTCATGGTTCAATGAGGGAGAACCTAATAAAAGAAAAGCATGGTGGTGGACTAGCCGGTCATTTTGGCAAAGAGAGTTGGAAGTTGGCAGCCTACTATACTCTACTCGTAGATATATAGAGGGGCGGTCGAGTACTCTACTCCCAAATATATATGTATATATAGGGGCAGCCTTATATAGATATGGGCAGATATAGATCTATATAGGGGCTGGTGGCCCATATTAGTTCTATATTCTATAGGGGGGGCATTGCCAAGGTCCCATATATAGATAGGGATCACCATATATCTATACTCTATAGGGTGCCCCTATCTAGAATTTTGAATTATGGCGGGGGGCAGAAGTGGGCGGGTGGGGCACACTAGTGTAGCTTGAGTGAGATTTACTATTACCCGAATATGAATGTGGATGTGAAACAAAATGCACTTCCAAAGGGAAAAAATTCATAATACAAGTTTATATCGGCCATTGCCAATGCCAGAAAGGCCGTGGGGAGATGTGACCATGGATTTCATTCTTGGGATGCCAAGAACTCAAAAAGGCAATGACTTTGTGTTGTGGATGGATTCTCAAAAATGGCACACATTGTAGCTTGCAAAAAGACTAGTGATGCCGTCCATGTTACGAATTTGTTTTCCAAGGAAGTAGTAAGGTTGCAAGCTTTGCCTAAGAGCATTATCTCAAATAGAGATATGAAATTTGTTGAGGCATTTTTGGAGAACTTTGTAGAGAAAGTTGGGTACAATGTTAAGTTTCAATTCAGCCTACCATCCCCAAATCAATTGGGCAAATGGAGGTTGTGAACAAAAGTTGAGATGCTTGGTTGGGAACAAGCCAAGAGAATGGGATATAATTCTAGTACAAGCTCAGTTTGCTTACAGCAACTAAATCAATAGAAGTATAACCAATATTCCATTTTAGATTTGTGTATGGTTATAGACCTAGAGATGTTACCGAGTTGAGAGTCGCAACTCATTTGAGTAGGATAGGTGTTGTAGTTGAAGACTTTACTGAGTATATGCATGAGTTACATTTGCAAGTGAAGGAAAAATTGGAGAAGAGTTCTATGAAATACAAGCATCATGCTGATCTCAAGAGGAAAGAACACAATTTCGAGTTGATAACATGGTTTTAGCTCATTTGAGGAAATGAATGGTACCCAAGAGGAGCAGGACCATATGACAAGCTCAAGTGGAAGAAAATTGGGCTGTGTAAGATATGAGGAAGTTTGCAGCGAACACATATCTGATAGAACTCCAGGATGGAATCGATATCTCTCATATATCCAATGTGGTGGATTTTTACGCTTACCATGAGGGCCAAACAAGTGACGAGAAAACAAGTTCACAATCTTCAATATCAGATTGAAGATGGCAGTTACCTGAGAAGGTAAAAGAGGAGATGAAGATGATGGTTGATTCCAAAATCATCAAGAAGACAGAAGGCAACGAGTATTGAGAGCACCTGGTGAAGTGGTAAGAAAGAACAACTAAAGATACACCTTGGATGAGTGCATCTGAGATTGCCAAACATGGAAAGACATTAGAAGAGGTCGCAAAATGTTCATGAATAGGGGCTCACAATTCATTTCACTTACCCAAGGCGTATGATGTAGGAGCATCCGGATCCACAAGAAATCTTGCATCAACCAAAAATAGAGTGTGTTCTATGAGTGCGTTTTTGCGACTTGTGGTCTTGCTAACAAGATTGCACATGTGGAAGATGAACAAACAGGTCAAGGAGCATCCCCAGAGGTCCAACTCATCAGAAATATCTTTCGCAGGGGGTTTTCAGCATAGTTACCATGTTTGAAAAGTTCGGATAGTTCGAAAGGGGAAAAAAGTTCAAAAGTTCGGAATTTTTCAAAAGGTTTGGTTCAGTTTAAAAAATTTACAAATATAAAATATATATAACTAATAAATATTATACATATATGATGATATTTGAAAAGAAAATCCAATTACACATAATAATAAATAAATATATTATCTACGGAGTTTTCACTTTACAGAAAAATAAAGTTCGATCGAACTTGTTCGGTAAGTTTGGTTAGACCAAAAAGTACAGTTCAAACCAAATTTTCACTAAGTTCGTAAGAACATGGTAAGTATGGTTTGCAGTCATCTACAAAAATCAAAGTGACTCATTTCTGGGAGGATGGTAAAACCACCGGTTGACACAGGCAGTGGTTTCGAAACTAGCAGATATGTAACCATCTCAATGGTCTAGGAACCACGAGTCTCCACAATGCATCGGTTTCATCCACGATGGAAAAATGGGCAAAGTATAGGCCCAAGCCAATAAATTGACAATTCTTATGAAATCCCAAGCAGCTTGGGAATGTGAAGAGGAATAAGTATTGTCAGAAAAGATCCCAAATCCTTCACTTGATGTAGTTTCAGTTGACTCATGGAGTTAGAGTAGAAGCAAGCAAGGGAGAGTGAGCTTGGGGGAAGGAGAGTTTTGCTAGGAACTTGCAAAGGGAATGTCCAAGTCCAAAACACTGTAGAGATTGTGTCATGTCTATTGACAAAATTTGTATTGTTCGTAATCTTCTTCATGTTGTTCTCAATAAAATATAGTGTCTTGAATATGAAATTTATGTAATTAAGTCAAGCGTTCAATATAGACTGAGTTTTGGCTCTAAGTTTGAGAGTTGGTGTTCTCTGTTTGTGGACATTTCAGATCTTGGGTATGTAATGTCCCCTTTCAGAACTAATTGATTTTGGATACCTGAAGCCTATTCTTTTTAGTTTCCGTAGGCGAAGTGGAATTAAAAAGGAAAATAAATTAATTTAAGTGGTCCAAGGGTATTTTTATATTTTATTTGGAAAAAGGACACTTGAATTATATTTTAATCCAAAAAGCAAAAGTGGAATAGAATAATAATAAAAAAAGAACTTCTATTTTTGGGCGTGCCAAAGATAGAATGGGCTACATGAGCATCAAGATCCTATTTTTAGGATGAAGGGAGGATAAACCAATTTTATATTGTTTATTCATATTTTTAGGATGGGCTGCCAACATAGGAGAGAGGATAAAACAATTTTATATTGTTATTCCTATTTTTAAGAGGGGGCGCCAACTTTGGAGAGGGTCTTGGAAGTTATAAATGCAGATTTGGCATTTATTATTCATTCATCTTGGAAATTCATCAATTATTTTCTATCTACAAGTAGCTTCAGCTTTTGCAATAGCAATAGAGGACGAAATCCCTCATTTGCATACAAGTCTGAGGACGAAAACCCTCACATCTGAGCTTGGCAATTCCATTCAGGGGTTGCAGTGATAATTGAGGGTGCAAGTGTTTTGCCAGTTCAACTCCAAACAATTGTATTTAGACACTGGTATTTTTATTGTAGCTGGTTCATATTCAATAAATAAAAGACTGTTTTTACGAAATTATAGTTTCAGTTGATATTACAGATACGGGCAAATCAAAGGTGTTCTAGATGAATATGACCAAAATCAAATCCCCTTATTGAGTTTAACAAAAATATCAACAGATTTGCCTTAAGAACAATATTATTACAGGGACATATTACACAGGTCCTATCCAGATACGGGCAAAAAAGGCTGTTCTAATTGAATATGACTCCCTCTTATCAAATCCCGGCTTCACTTCAACTTCAAATGTCAACAAGTGCCTTGAGAACCAAGTATTGATTTGCAACATAGTTATTTGTCCTATCCAAAGTACAGTAATGGACTAGGTTATTATGGTTCTTTACTATCTTGTTTATTATAGATTTTCAAAAACTGTATGTTTTCAAAGTCTCCAAATGCTGTGCATAACAGAACTCAATACTCACTGTCAACATTTATGAATCACACGTGCTATAAGTTTAAGCGCAGACAGTGTTCTATCAGCACTTAACCAAAACAAGTCTTTTCATGATACCCCTACGATTAGAAGCGCGGCATACCATGTTCCATGTTAGCTAGGACCCATGTAATAAAGAGCGGCTTACCGCAGGCGTCAAAAAATAACAAATCATTAATGACTTACAAGCAGCACATCGTTGAGGTACCAAAAATAATTAGAACTCATTCCAAATATTGTAAGATACATATGGAAATCAGAAGACGTGGTGCTTAGGTTACACCACCCATCTAGATGTATGTTAAAATATACAAGCTTAAAGAAGTGCCCAAATATATAATCTTAAAGAACTGCCTCCCACATAATGTTTGAAGGCAGGAGAAATGTTTCATTAAAAATCTCCAGGACGGGTTTCCTGCATTTACACAACTCTGCAAATTTCCTTGAATTTGACATCAATTTACCAAGACATAATGGTTCATAAACTGAGTAACGAGCCATGCATATACTTTTCCAATTATTAGAGCTCTATTTTGCGTATTAGCTAAAGCCTTACCTCACACACACTGATGGTATGGTCACAGCATATCATCCTTAGTTACTACTTGTCCACTCGCACTAAACTACAAAATTTACACAACATCAAACCCTAATGATTTAATATTTATATTACTAGGCTAAACAACTTGTATATGTAGTTCCACTACCAAAATGTGAGATCAAGGTGCTAAAGGCACAAACTCTAGCATTGCCATTGCTTTGACCTATTGTAGCCTCTCCTGCTTCTACTCCATACGAGGATAGATATCAAGAAGTTATATTCATGGAAAAATGATCATAAGCATTTTTAATATTCCAACATTGTCAATATTCAAACATTTTTATGCTGACCCATTCTGTTGTAGACATTTACCACAATTGGGATCAAATATTCAAGATAGAGCCAAGGGAAATAGTTCATAAACACTTTGCCGGGCCAGATCTCCTAAAAGTAAAAGAAACTCACCATTGGTCTACTTGTAAATTGATAGCCATGGGTTTATATAAAAGATCGACATTTATATTTTTACAATCTGCAATGTAGAGGGAATGGGAATCTGCAGGCTGCAATTATTTCATAAAAGCGTCCGTTCACTTTTAACTGCCTAAGACTCCCAGCAAACCAACTCCACCTAACTAAACTTTCTAGAATTTGAAATTAACAGCAGCTGTTACGCAGACGCCATGGCATATTTTAGTTATGGTTTTACAAGCATGTGCAGCCCATAATTAAACTAGGCACTAAGACAAGGCCACATATCAAGTAACAATTCTCCATGCAGGCTTTCCTGATGGAGAAACGACAGAATTATATTAACACTATGGATCCCTCGCTCTATTATGTCTGAACCTTAATGTGAGGGGGGGGATTAAACATACATAATTCTCAGCAAGTGAAAATACAAAACTAAACAACAGCGAAAAGCCTTGGATCCAAAATGGCATTCAGATCTACAGGCATCCATATTTAAGCAACAAGAAATCCAAAGACAGAGTACTAAAGTTACCCAGAATGTCGTCCAGTTTCTAAAATATTTAGAGTGAAGTATCGCAATAGCTACTGGCTGGTGGATATGAAGGCATGTGCAATCTAATGATAGAAGTATGTAACATTTTGGAGTATAACAATTAAACAGCCCACCTATTTTCCAAATCTACTCAATCTTGGAAAGATATACATGATAGTTAAAATAAGTAATAGTGCTTTTATGCATAGATCAGTCTGCGCCATGGTGTTCAATATTAAATAAGGAATTGCTGTAAAATAAGTTTTCTAAAAAGCCCCTTTGCTCCACTGAATAAAATCAGGGGAAGCATTCTCGTAGGCAAGTCCCTTCCACTTCTCAATATCCTCTCCCAAATCGCCCTCCCCCCACCCCCCCGCTGAAATTGATGTTAAACTCATATTACATGCAGTTATCCTACATCCTTGCTCTTCCAATAACTGTGCTCTGGGTCGTTGGTGAATTTTTTATTAACCATTGTTAAAAGTCTCAATTTCCTAGCTCTACAATAACTCAGCCAACAAGGGAGCATAAATGTACCCCCCCATCTACATGTGGCTTCAATTAATTTCAGCTTTCATCCATTTCATTCATAAGGTAGAAGCGACAACTTGAATACCAACTCCACATTTCCAATGTTTCAGATTACTTAATTGGATGTAACATCCAAAGCCATTGCCATCCACCGATAACTGCAATCAGTTAGCAGCAGGCTTTAAATGTCTGGGATTCACCACCTATGCCCATCAGAAGTAAATGTGTCAGGAAATTCTTAATATCTAAGCCCTTACAAAATCGTGTAAAACAGTATTAGCTAAATGAACCACAAAAATGTAAATTACATTTATTTTACACTTGCCTTAATGTACTAAAATTTATGCATATCAATAGTTAACATTAAATAAAGGCGGTCATCTTTAAAATATGCAAATTGAAAGAGATTGTTATTTCAAAAACTACTTGCAAATAAATTATGGCTAAATACACAAACAACGTGTAAACGGCTGTACAAATTTTAACACTGGTTAGCAAACTTCCGTTGAACTTACACCACATGCTCTGGAATAAGGTAAATATTTCATCAACAATTGCCAATTTTGGAAGTGAGATTCCCTAAATCAACATCTTAGCGAAATTTTGCTTAAATTTAGCACAATTTTAACATAAACCCCATTAAGACTTGCATTAATTTACTAAAATTTCCACATTAGTATGCTAGAAAATCCTATACTTCACAATGCCAGGCTGAAGCAAACATTGGACAAAGTTATATACCAATCCCCATTATACAAGAATAGATGTCTTAAATGCTAATTGATATTTCGAAACATTTAACTTGAATTACGACTTGTTTTTTGTACATAATGTTTGTTATTTCTTTTAGTATTCTCCGATATAGGTTTATATAAATCTATGTATCAATTATGGGAAAAGTAACCACATGGTGTGGGTAAGACAAATACCACAAAGTGTGAGAGAGAGTTTGGTAGCTTGTTAATTGCATATGCATTTTTATAAAGATTTAGCGCCTAGTCCACATTAGTCCAAATCCACATAAGTATTAATAACCGCAGTTAAATTTCATGAACACAGATATTAGTGTATCTATAGGCTTCCATAGGTATAAATGACAAGGTAAGTACACCTCGCCTTAAGAATTGACATGTGTGTTATTGTTAACATAAAACAGGCATTAAGTTTGACAGAATATACACATTACAACATATCCCCCACACTGATGCAGAAGCATCCAGGTTCACTTGCAATCTTGCATCACCAAAAAGAGCTAAGAGTTAGAAGAATAAAATCTGGCACAATCTTGTGTAGCTTTACATGACCTTGGGAATCTTGTGCATGGTGTTGCTTGGAATAATCAGGATTGCATTGTTCATATAAGTCCAGTTGGATCTTTTTTGCACCCAATGGAGTCAAGCTACAAGGAGCGTTTGCAATGCAAGACACAAGTGCGAATTGCACACCCACCTTTGTTGATATATCTGAACGCCCTACACAGACCTTTGCAGAGGCATGTGTTCATATACGATGCAATAAGTACACATTGTTGAGCTTATGTGCAATTGCTATGACCTGCAGTGTATAATCAAAAGGACGCCTGTCAATATTAAGCACACGTTCACTGGCATCTAAACACATGGACACTGATTAACTACCTGTGCCGAAATAGGATGAAGGCAGATGTCTATGCCTAACATTTGCAGCTAGAATGGTCAAAAACACCCTCCACATGAGTGATTACCTACTAACCGGTTGAGCTGAATCGAAGGTGATCTGATCGAGTTAAGGAATCTTTTCAAAGGTATCTTTACTTCTCCTCCCAGATTCTATAAATAGGGGGAGCAATGGACATGTAACAGAATTCAAGTCAAAACATGACATGAAAGGTAACAAAAACCATAATAATTATCAAATGATTCCCACAACTGCAGCTAAGCATCCACTGTCCTGCGAAGGCTAACTATGATTCCATTTAAGTCTTGCCTATTGCTCAAGCATAGTAAAGCATGATGACAACCTAATTAACTAAAGTAAATCAATAGTGGATCTTGCATTGTGTGTACGATAAGTCTCTAACAATATTCTCATCGTATAATGCCCGAGTGCTAATCACAGTCTTAGTTCCTTCGATTAACTCAACATGGGAAAAATCTGGGACTGTGACATACAAGGCAAAATATTTAGAAACTCGGAGTTACCAAAAATGTCATCTCTGAAAATCTGTGGGCTGTGCAAAAATAAGGCACCTCTTAAAATTGTAAAACCTTAAAATGTATGAAATCATATACTTTGGATCAAGTGAGCATTCAGTAGCTATGACAACAAGATTTACACACATCAAAAAATATAAGGATAATTTATATCCTCACACATCTTCCATAATTAAGACTACGTAAGTTTATTTAATTTAGACTATATGTTAAAGAATACTATATACATGACCAAGATAAGTTAAAGGGCAATAAAAATTTCATTAAAAATTCTTGGCGACAAGTTATGTTCAAAAGATAAATCTTAAAACCAAGGATACCTACTAATTAACTTTGTAAGTTTTTATAGTTAAAACTTAAAATAGTTTTTTTTTTTTAATTTACACATTTGAACATTGCCAAACTGCTAAAAACTCAAGCAAACATTTCAGTAAAAACAACCCCGGAAAGACTAGAAAGTTTCCACAAAACATCACAACTTTATGTATTACATTAAGTATCAGAATTCTGGTCCCTGTGGCATATGATTCTTGGAGCCTGATTTCCGAAATCTACATAGGCTGAGAAACATTGGCCATAAATGTTGTATAAAGCTGGTTAAAACTTCTGTTAATTGGCTAAAATCTCAATTTCTGAACATTAGCAAAGCCTTTCATCCACACTACCAAGCTGAAGCAAGCGCTCTCCACAAGGTTTTCATTGCTAATTCTCAGAGCCCAATTTCCTAAATCTACATGCTATCCCGTTCGCCCAGCCCTAAAGTTCGACTTAAAGGCCCTCAACCTAAGTCACAGTATGGTATAGATGACCTGATACGATTTCGGACCACCTCCACCATTGTCCTTGCCATAATTATAATATGTAAAGTTTACATAAATTTAACACAAAATCTACACATAGTTGGTTAGAACATGCGTTAATCTTTCAAGTCTTTAGGCTTATGTAGTTCAACAGTAGCAATATAGATCTCCACAATAAGTGTATTATTTTAGCACAAAATATGCATAAATTTCTACAATAAATAAAGGATTTCCTCCATGCTGATAAGGTCAATTGAACATTCAGTAACTAAGAATACAATCTTACAAAACATAAGAAAATTTAAAATATTAATGCCTCACATACCACACTCACTTCATCATCAAACATTCAGGGAATCAGAATGAAGTATCAAACGAGGCAAATTTACATTCACCATTATTCAATTTAATATATTTACAGACTCCAAAAATTTTATCATCAAGATTCGAGTGCATAAAGAAATAAGCTCTCAAACAAAGAAAAGGCTTTATTACTAATTATTCAACTTTGAATTTCTAATAAGTTTGGTGCAAAGAGACTGGAGGAGGCATCTTCGATGGCAGTCAATGCTCTTGCACAAGGTTTTTATTAACAATTTTCGGATAAGATTTTTGTTGTCATTTCTCAGACAAGGTTTTCACTGTCAGTTGTCTCAGACGAGGTATTTACTAGCAATTTTCAGAATATTTTCAGTATCACAAAATTATTCTTCTGATGAGAGTAGAGAAGCTGTCTCGGACAAGGTATTTACTAGCAATTTTCAAAATATTTTCAGTAACGATACCCATTCAGTATTTTACTTAACAGTTCTCGAAGCATGATTCCCTGAATCTACATGCATTGACTCTGTTAAAGTTTTTTACACTTACACACAATTTAACCAAAATTAACACATTCCAACATAAAATAGTTAAATTCCTTAAGGTCAATGAACATTCAGTAACTATGACTACAAAGTTTAGACACCACATCAATATTCCAAAATATTTACATCCTCGCATGCCACAAAACATCCACATCAGGCTTCCACGGCATAAAGAAAAGATCTTACCATTCGAATTGCAATGGAATAACTTATTCCGCTCATCAAAGTTTCGTGGCATAAAGAAAAGATCTTTATTATTCTAATTTCAAAGACTTGCCGTGGGGTAACCTATTCGGAATCAAAATTCCAGAGTATAAATAAAATATCTTTATTAAGCAGATTTCAAATGATTCCATAGCATAAACATAAGAACTTTATTACTCAAATTTCAAAGAATTGCAGTAGAATAACTCATCTATTCTGCTCATCAGAGCATATAGAAAAGATTTTCATTATGCAAGTTTCAAAGGATTGTAGCGGAATAACTAACTTATGTCAAATCCAATTTCCACAGAAAAAAGAAAAGATCCTTAATAATCAAATTTCAAAGAATTGCGGTGGATTAACTTACGCATTCCACACAACAAATTTCCGCGGAAAAATACGTATTATGCTAACTTCAAAGATTCGCAGTGCAATAACACATCAAATTTCCACCGCATAAAGAAAAGATTTCACTATGCTAATTTCATAGAATTGAAGTGAAATAACTTACTTATTCCGCCGCCTAGAGCGGAGGAGCCGTCTTCGATGGAAGTAGCACCGCCAAACAAAATAAGCCGCGGTCCTATGTAATCTGAACCGTCCGGCCTCCCGACGGCTGCAACAGCCGTGAGCGTATGCCCACACCTACGCCCGGGCGCATCCTCCTCGGTCTCCCAACTCGCCTCCCCCACCCTGAAAGGCGAAGGTAAAACCGGCACCGGTACAGGCAATGCCTTATTAGCCGCCATGCCCTCCCGCTTAAAAACCATTGCAATCTGCCGTTGCTGCCACAATAACAACACGAGAATCAACGATAAAATAAAATCATCTGCTCAACCTGCTGCTAACCATTGCGAAATCTAAAGAGTGCGTGTTGTGAGATTCGAACCCTGGACCCGCGGCTCCTCGCCGGGTGCAACGCACTGCATAACTCTGTTTTCCGTAATCCTCGCTGGATTATTGAGCCCACGTCAAACCCTCTACAGCACGACGAATTTATTTTGACACGGCGGATACTTCGAATTATTGAAAAGTTTTTAATTCCGAGGATAAATGTCTGTGGCGGTTCTCATCAAAACCTACGGTTTCATGACAGGTGTACTCCCGTGAATCTGTACTTGGAGGCCAACGTGCAATTTACTTGATTATCGTTTTTAACCTCGAGTGGACTTTGCATTTGAAAATAACTAGTAATTGTATCATAAGTGTGCAATAGAAATGTGGATACGCAGGCATGACGAGGGAAGTGTGTTCAAAATATGAGTGTGGTTAAAATCTTCCATACAATCAGAATCAATAATGCATGTAACTATATTTCAAGTGTTATTCCTTTAATAATAAGCCATGTATAACAATTTACATTCTTCAAAATTTTCTACACACCGTGTATAACAATTTACATTATTCAAAATTTTCTACGACTTGTGTTGTTATTGTCTTATTATAATGTGTATATTGAAGATTTTACCCACAAATTATATTCCTTCATTAACAGCTAACAAAGTAACATTGATGTGCATTGTTCAAAATTTTCTACACACCGTGTTGATATTGTCTTATTATAATTTGAATATTGAAGATTTCACCCACTGTAATGATATTGACTTGTTATAATTTGTGTGTATATTGCTAACAAAATTTCATTGGATATTTTGTTGGAACATCAAATATGAAAAAGATATGATAGAAAAATCATTTGAATATTTGGACTATAAGTTTGTGAATGTTGCTTTGGCGGATGTCTGTATCCTATTTCAAAGTTTGTGTATTTGCATAAGTTAAGAGTATGCTAGCAAAGGGAAGGCTAGATGTTGGGAAGACGATAAAACCCTACAAGGTTGTGTCCAACGCATTAACTGTCAAGACGAAGACAAAGTTTTTGAAGTAGAAGATTGACGAAGCCTGCATTATAGACAAGTCATTGAAGATGGTCTGGGGAAATGCATATGGCCATTTGACCACCTGTCTACATGTGTTAGAACCCTCTGCAATCTTCGCATGACGATGACATGGGTATTGATGGATTTTCATGGTGGTCAATGGAGGCTGGAATAATATGTCAACTTAATAACCATAATTTTCTAATTCCCAGGGATATGGAAACAAGGAAAAAACACACTTCTTGTTTTGTGTTCTAAATTCTTTCCATTTCAAATAAATAACATTTTGTGCCTTGTTGAAAATATAATATTTATTTCAAATTTTCTCTTTACATTCATACAGCTTATAACATACATAGGAAGGGAAAAGATAACGCTATTGGAAATGATCGTGGAACAACTTAGTACTATGTGGGAGTATGGATACCTAACAAAGTTAAAATTATTGTTATGACTAAGGAAACAAGACCTCTCCCTCCATGGTTGCTTTCACTCCCAATGAGAGACTTGTTGGAGACGTTGACAAGTTTCGGATTTCAGTTATTCCTATCAACATTGTATATGATGCCAAGAGACTCGTAGGAAGGAGATACAATATTCCCTTCGTGCAGGTTGACAAATAACTATGGCCTTTCACCGTAGTCCCTGGGAAGAATGACATCTCATTTGTGGTGTTGGTGGAAATGAAGATAATAGCTTAACAATACTTGAAGTGTGATCTGAAGAATGTTATGATTATTGCGCCTGCTTATTTTAATGAGTCACGTAAAAGGGAAACTAAAGATTTTGGAAAGATTATAGGCCTTAATGTCACACAAATCATTAATGATCCCACACCTACACCAATAACATATGGCTTTCATGCATTGAAGGAGGAGATAAGAAACATTCTTGTTTTAGACCTTGGAGGCAGTACCATTGATGTATGCTTCACTACGATTGAAAGAAGTAATATTGAGGTAAACACTTTGCAAGAGACATGCATTTGGAAGGTGAGGATATTCACAATAGGATGCTCCATTTTGTGTTCAACAATTCAACAAAAAATATAACATGGATATGAATACAAGTTCCAAAGCTCTTCGGAGGCTACGTTTAAAATGCAAGAGGGTAAAAAGAAGCTTGTCTTGGGTGGTGGAGACTCTATAATTCCTTTGTGAAGGAGAAGATTTTCACACAAAGATCAGGAGAGCCAAGTTTAATGAGATTAATGCCCACCCATTCAAAATTTGCATGTAAGTAGCCAAACAATGTGTTGAAGACTCCGAGATGGGCAAACACAAAATCAATGATGTTGTATTAGTTAGAGGCTTATCACATATACAAAAAGTTTAGGAATTTTCGTGTCAATTATTTGGGGGAATAGGGCTCTACAAAACTGAAAATCTAGATGAAGCAGTTACTTATGGTCCAAATTTTCAGGCGGCTACGTTGAACAAGGAAGAATTCCAGTTATCATGGTGGACGTGACTCCTTTGATACTTGGAATTGAAATTAGTCGTGATGTTTTGAATGTAGTTACTCCATATACACTCTCATTCCTCCTATGAAGGAGAAAAATGCAACCATAATATATGACAATAAGACGTGTGATGTTTAGGATATACGAAGGTGAGAGACTGTTGATTGCATGCAATAATTTATTGGATGAAGGTTTCCTAAATGGTATTCTACCAGCTCGGTGGGGACTGCCAAGTATGAGAATTTGCTTTTAAGTAAACATGGAGGGATCCCTAAAAATTTGGGCGGAGGAAATGGGAGCTGGTATACACAACCAATTTACTATTACTAATGAACATGAAAAACTAAGCAAGAATAAGATACATAAAAAGGTTGTTGATGTAGAAATTTACGAAAAAGGAGGATGAAGAAGAAACAAAGAAGCTTCTTACCAAAAACACTCTGGAATGTTATGTTTGTAACATGAAAAGTAGGTGATGGAGGCCAAGATCAAGGGTATGATGGGGAAAACTATTGCAAAAGATATCACGTGGGCACTCAATGATGATGAGGATTGGTTGAGAATAAGGGTGCAATATTTTATGAGTTACAAGCCAAATTGAAAGAATTGGTGTTAAAATGCAGGCCATTAACATTAAAAGGAGATACACAAATATAACATTGTGCTTTTGGTTATTGTAAATGATCAACACAACTCCATTTTTTTTCCATTGTCAAATGATAAAACTTTAAAATATTGTTTGCTATACATTTGTGCTTACATTGATTTTGGATTACACTAACTTGAAAACCATATAAAATGGATATTGTTAGAAAAAATCACTTTTCATAAAAATGCAGTCATTTCCCTATCATTATTAGATAAGTTATCCCTTGAAAAAACAAAGAAATTATCCCTTGTTTAAATTCAAAAAGAATCTGGGCTAATTAAGGAACCATTATTCAGTTTGAATATGAGGTTAACAATGAATTATTGTTTGGATAAATGTTGATTTCCATCATTGTTCAGATACTTTTGGGTGAGTTTATTTTATTCTTGTGGATACAAGATAATCAACTAATAAATTTGCCTACTTATGAAAGGACCACAAAGAAGAATGATAACGAGCACCAGTATTACCATGGCTGCATAGACAATGAAAACGCCCACTAATCACAATATTTTCACTATCCTCTCTTCCTTCAAACCCAAAAAAATGTCGAGAAACATTTTTTCTACCTAAAGTTTATGTGCACAACCCTGGGTTTCTAGAAAATCTCTTCCTAATTCCCATGGTGATATGCACATTCTTAAGACATTTAAAAGCTCTTTTTTGGACAGAGATTGCGAGTATGTTTTTTTTTATTAATGGAAAATAGTTTTGAAGGGACTATACCCTGTTACAAAAGAGGATCAATTTTCAGATAAACATGAAAAAGTAGCAAAAAAGGATCTGAATCCAAATATTACAATAAGATCAATAGTAGTAAAAAGATAAGCTACTAAGAAAAATCAAGACATGGATTTAATTATAACTAAACAACACAAAAACAACATACTATCAACATCAAAACAAAAACTAGAACATATCTAGCCTCCCCAGAAGGTGTTATTTCTTTGAAGCCCCCTCAATTCTAGTTTTAATCGTCTGCAGAGAGGTAAAAAGTGCTAAAGTGGTGACATGCATGGGGTCATTTACATTCAGCTGTGAGATGACCTAGTTTCTTTCCTTTTCAATACCCCAAATGTCCTTAGGAACTCCACTTAGCATAGTGATGCTTCTAACATGTTGATCAAGAAAATCACCTATAGCTTTGAAGATGGCCATGTTGTGATCATGTCTATCCTTAGATTTCCCAAGTCTATTATCAAGGGAGTTCAATTTATTATATATTTAATCAGTTTGATATATCCCAATACCAACATCCTCATTCATCTTTCTTTTCCCCTTTTGCTTATTTAACTACTGCAGATCATTTTTAATGCTTTCGAACTCATTTTCCAGCATTTCCATTCTAAGGATAATATTTTCCCTCTCTTGTTGATTAACATTATCCTTCTCTACATTACTGATGTGTAAAATATTACGAGCTATTTCCATTTCTTTGCTTCTCCTAATGACACGACCAAAGGGAGATGGGGTCTCTTTAGAATTTCTAAGACTAGGAATGGTGGTCAGGTTAATAGTGGGAATATTGTGAATGGGAATGTGCAGGGCATCAGGGGTAACAGGAATGGTAGGAAAATTTATGAGGAAAAGCCTGTGACTGAGAAAGATGAGCCCTTGGTGGAGGGGAATGGCCCTAGTATACTTTTGGAAGTCAAGAATGGAACACTCCATTGAATTCAGGAGATAATGCGGGAAGCAAACAACATAATTCCTCCTAAAATGATTAAGAAACACCAAGTGTTTTATGGGGACAATGGTGTACCATCCTTCAAGGTAGATAAAACAAACCATCATTCTGGTAATTTCATCAAAGGGTTCCAGTATGAAACTTACCTTAATGCCAACTGTAACAAAGAGGAGCTCCTCCCATGGTAAAGTAAACTTCTTCTCTTCAGCATTTTTGTCTAACCTTTTACTTAAAAACCTAATTCCATCTAGAGCTAGACCTGTAACCTCAGAAATGAGCTCCTCATTCACAACACTCTTTTTCCTCCATACCTAACCTTCCTTTCTTTCCAATCCGTAGAAAAATGCACCGAAATGTTCTGGTCGTGTCCTTGGATTTTCTCGATAAAATTGGTGACACCCCCCATTTGAAGAAGATTCCACAGCTCAGTGTTATCCTTCTAAGCAGGATCATAGTTAGGCTGTAACTGACATGGAGCTCCCCCCATTTTCCTTCCTCTGCGATTGTTGTGATTATCCTTCTAAAAAACACTCCAAAAAAATTGTTTATTTCTTTCCTAGACCGGTTTTTAAGCATCCAACTGCAAGTTCGAGGAGCATGTGAATTTTGATGACTGTAAAATTAATTAATCCTCTCACATGTACTAACCTTATTTTTCATTAAATCTCACAAAATATCATTAGTGATTCTACATAAGATATATATACTCATATTTATCCTTGGTAATAGAATTTTGTACTTTTTTTATTAGATAAGGTAAAAATAGGGATTGGCTCCCAGGGGCCATTACAAGACAAGGAACAGAAAACAACGAGCAAGAAGGAAATGAAAAAGTCCAAGAAAGGAGTTAAGCATGCTTAACTCTTACAATTATGAACCAAACTTTGTACCAAAGTGGGAAAACCAAGGAGAAGGAGAAACAGTCCAAGTGATAAAGTTGTTATTGGTACCCTCAACACCTTTGTCATTAATATCTTCCTCCAGCTCGTCCTCAGAGAATTTTGTACTTCAATAGGGGTGTTTTTCTCATTATTCCAAGTACCATAATTAGCTAAGGTGTCTGCCACCCTGTTGCCCTCTCTATATGTATGGCAAATTTTAATACTTTTGAAGGTGTGGCATATATTAATAGATTCCTAAATGGAATCTTTATTTGTCCAACTTGGAGGATGCATCTGATTAAGATGATTTATAACATTCAAGGAATCCCCTTCAACAATAATGTTTTGAATGTTGCAATCCTTAGCAAGTCTTATACCCCATAAAGTTGATAAAGCTTCAGCATAGTGATTGTTCTGATTTCCCATTCTGCCAGCATAAGCAATAACTAAATAGCCTTTATGATCGTGAATTATTCCTCCATCAGCAGCTACCCCTAGGTTGCCCTTAGAGGCTCCATCAAAATTGAGTTTATACCAAGAATTAGGAGAAGGGATCCAATGAATTGAAGATCTGTCAATGATTGGAGTTCTCCGTTTCTGGACATTTTCAATGTCAATCTTCCAATTTGAAAGTATAAACTCTTCATATTTAGGATATTTCTTGTTCTTGGGTGGTTTAAATTTTTCAATATCATCTTTAATTGCATTACCAATCTTAGTAAAGCTTGTTTTACATGTTTGTCTGTTGTTTCTAAATATTATGTCGTTTCTGTCTTTCCAAATCCTCCATATAATATGGGGCAAAACCAGTTTCCATAATCTCCTAACAATACAATGCTTATAAGGATGATCCCACTATATCCAAGTTTGCAGAAATTCCTTTGGCACTGTCCAACAAACATTGAACTTTGAGAAAGCATAACTCCAGATCTTTGAAGCGAACTCACAATGTAAAAAAAAAATGTTTGATGTCCTCAACCTCTTTTTTGCATAGGCAACACATGTTTGGCATTATAAAGCCTCTCTTGATTAGGTTGTCATTTGTGAGTATTCTTCCTCTGAGAACAAGCCAAAAAAATAATTTTACTTTGGGAGTTAGTTCAATCATCCAAATCCCGCTCCATTTGAAATCACAATGGATGTTTTCAAAATAGGAATCGTATCCTGGTGAACTGATCATTTCAGACAAAGGTTGGTTGCATTCAGAAAAATAGTCCTTCATCCATATTGGTGTTAACCATAATAGGGGAGCAAGAGATGCATGAAAATTGCGAAGCTCGGTAAAGGCCCAATGAGGGAAATGTTTTAAAAAAAACTCAAAATTAGGACTTTCCAACAAACCCATTTTTTTGGGCAATCGTTAAGAGTTCATGAGATCCAAACCTCTCATCCATTTTGTCGAATAGTCCACATGCTTGTACATTTTGCATCTGTCTCTTCAAGGACACTTGTAACTAAAACATAAGACAAATGTTTCATGCACTGTTGAGCACGTAAAATGTTGCTCTAAGGAGAAGACACACAGAGGATGCGTGTGCGAGAACAAGGCACATTTGAAGGCATAGGAAGATAGGTAAGGAAATGCGCGCCAGAACTCTTTGGCTTAGGACTTAGCCATTTTTATGGATAAGGGCTATTTTGGAGATAACGTGTGGAGCACACATAGAGATGAAGACTTGTGCTACACGCAATGGTATTTTGGGAATAAGTAGCTGATAAGCTTCATGCATAGTTAAAGCTAATAATAGGATTTATTCTTAAAGCTAACTATAGGAAATCTATTATTAGAACACTTGCATATGTGCATGCTATTGTAAAGGTGCATAGCTATTATCAGCATGCGACCTATTCTGAGAAATGTATGGGTGGTGAAGGGAAAGTCCCCACCTCTATAAATATGTATTGAATTTTGTAGTTTAAGGAAGGTGAATTATTGTAGAGTTATGTTGTCGGTCTTAATGTGTGCATGACTCATGGAGATACTTTATAATGTAAGAAGCTTATGTGTTTTACAATGTTTAATGTAATGGAGAATATTAGTTGGATAATGGTGTTAAACATAACTAAATATGGGTCTTATATGGTTAATCTTATTATAGTTATTATTTAGTTCACGATTCTCTAAGATCTAGATCTGGTTTATGCATTGTGAAATGTTTATGTTTAGTTATGGATCTAAATATATTGTAATATCATCACACTAACATCCTATACAAACAAATCTATGGAGGGACCTGATACCTTTACACACTTTGGGTGAGTTCTTAGCTCAGGATGAGTGATGCGTCAGTGCGCCTGGGTTTTTCACAGTAGATTCTAGGCTGCATCATTGGTTGCATTGTCGGGACCTCTTTTTCAGTTGTTTTTAGGATGTTTTGTGATGAAGACATACTGATTGACCTTAGCAAGTGTTGAGGAGTGGATAATATATTTGGAAGAAGAATACTCTAAGAGGTTCAAAACTGGATATGAGTTTGACGTACACGCGTGGGTGGAGCAGAACTTGTATGACTATTTATATGAGATTTTCTTTGCTGTCTATTTTGAATAGAGTTGTACGAGTGGCTGGTTGCTTGTGTGTCTAAAAGGAATTAGATGTAATCACACACTTTTCTGGACGTATGAAGAATTTCAGGCCTTCTATGATGCTAATCTGATTTGGAAGGGCGTTATGAACACTTGGTTCCAAGGTGTTCTGAGATAGCTATATTTTGGAGTACTCAATTTCCACTTACTTTTTCCCAGAGGTAGTTGAGTTCCAGTTTTTTACGTTATCCCTAGGGAACCTATCTGCAAGGCATTCCACTGGCGATCAAAATCTTGATGGTAACCCTGAACTTGGAAGAAAAGTCAAGGGCTAGCTAAACCCCACCATGCGCGAGGCAGGAGTAGGTTTGGTGAAGGATGACGGACCTAGAGGCAGAGAGAAGAAAGGTAGCTTAAGTACAATGAGGCACGCAAGAGGGAGTTAGAGAAGCAACACGATATTACAGAACGGATGATGTTGAGGAGAGAGATGACTCATGAAGAAGGATTTGGAGCTCACCCAGAAGACATGGAGCTAGAGCATCTTAAACTCCCCCATTTGGGCATGACAAAGAACCCTCGTCAGCCTCATATGAGTGTGCCAGTAGAGATGACATGGGTCGCGGGCACGCATCTGAATCTACCTGGAAACCTAGCCCTTGTGCTTAGTTTTTTAGTATCTAGTACAATCAGTAGTCAGCAAGCTAGTTTGGGCAGTAGAAGAATATGAGTAAATCAAATAGAAAGTACATCTATGAATGGGAAAACATCTTCTTTGTTATTTGGAGGTACCTTTTTAGGAACATCATTGGCACAGAAATCCAGCACGTAGAATTTTGGACTCACTTCTGGGAGTAGTACCACCTCGTAGACTGTAGAAGTTCAGTTTAGTATTACTGTTGGGACACAAGGTAGTACATCCTCTAGTTCACTTTTGGCTACAGGTGGAGGATCAGGGGGCATAAGTGGCTCTAGTTCTGGTGGATCTGGTGGGTTTGGAGGCAGAGGTAACACAGGAGGTTCTGGATCAGGTGGGCATAGTCCTCATCAACCCAAGAATATTTACATGGATATGTCACTTCATCTTTTAGAGTGTATGGGGATAAAAGATGTTGTTGAGCATGTGCACATGTGTGAGATACGGTGGTGTGCAAAAGGAATCACGACTTCTGAGTGCAAGGCAAGTTAGTTTGTAACTACATTGTAGGGATGCGCACATAATTGGTACATGAAGTTTGACCTTGATCAGACTTGCGTAGATTATGTAGTATTATGGGATGTTTTCCTTAAGGAGTTTTATATCCTCGAGTTCAAGCAGAAAAGTATAAGCGCACTCAAGGATATTAAGGAGGGCACTACTGAGAGCATTTAGGAATATGACGCCTATTTCAAAACACTTTTGTCTAAACTTTCGTATGATATCCATGCAAACCAACATGCATAGTGGTTCATTGGGAGCTTGATCATGCCGTTTAGGAGGGCATTATCACATAAGACATATATGGATCTGCGCGAAGTGCTTGAGGTAGTGTTGCGCACTAAGGCAACTAGAAGTATAGACACTGGAGTGAGCCCATTCCTGGAAGCACATATTGTAGCTATGGCAAAATAGTTGGAGAAACTATCGGCCAATTTAGCACATGAGATGTGCACTAGGATTTGGTGTACAATTTGTGAAGTGGAAGGGCACACAAAGGATAGTTGTCCTCGTAAGTCAGTACGTTCACTATTGCTAGACTGCGATATATGTCATTTAGACCATGATGCAAGTCACTGCCCATTATTACAACGTGTGATAAGAAAGAATGTATCTTGCTATTGTAAGATTTGTCGGTCCACGAATCACAATACAGAAGACTGTAGGTTGATTGGTCATATCCATGATGCCATCGATATTGGTGTATGACAGACAGGAGTATCATATAACTCTAAAAGTAAAAGTGAGCACCACGATCATGATCACACTCAAGGGCACTACGATTTGAATGAGGGGCGCTTTGAAGGAAGTTGTGGTAGAGGTCGAGGATACTGTGGTAGATTTGGGGGTCGAGGTCATGGTGGTGGATGAGGCAAATTTCCTTATGGAATGTGTTTTACATGCGGATCTCCTGACCACTACAGACACAAATGCCCTCAGAATATTCCTTGTTCTTTTTATGGGAAGAATCATAACTATGAGGAATGCCCAGAATTATATGAGCATCTTAGCAAGCAACATAAATAGGAAAACAAGGGTGCAGGGATGGTTAGAATATAACACGCCATGGAAAATCAGTGGATTCCAAAGTTGGCACTAGAATTTGAGGTAGTACCTGTGAAAAGTACTACACGCGCTGAAGCTACGCGTGCCAGAGAGACGTTAAAATAAAAGCCTACCAGTACAAAGGAGGACGTTTTACATGCAAGATACCTAGATCCTACACATTAGAAGGAGGTTTATTAGGAAACCATGGAGGTACTAAAAAATCTTCAGGGTTTAAAGGAACAGTCACAGAAGTTGGAACAAAAGAAGGCAACAAAGATGGTCCAATCAGATGTTGATGATTTGAAAAAGGTATGCAAGATGTTGCGCCAGGAGAATATTATTCCATTATTAGGGAATTGGTTAAAGGGAAACACTCTGTGCGCAGGTATTGAGAATAGATGACAGATCCTACATGCTAATCTTCCCCATCATAGCTTGGATTATAACAAGGAAATCACTCTTAATGTTGTTGTGGATGGGTGGATTTGAGTAATATATTGATTGACATAGGCACGAAAGTGAATGTGCTTACTTTAGATGCATGGATGCAGATGGGAAGACCTCCATTATAGTCATCCTCTAATGTAATGTTTATGGCTAATCGGACTAAGGCCACTCAAATCAGAGTTTTAAAGGATGTATCCATTACCATACAAGTGGCCAAGTTCACTGGGGACTTTTAGGTTTTAGCACTTGTAGAAGCAGATAGTTTCCCAGCTCTACTTGGGCGCCTTTGGTGTTATGCAAATAATGTTGATCTACAATTCAACAAGGGTTATATAAATTTTGAGAACAATGAATAACGAGTTATTATCCCTTTGACGTATGGGAAATTTGCACCTTATGTTGAACTTTTGAGTGAGGAAGACCTGAACAAAATTTATGTGTGCACCATTCGAGATCCGAAAGTACTTGATCCATCTAAGGAAGGAATCCTCTAGTGGGAAGATGTACAGTTTATTAGTGATACTACAAGTATTTCTTGTGACAATTGGGTGCATGACACTGATGAGATGGTTCAGCACAAAGTAAGAAGCGCATTTGCATGGAGGGGAAAACCTCGTTGTCTTAGGAGGATAGGTAACAACTCTGTACCCCGGTACACTCGAGAAAGAGATCCTACGGTATTCTTACGCACTATGGAGGGGCATTGGACAGATCAAGTGGAAAGAAGAAATATGTTAGTGTATACCCTGTGTGAGAGGGCAATGCATTGGTGGATGGTTCACATGGATAATCTCCTATAATGGAATGAAGTGTGAATTGCTCTAATAACATGGTTCCTCAGGAGCAATGCGCCTACTCAAATTTACATATATCATGGTAATCAACCTGTTCAGCACCACGTTCAATAATGTGAGAGACTTTGGATAGAGGGGCAAGAAGCTTTACTACCTTCACTTTGGGTGCACAAACTTTATTCCACTTTGCAAGGTTGCACACGTGCTTGGTATGTTTATGTGGAACTACTTAGGGAGACTGGAAATTGGCAAGACTTGATTGCAGGAACGATCCAGAATTTTGACTACTTTTCCACTAAACCTCTGGTGGAAGAGGCATCACAGGTTATGAAGCGCTTAACTATGGGAGATAGTGCAAAGGCTGAAGAACTCATTCATGGGTTGGTGAGGAAGAACTAAGAGCGCTTTTTGATGAAATAGATGAGACAGATGTCACACTATTTAAGCACGCTTGCTTTGAGAAGGATAAAGGAAAGATGGTCTACGTAGTGGATGATGAAGAAGTAGAAAATTTGGACATAGATCATTCAGCAGGTATGTGTGAGGTTTTAGACAGTGTGGAATAAAAACACACGGGCCTATCATGAACCTATGAAGACTAAGAAAGTGAACATTGGCACAAATGCTGAACCTAAGGAGGACATAATTAGATATTATTGGTTTGATTTTGAAGTAGCAAAGATAATTGAGTTACTACGTGATTTCCAAGACCTATTCTGTAGGGGCTACCATGAGTTAAAGGGAGTGCACGAGTCATTGGGTGAGATGAAGATTGAGCTAAAGGAAGGTGTGCACTAAGTTAGGAAGAGACCTTACAGGATGAACCCTAACCTGCGCATAAAAGTTTAAGAAGAAATTGACAAGATGTTGAAATCTAACATAATTAAGCCCTTAGAAGAATCAGAGTGGGTTAGCCCCATGGTGATAAGTATAAAAAAGGATAGTCGGATTAGGATTTGTGTGGATTATAAGGAGCTGAATGTTACATGTGTAATTGATCATTTTCGTACGCCTTTCACTAAGGAAATATTAGAAGGTGTTGCAGGGCTTGAAATTTACTCTTTTACAGATGGATTCTCTGGATATCATCAGGTTAGAATTAAAAAGGACGATCAAGAGAAGATAATTTTTACCACTGAATGGGGAAGCTTTGCATATACGGTGATGCCCTTTGGCCTGAAGAATGAGCCTACTGTATTTTCGTGCATAGTTGTTCAAGCATTCTAGGATTTTATTCACAAATTTATGCAGGTTTACTCAGATGATTAGATGGTATATGGGCTTGTTAAGGATCACTGTGAAAACTTGCGCTTAATGTTTGAAAGATGCAGATAGTTAAGCATCTCTTTAAACATCAAGAAGTTCATATTTGCTACACCTTTTGGAACTCTGCAAGGTCATATCATCTGCAAGGAAGGTTTATTAGTGGATCCAGCTAAGGTTGCAGTTATCGTAGGCTTGGAGGAGCCTACCAATCAAAGTGAGGTGTGTGGATTCTTGGGCCACACAGGGTATTACAGGAAATTCATCAAAGGATATGCAAAGATTTCTGTGCCCCTGGAGGAGTTACTAAAAGGAAAAGGGACATTCTATTGGGGAGAACCACAACAACGCGCATTTGAGGCATTAAAGGAGTGACTTACTACAACGCCTATTCTATGTTTTCCCTCATGGAACCAACCATTTTCACGTACATGTGGACGCCTCTGGCACAACCATCGGCACAATGTTAGCTCAACCTGGAGAATGTATTATAGATCATCCTATCTGTTTTGCTAGTATAAAGTTGATTCCTGCAGAACAAAATTATACAACTACAAAACACGAGGCCTTGTCAATGATCTATATGCTGCAAAAATTTAGATAATACTTGCTAGCAACACCATTTGTATTTTATACAGATCACATGGCATTAAAATACTTGGTCAATAATTATGTTTTAAAGGGGCGCATATGTCAATGGGTTCTCTTATTCCAAGAATTTTAATTTATAGTCATGGTAAAACCAAGTAAAAGTAATTCTAGCCCAGACCACTTATCAAGAATTCAATCAAGAGAGGACGCACATATAATTGAATATACAATATCGGATGCATAGTTATACAAGTTACACCACACGCCTTCAGAATTGGAGGATATTGTTGTCTTTTTACACACAGGTATGATGCTAGAAGGAATGAAATCCTTATAGAATAAACAACTTGCAATTCACACTGCACCCTTCATGTTAATCAGTGGTGACTTATACAAACTAGGCCAAGATGAAGTATTGGGTCGGTGTGTACTAGAACATGAGCGCACATATATCATGGCCGAGGCTCATGAAAGTATTACGGGTGGAAATTATGCAGGTGATACCACCGCGCGCAAGTAACTACTCGTTGGATTATGGTGGGAGACCCTTACAAGGATTGTAAAAAGTATTGTAAGGCGTGTGATCACTGTCAATGCTTTGGCAAACCTGGGTAAAGAGATGAAATGTCGTTGAGGCCTATTACTAGTGCAAAACCATGTGAAAAATGGAAAATAGACTTTGTGGGTCCTATTTCTCCAGCCGCGCATAGAACCAAATCACAATACATCATCACTTATACAAATTATCTTACAAGATGGGCATAAGCAACACCTACAAAGGATTGTACATCAGTTACAATAACAAGGTTCTTATGGGAAAATATTCTTACTAGGTATGGATGTCCGCTGAGTTTGACAAGTGATAGGGGCACACACTTCTTGAATGAGACAATCAAGATATTATTAGATGAATTTATGGTCACACACTACAAGACTACACCTTATCACCCTCAAGAAAATGGTACTGCTGAGGCCTTCAACAAGTTATTAAGCCAGACCTTAACAAAAACTTGTGATGTTGGAAGGAAAGATTGGGATGATAAAGTTTCTTCTGTACTTTAGGTATATAGAACAACCTACAAAAGGTTGAATAAGGCCACAACCTTTCAGTTGGTGTTTGGCGCAGAAGTAGTTCTTCCCATGAAATTCATGTTACCTTCTTTGTGTATTACATGCATGGGAGGTCTAGCTGATGAGCATGCATTAGAAGAAATAATTGACAAGTTAATACATTGAGATGAGAGGCGTGCCATAGCACGTTGGAGTCAGAAGTAGGAAAAGGCTAGGGAAAAGGCATGACATGATAGACACATCAGGGACAAAAATATTGAGGTTGGACAGATAATACTTCTTTATAATTCCAAGTTTATGCACCATCTAGGAAAACTTAAGGTACATTGGTTGGGACCATATGTTATCACTCACATACTTGAATTAGACACTTGATGGAACACAATTACCTAGTTATTTCAATGGGAGTAGGCTGAAGCCCTATTATAAATAAGTCTTCTTGGTGTTTGTAATAAGGCGATATTGCCATTTAGTATAGATTTTCCTTTCTATATTTCTTTTAATGTATTTCCTTCTTTGTCGCTATGCGTTGTCAATTTAGTTTGGTGTTTTGTATAATAAGCGCATTCATGCACTGGAATCTAATTATAATCTGAAGTATTTTTATGCGTAGAGGACTGCACATACCATTGGTGTGGGGTGGTTGTTATTCATAAATGGGTACACATGAGAACATATTGTTATAGGTGTTATTCAAGTATGGAAAGGAGATGCTACAAAGAAGATTGCTTCTAAAGAAGACCATAACTGAAAATAAATGAATGAACAATATAATTTGAGGTAAGTTGTGGCTGTAAAAACTACTAGAGGAAGGCACAGTGGTGAGGTACTTTGGCGCATGGACACGTGAAAAAGGAGGTCTGTAGCCAAAAGGTAGAAAGGCACGTTATAAGGTTATAGCTATGGCGCGTAGGTGTACCATGCGAAAATTGAGAAAATGGTCAATTAATGAGAGGATCCGTGGTAGACAAAGGAGCAATAAATGTAATAACTTTTAACAACTCTATGTAAAGATGTGATGTGGGTTCATTTATACCTTTGTGATCATAAGTATTTGAGCGAGCTAGTTGCGAAAGAACCAAGCGAAACGTGTTAAGGTGTAGAGATCTGCGAAACCAGGCGTGGAGAGAATATTTGTGCACAGAAGTGGCTTACGTCCCCATTGAAGAAGGGTTTGAGCGAAGCAGAAGCATTGAGAAGGAGCTAGGGCAGGCGGTTTTGAGCTAGGGCACACGGTTTCAAGCTAGGGCACAAGAGTTTACTCGACAGAGGAAAAAGGTGAGATTTTTACCATGGCACCAAGGAAAGCACCTGGAGTAGGAACAAAGGGGAAGAAGAAGGTGGAAATCGAGGTCGAAGATGCTCCTGAGAGAATTTTTTTAGAAATGCAGTATCTAGAAGATGTACTTGTCGGGTGGGATTGGGATTCCCATATCCACAGATGTAAAATAAGTGATTACAACCATCACACCGCTAACAACAAGGAGGAGTTAGATACATTATTGAATAGGAATACCAACAAGTGTTAATGGATGACATGCCAGTGTATGACAATGTTAGGGAGAAGTTGCTCAAGAAGGTAGGGGTGTATCAGCTGTATGAACTCCCATATTTTGGAAAACCAAAAAATTTATACCAATGGCTTATGAACAGAGTCCATGAGGACTTCTTCTATTTTGTTAGATGACGGGTAAGGATCACAATGACCCTAATTATTACGTTAACATGATTGAAGGGCACATGGACAGAGGTTAGTAGTGATCTAATTGATAAGGCAACTGTTATGGCCACCAGCAAGGAGTTGGGATACACCAAGGATTTGTGTGGAATGGACATCTACAAATTAAGGAAATACCATGTGGTGTAGGCAGTCGCACATCTTCTCACTAAGATGAATGATCAAGAGAGATGGTCATAAGTAAATACCATGCGGCTAAATATTGCAAAGAAAATGTCACAAGGATAAATGTACAATTTAGCAGGGTACATAGCTGAAACAATTATTGAGGAAGCATACACAGGTGAAAAGATAAGTTTTGGCGCTATGTTATTATCTCTTGTGTTTTTAGAAATTGGACTGCTCGATGGGCCAAACAATAAAATTTGGGAATACCCCACGGAGAAGAAGTCCCTTGCAGAGAGATTTGAAAAATATTTATGTGAAGGATTAATGAGTGGAGTAGAGGGTAGAGTTGTGGTATGATCGACTTGACGTAGCCTTTGAGGAGGAATGACGCATTCTAAAGGAGTTACCCTTAGTAGTGGGAAAGGCTGTACAGTTCGCAGTATATCAAAAAATTTGCATCACGTGGTTCGCAATGAAGGATGAGACATGGAGTCCCTGGTGCAAATTGTCATATGCCTTCACATCGTGCCACTTCTAGGTAGTAGTACACATGTTTACTGATGCACGCCGGTTAAGTTACAATGCAGACAAGGTAAATTGTGACTACCATACTCTAAGGAAAACTTATATTTATCCAAATTGATTTACCTACATTGAGAGGCGTATTTCAGATGTTATAAGTATGAAGCTAGTAATTTTGGCTATTGGGGATAATGGGGTCATGCTTATCTATCTTCAGCTCAAGCCTAGGATGGAAAAGGGTAAGTATGTAGAGAATGAGTTTATGCTCCCAAGGCCACCTAAGGGAAAAAACACAGTTGAAAATGTGGAAGCTCCAAAGCCCGCGTTGACCTTAGAGGGATACGAGGAAGAAGAACTCAACGAGGATAGTGGAGGCTTGGACTATAGAGGCCGGAGGCAGCCCACTGACAAAGTCGAAAGTGAGCATGTAGAAACTCCCCCACAGACGCAAGGAGAGGAGGAATACTTGGATGTGGATACAGTCCACGAGGAACGCTAATTTAAGAAAGTGTTCAGAAGTACCAGAACCCAAGGAATAGGAATATCACAACCTTTACGAAGGTCACCTCGACTCTCCCTTAAAACAGAAGCACCTGAGAGAAAGTGAAGAAGAAAGCTGGAGCGTAAGGAGGAGGAGTCCAGAGAGAGCGCGCTAGGTATCCTGGTTCAACCTAAAGATGTGGAGGAACCCCGGGATGAATAAATGAGATATGATGAGGAAGGGGTGAAAGAAGCAAAAGAAAATGTGCACGAGCAACCCAGTGTGCTCATTATGACTCGATTAGGAGAAGGGTCGACTCCAGACCTTGGCATCCAGGTCCCTAAGGGGCCAAAGAAAAAAAGAGAAAGAACAAGTGAAGAGGATGTTGTCCCTAATATGGGTTATGTTGAGGACACGAGAAAAATCATCTGCGCCCAGTTTTAGAGCACTGTGGGCCTTCAGGAGTTATATGGGTGGGAGCTGATGGATCCAGATATGGCCACTACGTGCACAAGGAAGCAATTATCCTGATCCATGTAGACTTATATGGATGAACCAGATTTTGACGTGTGTGAGGAGTCTGGTGTCTCATGAAGAGTGAAGAAGGCACCCCAGAGCAGGCACATGACAATAAAACTTACTCTAATATTTGATGAGTAGGTCAGCAACACCTTGGTCAAGGTATCTGCTGAGGTGGCATGAAGAAACATTGATAAGGATGCCACCATTCGAGCACTGCTTGAATATAACGAGGCTAAAACTATAGAGATAACGTGATTAAAGGAAGAGAAGGAACGAGAACGGGCAAAGAATGAGGCCTTCATTAGCATGGCTAAAGAACTTGGTGATCACATCCTTAAAGCAAGGCCTCATCTAGAATCTTATGTTCCTGAAAAATTTCCTTCTGTTGTGCATTGTTTGTGCACTTTGATTAATTTGGTGTTAGATGATGGACCAATTTGAATGCATGCACCAAAAGATTTTGAACAAGAAGCAGAGAGAGCAAGGGCCTCTATGATTAGAAAAAATTCAACTTACGAAGTGTTGCTCCAAACCTCGAAGGATGAGTTGAAGAAATCCAACCAAGCTCTCAATTTATGTGTGGCACTAGAAGCAACAATAAGGACCAGTACTCTAGTAGAAGATAATAAAGTTCTGAAGGTGATGAAATATGAGACACTAGGGCACACAAAAATATTGGCATAGGTGAAACAAAAGTGCGAGGACCTCGCAGTAGCCCAAGATCCACATAAAGAGAAGATTAATGGGATTGGGAAGATCATAGCACAAAAGATGGACCTAATGGAAGGAATGATGTCAGGTATGGCCAATGTTGTCTGGGCACTACAAAATGAGAAAGAAAAGATCACTCATGACGAACTGGATGTCATAGCCACAAATATTTCAGAGAAGATAAGGACCACGCTAAGTGACTGACAGACATTGGACGTTGAAATAAAAATTGAATACTCAGAGTTAATCCTCCCAGTTGAAGAAGAGGGCGCTGCAAAGTGAAAATTCATTCTTTTGTATAATGATTCCTTAATTATTTCATTACTTATTTTTTATTATCGGGAACATAAGAAAGAATTCCCATTATCGGGATGACAATGTATTTTAGTGTGGGGTAATGTTGAGTAGGCAGAATGTTATTCTAAGGATAAGACACAAAGGATGCATGCGCGGGAACAAGGTGCATTTGAAGGCGCGGGAAGATAGGTAAGGAAATGTGCGCTAGAACATTTTGGCTCAGGACTTAGTTGTTTTTATGGATAAGGGTTATTTTTGGAGATAGCGTGCGAAGCACACAGAGATGAAGACTTGCGCTACATGCAATGGTATTTTGGGAGAGCGACTAATAAGTGCCATACATAATTTAAGATAATAATAAGATTTCTTCTTAGAGTTAACTGTAGGACATATATTATTAGAACACTTACATGTTGTGCATGCTATTGTAAAGGCGCATGACTATTATCAACATGCAACCTATTTTGAGAAGTGCATGGGCGGTGAAGGGCAAGTCCTCACCTCTATAAATATATATTGAACTATGTAGTTTAGAGAGCGGTAAATTATTGTAGAGTTATGTTATTGGTCTTAATGCGCACATGACTCATGAAGATACTTTAAAGTGTAAGAAGCTTATGTGTTTTACAGTGTTTAATGCAATGGAGAATATTGGCTGGATAATGGTGTTAAACATAACTGAATCTGGTTCTTGTATGGTTAGTCATATTATAGTTATTGTTTAGTTCATGATTCTCTGAGATCTAGATCTGGTTTATGCATTGTGGAATGTTTATGTTTAGTTATGGATTTGAATATGATTTAACATCATCACACAAACATCATGTACAAGCGTTGGTTGGATATTTTGTCAGGCCAAAATATGAGGTTCAACCATAGTACACGAGATTAAATCCCTCCTCAAAGACAGGTGAGGTAGCCTATTTATTATTGATCTAAAACACAACAGAAATAATATATACAATATTCACACTATTATAACCATTGGGGTTGGGATACAATCCCGAAATCCATATCAACACGTGATGGAGATGTTACAACTTTATAAATAGAGTGGACTTAGAAGGGAAACTTATTATAGATGAAATAGAGCGGGAAGGGAATGAGAGGAACCTATTTTCTTTCAAGCAAACACAGATCAAGAAATACTTATACACGTTTTAGATAATGAGTGTAATATTTGAAACGATTTAAAATAATCAAGAACACTAAACAAAGAATAGATGAAGATCTTGGACGTAAGAACAATCTCTCAAGATAGATGAATCCCACAACACAGTTTTAAAAATAACACCTATTTCTATTCCTCAATGATTACAAAGAAAATACAAAGTTTTTCTTCTTCTTCACAATAGCTCTTAATATTCTCAAAATCTCTCTCTTTTTGGAATGCACAAGCATCCCTTATTTATAATAGAAAGAGTAGATAGAAAATAGGATAAATCCTATAAAATAGTCATTTTAACGAGAATCCTATTTTGCTTGACTCTCACGTAGGAGAACAAGTCAAAATTTTCTTCCTATGTGACGAAATGAAAATGAAAAAGACATGTCAATCTCTGGATGAAAATGACATGTAACATTATGCTTATTTTGTTTCGTCATCCTTGTCTTCCTCCAATGAAGCCTGCTTGTCTTGAAATTCTTGGAACTTCCGGATTATGTCCTACATCTCAGCTTCATCTGGTGCACAGGAATAATTGCTTAGAACCTCACAAGTTTCCTGAGTTTCACTTGCGTTGCCAGGAAGTTTCTTCAATATCTTGTTGAGTTTTCTTAGTGATTCCAAAACATTCTCAATCCTTATGAACTTATCAATGGTTGTTAGATTGAAGATGAAAGTTTTTTCGTGCTGGATTGATTCTTGAATTTGTTTATAGAGATCATTAGTAGGTAGAAATCTAACACCTTGGCGAAGAACCTAGACAACTCCTCTTCTATGTCGTTGGTGGCATCAACCAACTGATCTCTATATTCCCTCAACTTTCTGTAAGCTTCACTAAGAATATTTATCTTGAATGTGATGGCTTTGGTTAGTTGGAAATGCTTTTCTCCATGTGGAATGATTCCTTCTTCCATTAAGATTCGGGATGGAACCTATTTCAACGCATTGAGAGCCTCAAAAGTTAACTCAAGGTTCCCGATTTCCTATGAAAATTCATCATCCATTTTATCGCCATCTTTCTTTATTTCCTCCACAAATTTATAAACCCCCACTGTGTCATCAACGACCTCTCTTCCTTATAGGGGTAGCCTCTGAATCCATTCATCAACCATTCTCCCCTTCTCGTTGATTTTTTCAATCATAGGTACCGATGAGAAATCAAACCTGATAGGAGTAGGGGTAGAAGATGACAATATTGATTGAGAAGGATTTGAGAGCTTGAGCAATACCTCTGTCAACTATTCAACTTTCTCCTTTAGCTCATCTCTTCTTACCTTCGTTTCCTTTAGCTTCTGACACAACATGTTCATGGCATCCTGGGCATCTTGTTGTGCTCCTTCTGTTGTTACCTTTCCCAGATCAACCCTTATAATCTGATAATCAGTGACCATTATATCCTCCTTTGTTTTGTTGGCCACATGAGTGGCAATCTCTGCAAACTTATGCCTTGAGGCATCCACTGAAACCCTTGAAATTGTTTTGGGTTTCTTGGCAGATCTGGTAGGAGAGGCCTTGAGTGAACTGAAGTCAAAGGCTGGTAGAGGAACTACCACCTTCCTCTTCCTTGGGGTCTAATCAATTAACCATTGAGGTACAATGGAAGAAGTTTCCTCTATCGGAGGTGTTATGGTTACATCTGTAGGTGGAGGAAGGTCTACTTGTGGAGTTGTGATGACTGCAAGTGTGGTGACTGTGGGGATAAACTCAGCGAATGAAGGTGCAGAAGGAGGAGGCATTTCTATTGCCATCTTAGGTCCATCAGAGAGAGGTGAGAGGTGAGAGAAGATACTGGCCATGGCTGATGAAAGTGGTGTAGAAATATGAGGTGAGGAATATTGGGAAGGAGGAGGTAAAGATTCTAAAGTCAAATCTTGAGAAGCAAGAGAGAGATTTACTTCTGATGGGCAATCAACAAAAGGAGAAACGAGAGGTTGACCAATCTCATCTTTTGAAGGAAGTTTTCCTTGTTCTGGTGGAGGAGGTGAATCCAGTACCTCCACTATTTGTGAAGGAGTGACAAATGATGCGGATCCTTGCTTTTCTCCCCTTTTGACAAACTTAAATTTTATTTGCCTCTTGGTAGGGCTTTTATCCTCTTCCCTTTCTCCTTTGGAGGCTCCCGCTTCTAAAGTAGCTATTTTTGAAAAGATCTTTTCCTTATAACTCATTCCCCAAGAAATGATCCATGCCTTGGTATGGACAAAAGTCTGAGCAACTCTTTTAGCGATAGAAGATTTTTCAGCAACAGACCAATCAATGGCTAGGAATCCATGTTGATCTCCATCCGATTGTTCATACCTAGTGTCCATGACACTTTCATTGTCCACAGTGCCTTTGGGGATATCAACTAGATCTAACATCTGAATTTCTTCAAGCGTCAATCTGCTGTTGTCTTTTCTTCAGATGACAACTTCATCCTGAAGGTCAACCCAGATATCTTCCACATTGGGCACATGCAGGTACAAGGTTCCATATGACTTGAGGACTCTTCGGATGTCGAATCCCTCCTTGAGCTTCATATATTTCTTCAATTTGTCCTGAAGATCATGCACCACGTTCTTGGCCTTAACCACTGTAGAAAATGTATACCTTCTAATGGAAATGGGGAAGGAGACGACGACTTTGTGCTTGGTTTGTTGGAATTTGTGAAAATCCAACAATTGTCTGACCAACTCCATAAGGATCAGTTTGTCACCTGGGAACATGGGCAAATGGAAAGGATTACCATGGAACCTTACCACCCGAAGATAAGTAAACTTCTTGAATTGCAAGAAGATGCAACCCCATTTTGACACTTCAACCCATGCTTCATCAGAAACCCTTCTCTTCCTCAAATCAGGATCCAACCTGTAAATGTTTTCATAGAAGAAGGCGTCATTCACTCTTCTATATTGTTCTTCAGACCCTTTTATTGTCAGTTGAGGGAAGTACCGATATATGTGTTCCATTGCTCGGTTTCCCTTTGCATCTAGCCCTGGGTAATTTCTCATGCATGCTGCTGCATATGTGACATATGACCATATAGAACTTGCCGGTAGAAAAGACTGTTTTCATTTGGGAATCTATCTCGTCACTTATTAGGCTACCCCTATCAATCCCTTGGTCATTCTTCTTTATGATGACCATGAACTGATACATCCACCCTTGGAATTCTTTTGACTCTGGGAGTCCAAATAATCAACTCAGCAAGGTGATAATATCACTGATTTCGAGATTGAAATCACTTCTAGGGACCGACTTGGGAAACCTAGAAATGACTGGCTTAGCCTTGATCAAGAAATTCTTGTTTACATGCTTGATGCAGTCTTCCTAATCTTTGTCCCAGGACTTTTGTGCTGATTTAAGGTCTAAATCAACATACTCCACAAAGTCAGGCAACCTTAGGAGTTGATCAAAGTAACCTCCGTCCAATTTCACTATAGACTCTCCTGCTTGATTTCTTACTGAGCGGGAGGTTGAGTCATAGTTGGAAGCATAGGCCAGGATGAATTCAGGGCAATGAGTTGATATTGGAAATCCTGCTACAAGAGGGAGACCGCTACCTGCTATCAACTTCATCCAAGAATTCTAAGAAGAATCCTCAATTCTCTTCCAGAATTCCCCCATATCTATATTACCGAGCTCTGTGTCCCGAATGTCATAATTGCAGCTTATGTAAGAAGAAGATTCCATCTTTTGATATTTATACTTCATCTTTCCTAACTTATCCTTAGATTGTTCAGGGTCCGACATGAGGAGTCTCGAAGAAGAAATTCCTTGATGATTTCTAGAAGAGCAATAGGGCTTGAAAGTTTGTTGGATAAGTGCACAGACCCACCACACTGTTCGGATTTTGAAATTTGTAAAACACCTTCAGAAACCTAACACAATGGAGTGTATGTTGAAAGTCAGGACATGTTGAGCATCAATGCAAACCCAACACACTGCGGAAGTGAGGAAGTGTCGGAAAAGTAGGAAACCCCAACACAATGGCAAAAAATGGAAGATGTCAAGCAGGTAGAGGCAAAACCTGAAACAAGGTGGAAAGAGCGAGATGTTAAACACCCTACAAAACTTGAAACAAGTATATCGGGTTTCTGACGTGTCAGAACATGAAAAATTCTCACCTCATGATCACTTAGGAATTTTCAGAATCATTTTGAAATCTACAAGTTACAACCTATGGAAAATAAGTAAATAACCTAGGGGTAAATTTCAAATAAGAACCCTCATGGGAAAAATACAAGAAACAAGGAAAAAAACCCAAAACCCTAAAACAGTAATGAAGAAGGAAAAGAAATGGAAACCCCAAGGAAACATTTCACAAATAACCCAAAAAGCTTCTAAATAGAAAGAAGAGAAGAATACCTTCACTTAGCTTGAAAAATGATAAAAAATGGCTAGTGAAATCGATCGGGAAGCTCGATCGGGTTTGGAGGTAGAAGAAGCATCAATGAAAATCCAACGCAACAAAAATGATAAGGTAACAAATGACGTGGAAAAAATGATTATTTATAATAACCTTGCATTAATTACACCTCACTTGACACATGTGCCAACTTTCAGACAACTAGACATTAATGACATGTCATCATGCTTGGAGCATCCGAAAATCTGATACAGAGGATTTGATTCAATTCAGGTTTCAAGTTTCGGGAAACAAGTGGCATAAAACATGCTTTGGGCAAAGCATGTTTCAAAAACCCGACACAATGCTTAGGCAATCGGGTTTTGGGAAACAAGTGACATAAAACATGCTTTGGGCAAAGCATGTTCCAGTGCTTGGAAGTTCTGAAAACCTGACATAGTGGACTTAGATAATCGGGTATCGGGTTTCGGGAAACATGAGACATGTAACATGCAAGAAACATGTTTTCATGCAATGAAAACCTGAAAACCCGAAAATCTCTTTCAAAGGGAATTTTTAAGAGATTTTTCCAAAAAATTTCCTATGGTTATCTCATTTTTAGCTGGAATCACTAAAATGAGATAACAACAAGCAACTCTAAAGAGGGCTCTTATACCTTTGTGTGCTTTGGGTGAGCACTCAACTCAAGCTGAGTGATGTGCCAATGTGCTTGGGTTTTTCACAGTAGATTCTAGGTTGTATCATGCACTATATAATTTTTAAGTGTAAAAACTTTATAGATTGGTTGTTGTGAATAAGGCAATGTAGAGCATGTGTGACCACCAATTTGCAACTCAAATCCCACAAATATTATTGTCAGCAAAACAACATAACGATTATTTCCATTATGAAAAATACATCATGCATTTATAATTAAGCCCAAAAGAATGCAAATATGAACTAAATCCTATAAAAAACCTGAATCTAAAAAAACCCTACTTATACACTAATCTTTTAACTAAGTTAAAAAGGAAAAATTCAAAATGGTGATTTTTAATTAAAATTATAGGGTTTTCTAAACAACCATACCATTTGTCCTCTATGGAATTCACCACTGCAGCATGCTCACCCTTTTCACTGCACATCAAATAATGACGTCACGGTACAAAGATTGAAAGAATCTTGTGTAAAAATCCATGGTCAATCATGATTTGACCGACTCTGCTGTAGTGCTAATCTGATTAGTGAATATTGAATTCAAAGCATAGTGTTGGAAGTTGAGATTATGGGTTTTCTTAGTTGGGTGATTTGTTGAATGGGTCTATAGGCGCCATTTTGTTAATCGTAATTTTAGTGTATTTAGAATTCAAATTGGGGCAAATATTCAGGCTAACTGCGTTGTGGGTTTTCAAAATTGGTAAATTTGGGTTTTGGGTATAGGTAGGATGGGGTGTGGGTTTTCGAAATTTGAGTAGTTATGAATTGAGGCCACTAGGATGGTTGGGGTCGTGGGTGTTCAAAATTTGGTGGACTGTGAATTGGGGCAAGTAGATATATTGGGGTTGCGAGTGTTAAAATTTCTGTGAATTGTGAAACATAGAATTAATATGTGAGTGGTTGCTTGGAAAAGCGGAATATACCAAACTTGTATGAAATATCACTAAGTATACAAATTAATTCAAATATATACATGTAGGCTGCAAATTTATAGTTTATCATGACCACCCTAAGTAGTCTTTAATTTAATTTTAAGGATTATTATTATATATAATTATTTTTTGGGTTTCCCATCAAACCTATTATATACCTCAACTATTCACGAAATATATTTAAGATTTTAGTTTAAGGTTTTACTTTATATATTTACAATCTATGTTTAGCTTCATCGGGTATATGTATGAAAATATTATACATTGCCACAAGTAACAAATATTTCTCTCTTTAACCTATCTATCTATTCAACAACTTTCACTTTTTCGTGAACTTAAATAAATCATTATTGGATACAACATGTCGAAATTAGGACATCCACTTGTCACTACCAAAATATCTCTGACTCCACCTGTCAGCGAGAGCTCAAAAGCTTTGCCATTCTACAAAAAACTATTCGAATGCAAATTGAAATGCAGGTTCGCTACCTTCATTTTGTGGAACATCATCAAATTTTTTTACAAGCCCATATTACAATCATTTTTATATTTCAGTTCTTGATCACCATTTTATAATTTCTAATAGTATAAAAACAAAAATAATTGTTCTGATAAGTAGCAAATAAAAATGTCAAGGTAAACATTTGTCATGGCCATAAGGCTCGACAACGACATCGTTGAAGACTCTAAAAGAAGAACAAATCAAAATAATATGTTAGGGGGCGTCATGGGATCACTGCATGTTATAGAATTATAGTTGGTAGCCTTCATTTTAGGATTCTCGATCAACAGATTGGTCCCCTTGTTTGACCTCACAGTGCACAATCTACACTATTATCAGGGGATTGGTCCTCTTATAGATAACTTATTCTCATGAAACTTTTCGTTATTCAATCAGAAATTACAGCTCTACTCAGAGAAATTTGGCTATTGTTTGTGTTTTTTTAGGTATTTGAATGTCAAATTATAGGTGAAATTCAAAATCAGAGCATGTAAAGCACGGATGCTAGAAATGCACAATAGCCGAAACAATGATGGAGGATCAATGGATGAACATTAGATGAACAATGGGTGAAACTGTGTCCAAAACAGTAGCATAAACAATGACATCATGATCCACAACTACCATTCATTTCATAGTCTTACATGTGTACAACAGAAACATGGATCGTTGATTTGGACTGTAGCAGTTGACCTCCGACTATAAAGAAATGTCTATCGGCATTTAAAAAAATTAATTGCTCCCTGGGGATAGCTATGTAATGCCATTATATATTTTAGAATTGTTTTTGTAGGACTTTTAGAGTCTCATAAATAATTCCAAAATGTATGTGTGTCACTTTTTTGGGCAGTATTCTTTACTAAGAAACTATGTAATAAAATAAATTTTATTGTTTAAGTCAAGCAAAGAGATTTTGATGTTTAATTCTTCTCCAATGGAAACATGTGAATGATTAAAGTTGCTTGAATTATTTGAGGATAAAATCTAGAGGATTGTAATTTACTTATAAATAAGTTTTCTTAAAGACAAATGCTAAATGGTTGAAGATTAGGATACAAATTTTAAGAGCCGTAGAAGTAATTCTAAGATGTATTGAAGAGGCATATTTGACTTGGGATAATGTAAACTACATTAAAAGAATTGATTAATTGGGGCGAAATCGCAACCTAACTTTCAAGTCTATGCTTGAAGAGAGATCCAAACTTGAGATTACAGATGGACCTCTAACACTCTAGCAAAGGAAATAATTTCTTAAACACTTTATAATCTCATTCATTCATCCTACACAAGACTACATGACATCTAAAAAACAAGTTTGTTTGTTAATGTTATATCCATTTATTCACATTAAATAAATGTAGCTTTGTTCTCTAAGGTCATGATTTAATTATTAGTACATGAAGTTTGAAATATATAGTTTTCACTTTTGCAATACTTTGTGTAGTATTATAGTATTATGTCCCATGTAAAAATGAACCTACAATTTAAAAAAACTATTTAATCATAATGAATATTTTAAAAATAAATACAACCTTAGTTTGTAAAATTTAATGTCTCTTTATTCTTACAAAAGAAGTGTATCTTGAAATAACGTTCATGTAGCAATTTTCCTCGAGGTCCCCAAAACTTCATTAGTTAATAGAAAAATTCACTTAAGACAATTATTATGACATGTTAGGGAACAAAAGTGAGTTTGAAAATGTGGTCGTTGGAGAGCACCCTGGTTTTTCCCTCCTCTCCATGAGGCTTGCTCATAGATCACACACCGCACCTCTCGGCTCTACACACTTCCTCTACGCATCAGGAGTGTTCGGTGGATCTCGGATCTAAGGCCTCTCTTGCCGTTAATGTCGAAGACTACCATCTCAGAGGATCTATAGCCAATTTTATGGGACATTAGTTCTCCACAACTGATATCAGTGCCTGGTGTGAGTGTCAATGGGGCAGCGATCTTCATCTCCAATTCATAACTAAAGGTTTCTTTATCATTCTTTTCAGAAGCGAGGCCCATACCCTTGAAACCCTTTAACGTAGTTATCTCCTTAATTCTGTCCTATTTTTACACCTCTGGATGCCCAACTTCAATCCTTGCAAGTCTAACCTCAAAGAAAACTTGATATGGATTTGTTTATACTCCCTTCCGGTAGAGTATTGGAGTCCCAAGTTGCTCACCAAAATTTATAGTGGTCTAGGGAGAGTATCCCGAATCAATCCTAAAACTCTTGATGGAAACTTATCAAATTTTGATAGAGTTTACATCTCTATTCCTCCTTTCACCTAGATTCCTAGTGTTATCAATATCCTCTCCCCTTTTTGCATCTGGTTCCAATTGGTTGATGTGGAAAAACTTGTCTTTCTTTGCTTTCACTACAAGTAAATGGGTCACAAATCTTTTGAGTGCACCTCTCAGAAACCCACTTCGAAAGAAAAGTAGATTCCCAAATCCATCTCCCATCCTCCCTCTCCCACCATCTCATCCCCCCTCCCCTCTTTGTGCCTCATCCTTCTTACCTTACCCCCACTCATTCTCTCCCTCCTCATTATCTTCCCTCACCCCTTGCACTCTGCTTGCCGATACAAAGCAGTTAGTAGAGGACTCTTCTCCTATGCTTGACCTCCTCCAAGAAAGCGTCGACATTGACTATGGTGGTTCCTTAGAAGATCTCGATAGATGGGTTATGGAAAATGAAGAACATAACTCTGAACATCTCTTGTTCGACGATGATGGTCATTCTATTAGGGTAAAAGAAGATCCTAAGCTCCCCGGATATGAAGCTTTATGCTTGGTCTCCACCTCCACTCTGGGGGGTGTTCCCATTTGTGGCCCATCTAGCAATCTTGGCAGGAACTTTTTTAAAGAAAACTCACGCGTCGAAGCTGTAGCAGGTAGACAAAATCCTATCAGCGCGTTTTTTTTTAAAACATTCTAGTCGAGAGGATTCAACCCTCTTCGCCTCCCAATGAAGATATTTTCTTGGAACATCAGGGGCTCCAATGCCCCTAAAAATAATGCTTGTTTAAGCGTTGTATCTTGGAGCAAGAGGGTGACATCTTTTTGATCCAAGAGACTAAAATGCCTAGTGATGAAATTGAAGCACAATGGCTCAAAAAATGGAAAGGTTGGGAATGTTTATTCTTTGACTCTCGGGGCATATTGGGTGGGATTGGGATTCTTTGGAAGTGTTCCAAAGTTGATATCAATTTTATTTACAAAGGTTTCAATCTGATTAGGTGAAATGTCCAGGTTTTACACTCTGACTTCTACTTCTACCTCTGCAACGTTTACAGTCCTACTAATATTCAGGATAAAAGGCTTTTATGGGAGAATGTTGAGAAGGAAGTGCCTGTTGATCATGATTCCCTTCTTTTGATAACTGGTGACTTCAACACCATCCTCTCCAATAAGAACAAAATGGGGGGAATTGTCAGAAACCCTCAATCATAAAGGGATTTTCTCCATTTTGTCAATAGAAAAGAACTATGTGATATCGAACCCAAATTCAGTTGGTTCACGTGGACTAATAGGTGTTTTGGTTTCAACAATAGCACTAAATGCCTTAACAGGTTCCTATGTAACGAAGAATGGTTTCAGAAAAATATTATTTTATAGAGCTCAGTGCCACCCACTTCAGGCTCTGATCATTATCCCATTGCTTTGTCCTTTTCTGTTGATTTGCCGCCCAAGAATTCTCCCTTTAAATTCAAAATGATGTGGTTGTGGGATCCTTCTCTCTGCAACCTTATTCTCAGTTGGTGGTCCTCTTTTACAGTCCAAGGTACTAAAATGTTTGTTCTCTCCTAGAAAATCTTGCTGTTTAAAAAAGAACTTCAGGCCTAGAATCTTTCCCATTTCAAAAATATCTTCACTGAGAAAGATCATGTTGAATTCGAGCTTCGCTCTCTCAATATGACTATCTTCTCTCATGGAATGGGTCAACAAGAATACCTCCTAGAAAAATAACTACTTTTGGAATTGAGAGAAATTATTCTTCGTGAAGAGATATATTGGAAGCAAAAATCAAGAGAGATTTTGCTCAAGGATGGTGATAAGAACACTAAGTTCTTCCATGCATCAGTGAAATCCAAGCGTAATACCAATTATATTTTCAAGATCAAGTCCATGGATGGATGCGAGCTCATTAATCAACCTTCTATTAAACAAGTAGTTATCTCCCATTTCTCTCAGCTCCTTGGTGGCGAGCTTCAATAAGATCTTACTAGTCAACACTCTTTGCTTTCAAACTGTCACCAGATTATATTAACAGCAGATAACGTCGCTCTTCTCACTCCATTTACTACGGATGAGGTTTGTTTTGTTGTCTTCTCTATGGAACATGATAAATCCCATGGTCTTGATGGTTTTCAAATGACTTTCTTTAAAAAAATATTGGGATATTGTGGAACATGATGTCTGAGCGGCTATTGAGGAATCTAGGATTTCCAAGAAGATCCTTAGAGGCATGAATCATACTTTCATTTGCCTGTTCCCTAAAATGGAGAACTCCTCCTCCTTTGATGATTATAGACCAATCTCCTTTTGCAAGACTTTATATAAAATCATTTCCATAGCAATTGCTAACAAGATCAAACCCCTGTTAGATCAGATCATTTCAAAGGAAAAATGTGGATTTATTCCAGGGCACAATATAACCGATGGTATTATTTTGGCTCTTGATTCGATGCATTCCCTCATGTGTAAAAAATAATCCGGTATGCTTATTAAAATTGACTATAACAAGGATTATGATAAAATTAATTGGAGATTCGTCCTACTTTCCCTTCTCAAGTTTGGGTTTTGTGATGCTTTTTATAAATGGATTTATAGTTATATATCCTCTCCCCATTTTTCTATTATTGATAATGGTTCTGCTAAAGGTTTATTTGAAAGTAATTGAGGTATTCATCAATGGGATCCTCTCTCTTATTTTCTTTTCCTACTCATTACGGAATCCCTCAGTAGATTGATCCTCTCCACCAAGAGTAATGGGAGTATTCAGGGCTTGTTGATTGTTGATGAGACCCCTTCTATTACCCACCATCAGTTCACGGATGATACCTTTATTTTTGGTGCATCTATTGTGCTTGAAGCTTCTTCTTTCTTCTCTATTTTGGATAGCTATGCTAATGTTGTAGGTTAGGTTATCAACTTCCACAAATCGGCGGTATTTTTCTTCAATACTTCACCTTGGTTACAATAATGTGTTAGCAATATTTTGGGCATAACAACGGGATCTCTTCCTCAAACTTACCTTGGCATCCCACTCTTTATCAACCAATGTCATTTTTCACTTTAGAATAATCTTATCTCATCTATTGATAAGCGGCTTCGTTCTTGGAAGGGGAAATGGATCACCTTGGTTGGTCAAATTCTTCTCATAAAATTTGTTCTCAATGCCATCCCTATTTATATGCTCTTAGTTCTAAGGGTCCCTTGAATGGTGCTTCTGAAGATTGAAAAAATACTATACAACTTCCTCTGAAAAGTAAATTTTGAAGATTAAAAACTACATCTACTCAAGTGGAGTATTGTGAAAACTCCCAAGGCTCATGGTGGGGTTGGTATCATCGATCTTGGTCTTCAAAATATTGCTTTGGGGGCTAAAATTGTATGGAATTTCTTGTCCTATCCATCAAGATATATCAATCAGATTCTAAAGAAGAAATATGTTGGCAATGGTCCTCTTTAGTCGATTATCTCTGAGACTGACCTCCCTAAAGGATCCCACATTTGGAACTTCATCTCTTCCTACATGAGCATGTTTTCCACTCATGTTTCTTTGCTCATTGGCAATGGCACTTCTGAAAAATTATTGGAATATTATTGGAATTGTCATCCCTCTCTAGAGGGCCTTCTTGATTTAGAAGAGGAACATTTGGCCTCCAAAGCCACATGGTGTTCCCTTGTTCAAGATTAGGGTTCTTCCGCTGTAGATGGTTCTCCAACTCTGATCTGGAAGGATCCTGATGACTTGAATTTCTCTGAGTAATCCAAATGGTGATTTAAAGAAATTCTAAAGTGTAGAGAAGTATGTCACCACCCCCAGGATGACAATATTTTATGGTTGGGTGAGAAGTTGGGTCAATATTCCATCAAATCAGGGTACTTGGTTCTTTGCCTTAATAATTTTGTTGCTCCCCAAGTTTGGATTGGTTTTTGGGATTCTGTGTGTTTGTCTAAAGTTGGTGCCTTCTGCTGGCTAGTATTTAAACAAAAAATCCTCACACAAGATAAGAGAAAAATATGGGGTTACGTTGGGCCTACTAGATGCATTCTTTGTTCTAATTCCAAAGAAGATAGCAATCATCTTCTCCTACATTGCCCTTTCTATTCTGAGTGTTGGTACTAGTTGTGTCATCACCTCAATCTAGCATGGGCCTCGGGAGAGACTATATTGGCCACTATTATAGCATGACATACTCCTGGTTCCAATTTCGTGCTCAATTCCATATGGAAATGTGCACCCATTCTCCTCTTATGGCACATTTGGTGGGAACGTAATCTCAAGATTTTTAGGGATGGACATCAAGATTTGCAGAGCTTTCTCAATAAGTTGGAAGTGGTGATTTTTGAAAATGTCAGTGTTTCACCATTTTTAGATCATTTCTTTGAAGTATTGATGAAACAAATAGGGTAACGGGCATAGGAGGAATACCTGTTCAAATGTTGGTTAATGGGTTGTGCACACTTATGAATTCTGAATCCACAGTTGATTGTGAGAGCTTCCTTTTGGCTAGGAGGAACTACTTGTAATGCAAAGCAAGACCACCAGAAAAGGTTAAACAATATATGCAGTGAACTACCTAGCGTGTGCTAGATCCGGGAAGTGTGATACTTCCTAGATGGCTGTCAGTCCACTGTTTTAAACAATTTAATGCAGTAAATAAGGTAAATCCTATTGTAATTCGAAATGATTTAGGCATCTCACTTAAAACACAATAAGAAAATAGATCTAATCTAACAGGCTAGGCTAGAATAGGATCCGAAGGTCAAATAGTTGGTTCTGGGTCTCTGCAGGTTTTATAAAGGTCTCAGGTAGGTCACAAGGTGATGAAGGGTGAACTAAAATTAGGTGGGTAGGTCCATGTTCAGGGTTGTATGAGCAAATATAGTAGACCGATACCGGTCAAGGGTGACCGACGGTGGTTAGGTGTAACCGGTGCTGGTTACTGTGGAGTTCTAGGAATACCACAGAACAGGGTTTTGGGTCTCCTTTGTGATTGCACAAAGGATTTTCGTTGGTTTGGATGAGGTATTGGGTGATTTGGAAGGGATTTGGTGAGGTTTTAATGGGTATATGGAGGGCGAATGTATAAGGAGGTCAATGGGTGGCTAGGTGAACAAAAAATGATAAAATAATGATGAAATGAAATAAACTAGAGAAGTATAATGTTATACTTACTTGGATTCTGGTCCTGGATGCCTATGAGTGAGGGATGGAGGTGTTGATGAGAGGTTTTGAAGGCTGCAGGTGGTCACCAACTGAAGGAAAGCTTCTGCATGGGCTGCATGTACATTCCTCTTTGCTTGGTTAGATCAGATCATTGTTGGGATGGCTGTGCAGGAAAAGATGCTTGATCTCCTTCCTTGCATGCGTGTTCTTGCTGGAATTCACTCTTAGAAGATGCGATATCTCTCTGGGATGTGCTAATGTTCACCAACTTGCCTAATCTTTTTCCAACCTTTTGCCAACCTTGAGAATAAGGTTGTTTTGGGGTTAAAAGGGTAACCGACGGTGGTTTTGGCTTAACCGGTGACGGTTAGGGATAACTAGCGTCGGTCAAGGTGGGATTTCCTAGGTTTACTAAACTAGGGAGATCCTCTTGATTTCCTCGGATCTCATGTTGTTAACCCGCATGGATTAAACTTGGGAGCTTCTTGTAAGCATGCGGGAATGTGGTTAGAGGGAATGTAGGCATTGATTTTTAGGGTTTAGGTAAGTCTTAGTTAGTTATGACAACTTACTAAGAATAGGTTTTAGGGTTGAGTTAGCTTGATGAGGTGTCTAAGTGAAGTGTATGTGTGGATATTATTTAAATTAAGATATTTAAATAATAAATATAGTGAGGATAATGAATTAATTTAATTAAATTAATTAAATTAATATTAGTGGGGTGAAGGGGGCCATGGCTAGGTTAATGTGATGAAGGGTGTTTATTTGTCGAGGGACCAAAGGGGAGTGTGACCTAATTTTAGTGTCTACATTTTGCCCCTTTTTGTTGTGTAGCTTGTATTGGTAAGTGACGCTAACAAAAATAAGATGTGGTTGCCCATGTGTGGGTGAAGGTGATCCCCCTCAAACCAAGAACTGACGAGGCAGAAGGTAGAATCGGTGAGTGGTTTGATAAAAAGGTGAATGTGAGGAAATAAAAGGTGGATAACAGGGGAAGAAAGGAGAAAGGTCTACTTGGGTAATCTAGGTAATGGATCTGGGTCAAAGGTAGCAACATTCAAATGCACGCACACGTATAAACTGCAACACGCTACCAGGTTGAAGAACAGGCAAACTCTACATCGTCTAAGGTCGATAGGTTTATCCAAACAAGGTTGAAGTGATTCTGGTATCCAAGGTATAGGATATGGTCAAGAAACAACAATGTAGGTTAGGTGCAGGAATGTTTAGGTACACCAAAGGTAAGGTCAGGATAAACAGTCACTGCCATAGGCTAGGTAAGGTCATTAGGTCAACAACACAGGTAACAATGCTGCAAGGTATAGCAAACACATGAGGTCAAAGGTCTCTAATGATGGTCCAGGTCCAAATATCTAGGTCACGGCATGGGTAAGGCCAAGGTAGGGGTAGAATAATGAGTCCCTAAAGGAGGACAAAGGGAGGTAGTAAATGAGGAGGTCAGGAAAGGTGAGGTAAATGGGTAGGGTAAAGGTTGGGTGGGGTAAATGGTTAGGGTGAAGGTTGGGTGGGGAAAAAAGGGAGATAGGGGTAGGGAAAAGGTTAAAATTGAGGGCAATGTGTAGGTGAGGGTGACCAATGCCGGTCATGGATAACCGACGTTGGTATAGATAAACTAATGACGGTTAGGTAGGGCATGCGACCGATGCTGGTCAAGGGTAATCGACATCGGTTAGGTCGGGTTTGTTATAAAAACAAAAAATCCATGTTTTTTGTTATTCATTTGTTATTGTTCGAAGTGAGAAAATGACAAAAAAGAGAGAAAAGTGTCCGGACGGAACGAAATAGTGAACTGGGGGTGTGATTGACGAGTGATTAATTGGTGAACAACGGGTTCATAGGATCATTGCGAGGGATTCGAGTGGTGAGAGGTTGCGAGTAGGTATTCGGTGATGGTGGAGGCTGGAGAGGGATCAGGCGGGCCATCGGTACAGTGGCCAGATGTGCCACCGAGATGACGGTAGTGTGATGAGGTAAGTGCTTTACTCTACATTGTTGATTTGATAGATTAGAGGATTAGTTTAGTGTTGGTTGTTTTTTTTTTTGTTTTTGAGGGTGGGTACAAATTAAATTTGGGAATGGGGGGTATATTGGGTAAAAGGAGGAATGGATAGGGTAATAAAGGGGATAGGTGAGGTGGGTGGAGGTCCAAGGGTAGGTGAGGTCATCCTAGGTGGGGTAAAAGGGGCAGGGGAAGGTTTGTTAAAAATGGGGGGGTTTTGGAAAATCACGGGTTTTTCTGCGACAGTGACCGACGTCGATCAAAGTTAGCCGGCGTCGGTTAGGTGGAACGGGTATTGGTTACCAAACAAGTGACTGATACCAGTTAAGGGGTAACTGGGGTCGGTAAGGGTGAACTAGTATCGGTCAACAAATAAGTGACTGGTGTCGGTTAAAAGGTGACCGGGGTCGGTTAGGCTGAACTGGTACTGATCGGATTAGGGGGCAAAAAGGTTCAAAAGTGGTGTGGACTAGGTAGTTGAGATGGGTAGGGTGAAAATAAGGTACAGGGAAATGATAATGGTTGAAGATGGATGGATATATGTAAATTAATGTCGTGCTTGTATTAGATGCAGGGGAGAGCGCAGTTACATATGCGGGACATGGTTCTGCCTCTACTGGTGACAGTGTGTGGTGCAGTAACCCCAGAGGAGCTGTAACATGTGGAGGAAGTGGGCTTGAGTGGGGTTCATCGCTATAGACATGTAGTCTAGCAGCCTAGCTTGATGGTCGCGCTCATCGATAGATGGGACTCCATGACCAACACGTTCCACCTACCGACGGGTGAGATGACTATCACCCTAGAGGACGTGTTCCAGATTCTTCAGTTACCCATATTGGGTGCCTAGGTTTATTCTATCTCCTCTGAGGCCTCAAAGGAGCTGATTGTGACCATTTTTGGAGAGGGGATGGCCGATTTGAGATTCCATAGTGCTAGTTTGAGCTATGGAGAGATGTACCTATCCCGTCTGGATGAGACAAGGCTAGTGGTTCTATTGATGGAGGCAGTGTGCTGCTATGCACTGCCAGATGCAGATGGTGGATGGTTTCCCTGATCACTGATGGGGTTACTCCATGATATGATGTGCATGAGACCCGCTTTGCTTGGGCACCAAAATTCTTGGTGCAGCTGTACAAGGAGTTGTGGGCATATGGGTAGCTGCGCAGGTTCAGCCTGTGGTGTACATTTTTACTGCACTGTTGGGCATACAAGCACATAGTTTGTGTACGGGCTATAGGGATGCCCCAAGCAGATGCATTCCCAGTAAGATTTGTGTGGGTGGGGTATAGGAGATGGGTGCCGGTTATTGGAGAGCGGCGATCTGAGATGCCCACACATGATGTGGCCCATTTCTGGTAGTTACTGGAGGGGTTGTCCAGAGTGGAAATTATCTGGAGGCCATATGTGGGATTCCCCTCATATAGGCATATGCATGAGGAGCTAGCTGAGCTCTTGCTAGAGCGATGGATACAGGGTCGCCGTGCCGGGGAGTATGAGATGGTCCCGGTAGACAGAGTTGGGTGGTAGTTCAGGCTAGTACAGGACATGCCTACGCCTTTCCCACAGTACCAGAGAGATGACATGGAGAGGCCTTTACCTCTATAACAACCTACAGTGCCCACAGGGTAGGAGGAGAAGCCAGTGGATCAGCAGATAAATGACGTTGGGTGCATAGACAGGTACAGGTAGTGGTGGGCAGCTCAGTTACGAGCCATACCACCTAGATCGGGGTAGCTAGATCTAGCTACCATCATGGTGTAGAGAGACACCCTATAGGGGCAGGTGGCTACTCTCATTACCCAGTTGGGTATACTACAGACACAATTGGATGGTTTGGAGGTGGAGGTAGTAGAGCTATGCATACAGGTGGTCAGTCTGTAGGCCTAGATGGCCGATGGAGGAGATGGAGATGGAGAGGAGGGGGATGGTCAGGTGGCAACCTTATAGGCTTAGGTGGCAGGTTTACAGGGCCAGTTGGCCACAACCTAGGCACATATTGGGGTCTTACAGGCACAGGGGTAGGGGGCACCACCACAGGCACTGGGAACAGGTCCCAGTTCATAGGCAGGAGCGGGGCAGGGTCCCACAAGGTAGGTACATGGGCCAAGACCTATGAGACCACCATAGACCGTGCCTATATCCAAGTTATGGGATGCCTTAGGTAAGTCGAGATACTATTAGGACCAGCTGATGGCAGCTGAGATAGAATTCATATCCTATGCCGAGTACAGGGCACAACAGGCATCTAGTGAGAGGACGAGATCCCACACTCACAGTGTGGAGAGCACAAAATATCAGCGAGCTCCGAGGCCTGATCAGGTAGAGGCTACCAACACTCGGAGACCAGCTCCAGTGGAGGTGCCAGCAGGGACCCAGGAGGCCGATGGTATAGGTGATACCGAGATGGAGGACATCTGCCGAGATGCTTGATATGGCGCCTAGTTTTTTTTTATGTATGATAGTTTTTGTGTGATATATACTGGCCTGTGTGTTGAGAGATATTTATAGTGTTGATCACATACCGGCCTGCATGCTGAAGACAGTGAGGATGTATGAGTGATTTTGTATATTTCGAGCATATACCAGCCTGCGTGTCGAAGAGATTTTGTATTGATTCATTATTTTATTGTATATATGAGACCGACCTGCGTGCCGATGACATTTTGTATTGTATATTGGCCTACGTGCTGATGATTGTGAGATGATGGACATGATGAGATAGCCATGTATATTTGAGATACACATTGATTTATTTATATAATGAGATACATGGTATTTTTTTGATTTGTTGATATGTTGGTGAGATACATGGTATTTTTTAGATTTAGTTGATTTGTTTATGAGATATGAATTTGTTGTGTTGATATGGATGGAAATTAGGTGAGTTAGGCATGATGGAGTCAGGTTGGTATAGGCATGGATCGAGTCAGGTTAATTTAGGCATGGATCGAGTCAGGTCGGTGTAGGCATGGTTGAGTCAGGTTATAGGCATGGATTGAGTCAGGTTATAGGCATGGATCGAGTCAGGTCGGTGTAGGCATGGATCGAGTCAGGTTATAGACATGGTTGTGTTGAAAGTAAGTGAAGTTGTGATTCATTATTTCATGTGAGATGTGGTATAATATATGCATAGGGATGATAGAGAAATGGTAGGCATGATAAATGTATGCGTGATAATATTTAAAATATGAAACAACTTGTTATGTATGTGGTTTAATTTCAATTTTGGGTATAAGAGGGAAACTAAGTGAGGTGTGATGTAATGTGAGGAACATGGAAGATGAATTGTTTAGGGTAGCGAAATGGCCCAAGCTAACCTCTAAGGGCCCCATGCCCTCAGAGTGCTGCCTACATAGTCTCGATGAAAAGGGACCTCAGACCGATGTAGTTCTCCCATAAGCTAGGGAAGAATATGAGGAGGTGTGAAAATGAGTTGGCTGGTTTTTGGGCATGTTGTGGGTTTAGGTTTGTTAGGTGTGGGAAGATTATAGGTAAAATGATGTAGGTGAGGGTGATTGTGGTGAAAGAAGAAGATTACCCCAAAAGTAAGCATCGAGGACCAAGTCCTGTATAAGGTAATCAAAACGTAAACAAAGATGGTTCAAAAGATAAGAGGGGGCAATAAAGCCACCTGATTGGGTAGGATCATACCGAGTAGATCATACCTTGGCGGAGGTGATGAATGTAAGACCCTAAAGACATTACATGATGGACTGTTCTACGATGAAAAGTAGTCACATGATCACCAAATGTCTAAGTTCCAAGAAGTCCCTTGAGGCAATAGGAAATGAGAGTGGGCATGGTTTGAAGGGTGAAAAGTGGGTAATTTTTATATATGGTATAGGTAGCATGCGTTTCGAGCAAGAGAACCTAGATCCCAATGGGAAAGTCCATGAAAAAAAGGTTGACTTATAATTTGAGATAGACTAATCGATGCGGGAAGTCTATATGGGATGAATAAAATTGAACTCCTTGAGGTCTTCGTGAAGCTGATCGATGCGGGAAGCTTCGATTGCTCTCATTTTTTTAAGAGCTTTACATAGCTATCCTTCTAGGGAGCAGTCTATTTATAGCAGTAATTTGTTGAGAGGAAGATGTCCTTTTGAGGGAGTCATATTTTTATTAGAAGTTTGACTTAAGGAGTTTGGTCCCATGTGAGGTCTTGAAGTCATGGACAAGACCAAGGTGGAGAATAAGACTCTTGTTCAAAAGGCAAGGTGAAATGACCATGGGATCTCATCTAAAGGTAGATGAAAAGTATCCATGAGAATCATGCTATGTGCAGCGCCGTGGTACACATATTCAAGAGAAGATAACAAGTGACGGGTACTCACATGATTCTTGTTTAATCGTTGGTGAGGTGTATGGAGTGAATAGTGCTCAAGGGATGAGCATGGAAAGAGACAAAAGGTGAGGGAGGACTACAAGTCAACAATAGAATGGTCAAAGATGCAAGGCGTTAAGGGGCTCAGGTTTGGGTTTACCATCGAGTGATGATAAATGGTAAGCACCTGATCCATAGGTATGAGTCACGATGTATGGTCCAAGCCAATTAGGAGCAAATTTGCCCCGTTTACTTTTTTCTGCTTTGGTTACATGTTGATTTTCTTTCAGGACAAGGTCACCGACTTGGAAGGTTCGTTCATGGACACGTTTTTCGTAGGCACGTTTGATACATTTTTGGTAAACTTGAAGGTGATCCAGAGCATTAAGATGACATTCGTCTAATAACTCTAGTTGTGCTAAACGGTCTTGAAGAAAGTCATCATCATTGAGCATGTCATGGAGAGAAATGCAAAGTGAGGGAATCTGGACTTCGAGAGGTAGGACTGCCTCTGTACCATAGACCAGAGAAAATGGTGTGGCTGCAGTGGAAGTGCGAATACTAGTGCGGTATGCCCACAGGGCAAAAGGAATGTGCGTATGCCAATCCTTCCCAGTATCGTCAACCACTTTCATAAGAATTTTGTTGAGGGTTTTGTTAGTGGATTTGGCTTGGCCATTGGTTTGTGGGTAATAAGGTGATGAGAAACTAAGCTGAATGTCGAAGGTGTCGCAAAGTTTTTGCAATGTTTTGTTTTTGAATTGTTTTCCATTGTCAGTGATGAGGCGATGTGGAACACCAAAGTGACAAATGATGTGGTGGTTAATGAACTCACATATTTTCTCAGCTTTCATGGAGATGAGTGGTATGGCTTCCACCCATTTTGTATAGTATTTGGTAGCAGTGATGATCCATTGATGGCATTGGGAAGAATGAGGATTGATTTCTCTGACAAGATCCAAACCCCATTGAGAGAAGGGCCAAAGGTCTCGAGCGACCTGTAAGGCATGACTGGGTGTATGATGAAGATTGGAATGTTGTTGGCATTTTACACAACATTTGACGTAGTCACAACAATCATGGTTAAGGGTCGGCCAGTAATAGCCCAGGCGAAGAATACGCTTAGCAACAACAAGGCCACTGAAGTGACCTCCACATATGCCATCATGAACTTCCTTAATGGTATAAGGAATTTCAGAACTTGTGAGGCATCGTAAGAGAATACCATCAAAGCCACATTTATAGAGGAGCCCCCCCAGAATGACGTAACGAGAGACTTTTTTAAGGAAGGCACATTGTCTGTTACGGGTGAGATCACAAGGTAATATGGAGAGAGAAAGGTAGTAGGAGTATTGTTTATACCAAAGGTCACTCAGGTCAGGGGTAGCGGTTCCGATCGAGTAAACATCGTGAGGTAAATAAGAAGGTGATTGGAGTCATTGTATGGTGACAAAGATTGTAGAATCGGTGGGTGAAGCGGGTATTTGGGAAGCTAAGCAGGCCATGGTATCTACAAACTTATTGGTTGAACGTGGGATGGTTTGAAGGGTGTAACGGTCAAAGGTGGTCAAAAGTATGTCTACATGATGTTTATACTTTTGAAGTATCTCGTTACGACATTGGTACATACCATTGACTTGGTTTACAACCAATTGAGAATCACCAAAGATGTTGATTGATTTGACATCTAGGGCGTAGGCGGCTTGGAGACCTAGTACGAGCACTTCATATTTGGAAATATTGTTGGTACATTCAAAATATAATTTGAATGACAAAGGCATGGGTTCACCATCAAGAGGAATGAGGATAATACCAGCCCCACCCCCACACTGACACTTGGAACCATCGAAGAAGAGTGTCATTTGGTAAGGAGGTTCATCCAGGGAGAGGGTAGCAATCGACTCATCTGGAAAGTCAAAATTAGAGGGTTGATCCCTGGAAATAGGTGCGTCGGCCAATTGGTCAGTGATAGCTTGGCCCTTGATGGACTTTTGATGAATGAATTCAAGGTCAAGATCAGCTAAAAGCATAAGCCATCATGCGGCACACTGATTTTGATAAGGTTTGGCATACATGAAGTGTAAGGGGTCGGTGTTGGTCACAACATAGGTTTTGTGGTTGAGTAGGTAATGACGGAGTTTGGTGGCAATGAAAACTAAGGCTAAGAAAAGTTTTTTGGGATGGGTGTATCAGGTTTCATAGTCCAAAAGAGTACGGCTTATGTAATAAACCACCTGCTCCCTGTGTTGTTCATCGCGATGAGCGAGCATGGCTCCCAAGGAATGATCGGTAGCTGAGATGTATAGGTAAAAAGGTTGATCGTCTTTAGGTGGAATGAGTACGGGTGGTTGGAGAAGGTATTGTTTTAAGGCCTCAAAATCTTTGTGACAGTCATCATCCCATTTAAAGGAGACATCCTTCTTGAGTAGATGATGAAATGGTTGACATCGATCAGATAATTGTGAAATGAAATGGTGAATAGACTGCAACTTACCTTGCAGGCTACGGAGTTGTCTAAGGTTAGTAGGTGGAGGCATTTCAAGAATGGCCTTGACTTTAGTAGGGTCAACTTCTATACCATGGAGGGAAATGATAAATCCCAGGAGCTTTCCTGAGAGAACCGCGAAGACACACTTCTTAGGCTGAAGGCAGATGCAATATTTAATGAGACGGTCAAAGATGGTTTTGAGGATGGTTAGGTGCTCAGAGCAGCATTTAGATTTTTCCAAGAGATCATCCACGTAATCTTCCAATATGTGATGCATGATGTCATGGAAGATGTAAGTCATAGCCCGCTGATATGTGGCACCAACGCATTTTTAAGGCCAAAAGGCATGACTCGATAGCAGAAGGTCCCCCAAGGGGTGATGAACGAGGTCTTGTGTTGATCCTCTGGGGCAAGAAATTTGGTTATAACCCGAGAAGCCATCCATGAGTGATAGCATCTCATGGCCAGCGTAAGGTCAACCAGCTGGTCAATACCAGGTAAGGGAAAGTCATCTTTTGGACATGCTAGGTTGAGGTCACGGAAGTCCATGTACAAATACGGAGTCCCCCTATCGCCTTAGTGACAGGGACAATGTTAGAAATCCAATGAGGATAATCAATGGGTAAGATGAAGGAAATGGAAAGAAGGCATTGAAGTTCTTCTTTGACGAGAAGAGCAATGCGAGGGTGCATTTTCCTCAGCTTTTGTTTAATGGGTTTGGCATCAGGAATGGTTACGATATTGTGGACCACTATGGTGGGGTCAATACCGGGCATGTCTGTGTAAGACCAAGTGAAAGCATGGTTATGATCCTTGAGAAAAGAAGTGATGGCTTCCTGTTCAGCAGCATCTAAAGATTGTCTGATCTTTAGGATGTGCGGGTCGTCCTGAGTATGAATGTTGATCTCGATAGTCGATTCATTCAACATGGTTTGCATCTCAGAAGGTAACGACCGATGAATATATGAGTCTTTTGCACCAAGGTAGGTGAGTATAGATTCATCATCCTGACATTGAACGACGTTAATTGAAGGTGTATCATCATCGATCATTTCAGGATACAGGAAGGGAAGAGTGGAAGGGGCCTCACCCTCACGTTGATAAGTCAGAGGCCCCAAGGAAATGGTGTTTATGAAAAAAAAAGTTAGGAGGGATAGATTCAGGATCCATCGACTCCGTCGGTGAGGGTGGTGATGAAGGTGGAGCGGGTGAAGAAGGTGGAGAAGAGCTAGTGTCCTTAATGAGTTCAATGCGGGCCTGTTTGGTAGGTGGTTCAGGAAAGCCGATACCACTACGGTCATTATGTTTGCGGGTGGTACATGGAATAATGGTATGGTGGCCTTGCTCATAAAATCCAAAACCAAAACCCTTCCATGCACATTGGTGCAGGAAGGTGTGGGTGAAACGGTGATTGGTAAGTGATTGGAAGTCAGCGGAAAAGGGGCAAGTTTGTGGCGGTGGTTCGGGTGTGTAAGTGGTAGTATCAAGTCCCCCATAGGTGAGACTAGTACGAAGGTGAGGAGGACCATAGAGGAGGCATTCTCCTATGTGGTGATCATAGCGAGGGTGTTGGTGAAGGCTTCCATACTCTTGTGGAGTAAGGAATGTGTTGACACTATATAGGCGGTACTCCCCCAGAGTGAGGCATTGAAAAACACCTTCCAAGGGATCAGTGGTTGGTATGTAGGTAGCTGGAATGGATGATGTGTCAGAGGTCAATGCGGAGGTGGAGTTAATGGATTGGGAAGCTGATGGGTCAGCTGTGGAGGTTATGGCAGTGGTAGGAATGGAGGAGGTATGTGCGGTAGAAGCAGCGGCTGTACTGGTAAGTGGAAGTGTAGGTGAAGAAGTAATGGTTGTGGAGGTAGTCGGCTTAATAGGTATGAGCACATCATTGGGTTGGTAAAGCATGTTGCATGTTTTAAAAGGTGATGGGTCAGCTGGAATGGTATAGGTGTGTCCTTCATGTTCAAACTTTACACAATGATGCAAAGTGGAAGGAACGCAACCCATGACATGAATCCAGGGTCTGCCAAGCAACAAGTTATATTGGAATTCCCCTTCCAAAATGTAAAACAATTCTAGAACAGTGCGGGGGCCCACGCGAATGTGGAGGATGATAGTGCCTAGTGTAGAGGTGATAGCATCATTGAATGAATGCAACATGACCGGATGTTTATGCATGCAATTGTCAGGTATGCGCATTTGAGTGAATGCATGGGATGAAATGATGTTAATGCTAGTGCCCCCATCAATCATCACATGGCATACCCATATGTCATCGATGTGGACAGAGATGAAGAGGGCTGGGTCTGGGTCATCATTTTGGTGTGGCACGATCTCTTCCTCTGAGAAGCTAAGGGAGGCCACTTGGTGAATAGGGTGGGGTGAAGATGAAGGTGGTAATTTGGTGAGAGAGGCTACATGATGGGGTGTGATAATGGAGGCCATGGGTGTAGGGTCATTGGGTAAAACCTCAATAGATTGAAGAACCTCCATGAGAGCTTGACGATGGGATTCCAAGGTTTGGATGAGGTCATATAGGGACATTTTGAGGGGAGACTGGTGTAATTGTTTGAGCATGGTGTGATGTGTGACGCCATTAGAAATGGGGTACGTGGGGCCGCGGATAGTGATTTTAGGTATGGGTGCAGATGGTATGTTGGGTATAGGATTGGTTGGTGGGTCAGTTGCCTTTTCTTTACCCTTATCCTTCTGAGCACGTGTAGTGACATGTATCATGTTGATCTGAGGGGAGTTGGCAAATGGAGAAGGTGTAGGGTGAGTGGTATAACGACACGACGGGAAAAAACCTACCGGAGGAGAAAAACCCTGTGAGGTGAGTTGGGCGCAACGACATTTGGGTGGTGGCGTGGCAAGTTCTCTGATGTGAACCATGTTAATTTCAAATCTTGGGGGTGGCTCTAGGAGCTGTGAGGGTGGAGGTTGTGGTTGTTGAGTGGGCAGTGTGGGAATGGGTGTTGGTGAAGCAGGATCCTCGTCGAGAAGGTCGTCATCGTCAAAGTTGGCTTCTGGGGACACAACTGGATAAGGATAGTTTTTAAGGCCTTGTAGTTCTCCACATCGTGCCCTGGCACATGATGGTATGTGCAAATTTTAGTATCATCAAACCCTTTTGGCTTGGGTTTGAGGGGGTCATAAGGTCTGAGTGGCGGTAACATGATGACAGAAGTCTCAAGGAGGTTGGTTAAAATTTTGGCATAGGACCCTGCTAGTGGATCGCAATGGGAAGTGAACGTGGGTTTGGGTGTAGGTGTGGTTGATTGTTGAGGAATGGTCTTTGGAAGAGGAGGAGCGGGTCGAGCTATGGGTTTGGGTGCTGGCGTGGTTTTGGGTGTCGGTCGTGTTTGTTTAGGTAGGGGTATAGTAGATGGATGGGTAGGAGGGTGTGTGGTTGTTTTGACTACCTTATTGTGGGGTAGTGGAATTTTGTTTTTGGGTTGCACCTTCTTGGGTAAAGGTGATATGGGTGTACGAGGTCTAGAAGGAAAAGTAGATGGGGGAAGAGGGTGAGTTACCCATGGGGATAATGGGGGTGCTGTGAAGGTAGATGACGTGGGTCGTGATTGGGGTGTGAGAGACAACGACTGAAGTGTAGTGGGTAGTGAAGCAATAATTGAGGGTATTGGAGGTATGGGTGGTAAAGATGTTGCAGGTGTGGGTGTAAGTCGTGTTGGGCATCTGGGTAGGTTAGAGGTTTGTGAGGAAGGAATGGGTTGTTGTGTTTTTGGTTTATTGGTGGGTGGAGGTTTCTTGACCATGTGGGGAAGCTGAGATCCTAAGACGGACGGGATAGGTGCAGGTGTGATTGGCACAGCCGGGGTATGAGTTCTATGGGTTTGGTGCTTCTGTTTGGGTGTCAGAGTAGGTGTGGTGTTGTCTTTGGAGGATGTAGCTAAATCCAGTTTGATAGGTGGATGAGTAAGGCTGGTAGTCGGGGTGACCCCTAAAGTGGTAATAGGTTTAGTCGAGGATGATGTCATAGGTGTGGGTTTGGGTTTAGATATAGATTGGGATATGGGTAAGGATGTGGTTTGAGCTATGATAGGTGTCATGGAAGGAGTTGTGATAGAGGTGGTTGTGTTTGGTTCGATTGGTCGAAATATTTTTGGGTAGATAGTGGAGGTATCAGCAAGTGACCTCTGCATCTGCATTGAGACAGGAAGCAAAAGGCATCCCCATAGTAAGGCTCTATCCACATAATCTAAGTGATCGGCCAAATGTGAGAATGACACGTCTGTAGGTGGAGTTGATGAGGACCTAATGGAAATTCCCGTAAAATGTGTCTTAGAGATGGGAAATTGGCTAGCTTCAGCTTCCGTGGGTAAGAGAGCCGAAAGTAGGTCTGCAGGATTTTGGGTAGCGGATGGAGAATGCTCACCAAGAGGAAAGGTATCTCAACTGGGTCTATGATAGGTAGGGAGTAGATGGTGGGAATGCTCCTCTATAGGTGGAGGAGATGATGGGTGCTCCTCTATGGGTGGAGGAGGTAATGGGTGCTCCTCTATGGGTGGAGGAGGTACTGTGGGTAAAGGTTCTCTAAGTGGAGAAGCCAGGGGTGAGATGGTCTCGATGTTAGCGGAAGACTCCTCCATAGGTGATGAAGGAGATGAAAGATGTTCCTCTGTGGGTGAAGGAACAGGGGAGGTTGGTTCTGATGTGGAAGGAGGATTTCGGGCTAGGATTTCCTCTATGGAAGGAATGTGAGGTAATTGGGAGGTGACAGGTATGTCATTAAAGATAGCGTGGACCTCGCGGGTATGGGTATCATGAGTTGAGGTCTCACCGGTTTGATCAGATGAAGGGGCATGGTTGGGAAATGGTTTCTTGAAGATGTGTAGGTTTTGGTTGGTAGGTGCATTAGGATTATCCATGGTTAACTCACCTTTCTCGAGTATTTCTTGGACAATATTTTTGAAAGTGATGCAGTTGCCATCACTATGACCCTTTACTCGATGATAGTTACAGAAGTCATGTTCTTTATACCATGCGGGCATGGGGCAAGCAGGGTCAAAACTAGTGTGTGGTTTTATGGGTGGAAGAGTGATGGCTCCGGCTTTGATAAGCTTTTCTAAGACAGAAGAGTAAGGTTCCCCAATTGGGGTGTATTTCCGTTGCTCTCGTCTGAATTGAAAAGTCTGGATGGGTGAGAGATTAGATGAGGGGGTAGCCTGATTTGATGGATGAGCTGGGCCAGCCTTGAGTACCACTGCGTTAGCAGTGCCCTTAGCCTTTGAATAATTGTTTTGTGGTTTGGAAGAAGAAGAGGTATCATTCGACTTGAATGCCGAATTCTTATTGCGTAATTGGATTTTCTTCTCTTCGATGGCCCGAATCTCTAACTTTCATGCCATAGTGAATGCTTCATCGAATGTTTGGAAGGTTTGGACCTACAAGGTCAGTGAGATATGTCTAGCACAAGCCCATGTGAAGAGCTCGATGAGTTCTATTTGTGGCAGTTGGAAGGTGAGTTGGTTGATCAAGCTACGCCAGCGAGCGACAAAATCTGTGATAGATTCATCCTCATACTGACGCGTGGAGTATAGGTCGGTCATGGTAACCTTCTTGATGATATTGATAGAGAAATGATCCAAGAAGGCTTGGGCTACCTGATTGAATGAGAATATGGAGTGTCTAGGTAACCCACTATACCAATCTAATGCAGGTCCAGTCAGAGACATGGGAAAGGTTCTCAAGAGCAAGGCATCATCGTGAGCGATCAGATAACACCCGTGTTTGAATGACCGCAAATGTAGTTGCGGGTCTTCTTTGCTATTGAAACGATTGAATTTAGGCATTTCCCAATGCATGGGGTATGGGCGGATAGGAATGGATGGGTGGATGGGCTCATTGCAAATCTTGTCGTAGGTGAGAGTGTTGCGGGAGCCAGAAACCGATGCCTCTAATGTCTGCATCTTGTCCAACATCAATTTGATTAGGTCGTTGGTAGGTTGCGATGATTGGGTGCCTCCTGTAGCATGAGAGGGTTGGTTTTGGGCATATAATGGGGGTGGCACTCCAGTGTATGGTGCTACCATGTAGGTTGATTGGGAAGAAGGTAGTGAAACAGGAGGTACGTACCTTGAGTGAATAATGGATGAAACGGGAGGTGGTTGATAGTATGTATATGGAGGTGGAAGGGTCATGGTAACCCTAGTGGAAATGGGGGCTAATGATTATGGAATGGAAAGGACCACGTTCTGAAAAGGGGTAGGGGTCACTGACACGGGAGGTGGTAGTGTAGCTATGGGTATGTGTGAGACATTAGGGGTGGATGAGGTTGCTTTCTGGATAGTTGTCAAGGGTATGGTGGATGTGGCAGGTGCTATGGAGGTGGCAGACATGGCAGTCATAGCGGGTATAGGACCTAGCTGTGAAATGACTGGGGGTAAGGTAGATGCGGGTAGCACAGAGCTAGATGGGGCCGATGCAGGAGTGGGAGCGAGAGTCGAGGGGATAGATACGGGCATGCCATATATCAACTGACTCGAGGCATCTCGAGTGGATGAGTGGGAAAGGTAAAACTACAAGGTAGCAGGGTTTTGGTCAAGGAGTCATGCGAACTCCTCATCTCTGGTAGCGATAGTGATAGGTTGGATGGGATCCATGGCTGGTGATAAAATGGAAGGTGGTGAAGGACTAGGTGGGAGTGGTTGACAACTAGCGTGAAACACAAGTGTGCTTGCTTGTCTTTGGGTCAGCACCATGTGAACCAGTACTGATCAGGTAGGGTTGCTTCTCTGTAAATGACACAGAAAATAGCAGGAACAGGTGAATCTGGCGGTAAAAATTGGATTAGGTACCAAATGGTGGTTGGAAAGTGAGACAGGCTAACCGATGTCGGTTAAGGCAAACCGACACCAGTCAGGGGTAACCGTTGCCAGTCACTATAGAAAATGGTAAGTGAGTGAAAAACCAGGTAGAAGGTCAAATCTGATAGGTATGCCAAATCTGATGGTGTTTTACAATGTCAATGGGAATGATGGCAGTGACAGGGACTGTGAAAAGTGGAAGAAAATGAATAAAATGTCCTTTTGGGTAGGTTAACAAAAGGACCTGGAACCGATGTCGGTTGGGTATAACCGACGACGGTCAGAGGGTAACCGACACCAGTTACTATGAAATTGAAACAGTGATGAAAGAAAAGTGGTTGTGAATTAAAATCTGATGTAGAATCAGACCCATAATTCTAAGAATGATGATGATATGGCCCAGGCACACTCAGGTGAAGCCGGAATACACCAGCTGTGATGAGGAGCGTGTAAGGATGAACAAGAAAAATGAAGAACGTGATCTCTCACCTCAAAATGCAAGCCAAGCAGAAACACTAAGAAAAATGTGATCCTAGGAGTGCCTTTTCTATTATGTTTGTTTAGCTTATGCTATTTAAGGACTGACACATGAATTGTGAAATAGAGTTTTTTGGTGAGGATGGCTTCCTACGAAGAAGGAGATCTAAAAGGTGAGGTTTCAGGTATGTTATGGTGGGGGCGGGCCTCGCTCTGAAGTATGACTCGACAGAGCAGCGAGCTGGGTGTACCACTGTGCCGTGATCGTGTGATCGCCTACAACTTCTTCCAGGTAAGATGTTGTTTAAGAATGTGTGTATTTTCAATTTTTGTGAGGTTTGGTAAGACTCAGAGAGAGAGAAAGAGAAAGAAAGTGCTTTCTACTGTTCGTTTGTCAACCATCAACTGGTCATGACTTCCAGCGTATAGGTTGCCCTCAATTAATGTGAGCTAATGCGATAAATCAGAATGCAATGCACTTATTTTTAAGCCCAAATCAAAGTGTGAAGTTGGATGACACAATAAGATGAAGAGGAAGAGGGATGCTCTTTCACTACAATGCAGAAAACATGAAGAAATGGTTCTTTTTAATTACACCAAAAGAAAATTTTCCTTTAGAGCAAATAGAAAGAAAAAGTGGGTTACCAAGGAAGAAAATTAATGTGTATGCTTTTCAGAAGGGAAACAAACACACAATTTTTTCCTAGGAATGAATGAAATGCAAGGAACCCCAGATGGGTCCCACCGGGCGTGCCAAAATGTTTCACCTGATTCTAGATCATTTCTTTGAAGTATTGACGAAACAAATAGGGTAACAGGCGTAGGAGGAATACCTGTTCAAATGTTGGTTAATGGGTTGTTGCGCGCGTATGACTTCTGAATCCACAGCTGATTGTGAGAGCTTCCTTTTGGCTAGGAGGAACTACCTGTAATGCAAAGCAAGACCACCAAAAAAAGTTAAACAATATATGCAGTGAACTGCCTAGCGTGTGCTAGATCCAGGAAGTGTGATACTTCCTAGATGGCTGTCAGTCCACTATTTTAAACAATTTAATGCAGTAAATAAGGTAAATCCTATTGTAATTTGAAATGATTTAGGTATCTCACTTAAAACACAATAAGAAATAGATCTAATCTAACAGGCTAGGTTAGAATAGGATCTGAAGGTCAAATAACTGGTTCTGGGTCTCTGTAGGTCTGACAAAGGTCTCAGGTAGATCACAGGTGAATGAGGGTGAAAGGGAATTATGTGGATAGGTCACTATTCTGGGTTGTATGGGAAAATACAGTAACCGATGTTCGGTTAAGGGTGACCGACGGCGGTTGGGTGTAACCGGTGCTGGTTACTGTGGAGTTCTGGGAATGCCACAGAATGAGATTTAAGTCTCCTTTGTGATTGCACAAAGGACTTTGGTTGGTCAGGATGAGGTATTGGGTGATTTGGGAGGGATTTGGCGAGGTTTTAATGGGTATATGGAGGGGGAATGTTGGAGGAGGTCAATGGGTGGCTAGGTAAACAAAAGATGATAATATAATGATGAAATGGAATAAACCAGAGAAGTATAACATTTACTTACTTGGATTCTGGTCCTGGATGCCTGTGAGTGAGGGATGGAGGTGCTGATGAGAGGTTTTGAAGGCTGCAGGTGGTCACCAACTGAAGGAAAGCTTCTGCATGGGCTGCATGTACATTCCTCTTTGCTTGGTTAGATCAGATCATTGTTGGGATGGCTGTGCAGGAAAAGATGCTTGATCTCCTTCCTTGCATGTGTGTTCTCACTGGAATTCACTCTCAGAAGATGCAATATCTCTCTAGGATGTGCTAATGTTCACCAACTTGTCCAATCTTTTTCCAACCTTCTGCCAACCTTGAGAATAAGGTTGTTTTGGGGTTAAAAGGGTAACTGACGGCGGTTCCGGCTTAACCAATGACGGTTAGGGGTAACCGGCGTCGGTCAAGGTGGGATTTCCTAGGTTTACTAAACTAGGGAGATCCTCTTGATTTCCTTAGATCTCATGCCGTTAACCCGCGGATTAAACTGGGAGCTTCTTGTAAGCATGTGGGAATGTGGTTAGAGGGAATGTAGGCATTGATTTTTAGGGTTTAGGTAAGTCTTAGTTAGTTATGGCAACTTACTAAGAATAGGTTTTAGGTTGAGTTAGCTTGATGAGGTGTCTAGGTGAAGTGTATGTGTGGATATTATTTAAATTAAGATATTTAAATAATAAATATGGTGAGGATAATGAATTAATTTAATTAATTAATTAAATTAATATTAGTGGGGTGAAGGGGGCCATGGCTAGGTTAATGTGATGAAGGGTGTTTATTTGTCTAGGTCAAAGGTAGTATTAGTAGTTCTATTTTAGTTGGTCTATGTTTTGAATCTTCCTCTGGCCCCTTGTTTTGGCCATGTTTTTGTCTATGGATCCAGTTGCTAAACTAATCTTGGTTTGTAGTTTGCTAGGATAACTATATGATTATTTCCTTCTCTGTTGTATGGGTGGGACCCACTAGCCCCCAGTTCAAAGGTCCGGTCAAATGTGTTTAAAATAAAAATAAAAATTATTATGACATGTTAAGACAAAAAATTATCATTTAAATTTTCACATAAATAAACATTAATACTAAACAACCCTTGATTATTCAGTGAACATCCAAAATTATACCTGAAATATGGTCTATATGTTCTTCCCCCTCTTATTCCGATCAAGCATTTGCATAGAGTGAGAATTTTGTAATAAAACATTTTCTTTAGTGAGTGAGTTACATATTATTGTTTAACCCCTAGCTATTAAAATCATCACTACTACATATCATGTTTATATACATAAGTATATGGTAATTAAATATACTCCATTGTGCACCTACAAAGTGATTACCTAAAATTTGAATTTTAGAAGTTAATCTAGGAAGTGCAACAATAAATAAGAGCTAACCAAATAAGGATAAATGACCTAAACAACAAAGAAAGTAGATATGTGAAACCCTAGAGTGCAAAGAGAGTTAGAAATAACTCATCTGATTTAACGAGCTTGTTGAACTATGTCACAAAGATGGTTGGAGAAACATGAGGAGGAAAAGACCATGCCGAAGTCCAGAAAAGTGCAGATTTGGGCAATTTGAGTGGACTGGGGTGCCTGTATAGGTACAAGGGCACCCATGGGCACCCTAATTTGAGATATGGGTGCCCTGGTATGTGAAAAATTTATGTAAATCTCCTCTGAGGTGTTGGTAAGTGATCGTCTATGTTCACTTCCTACCACACTAGCTTCGTTGGATTGCGTAATATGTTGTTGGAAATCAAAAATGAAGATGAGACCTATAAAACCCCAAGACAAACATCAAACCCCTAAAAAATAAAGATGCATATAAAGGGGTTAGACTGTCCTCAGTGGCCACAACAGTGGACTTACTAATTGAGCGTTGCACTACATCTCAAACTCGATGTAGTTCATTGTGTGTGTGTGCAATCATGCCCTAAGTGTTCTTGTGCCAGTCACACTTTGTGAAATTAGGGAGAAATAACTGTGTAGAAATGTAATAAATGGTGGATGGAATAGAATAAACTTCTCTCTTGTGATGTGTGATGCAGATGAACCAGCCTTGTCCCTTATGACGGAGCTAGATGGATGCAAATGAGTTATATATGCCTTAGGTGGAATGCAACCTTAGGTGATGATAGTAGTTCCTAGTGCTTGGTCTCTCATTATGGTCTCATAACTTTATATTTATATGGTTCTCTTGTTCTAATTTCATAGTTAACCTCGAAAAGGCTGACCACAAAAAATATAGAATGCTCAAAAGGCTAGAAAGTGCCCAAAAGAGGGAGATAAAGTGGAAAAAGGATCAGGGTGCCCCAATACTGGCCTGTGTACCCCAATCAAGGCTAAAATGACGTAAAACGACAAAAATAGACTAGGCATGTATGTGTGGGAGGTCAATAGTGATAACGGAAAGCAAAGTAAAATGGCCAAAAAATGGGGGTTAATTAGTATTTTCTTCACTCAAAAACCATATGAATAGTAGTATGAGACCATGACTAAATAATACCCAAAGTGCATGATTTAGTGTCTACATTTTCCCCCACTTTATGTTGGTGAGCAGAACACTCGGTAACATGAAGTAGATAGAGATACATACCTTATGTCCATGTAGAGTGATGTAGGAAATACGTTGAAGGACTATACAAAGCGTGGAGTGAAAAAAAAGATGATGGAGCGTGGAAACTAAAGATGCTAAAGAGAAAAATGTGATGAAAGTGAACCTAGGGTGGAAATGCGTGTGTAGTTGCTGATGTGTGTGATGTACCTACATGTTAGTATGGTGTGTGTGTTACCACAAAATGTTGTTGATGCCATTGTTGTTGTTGTTGTTGACTACTTGCTTCTCATACGGTCGGACCTGCAAGGAGAAGATGATCAAGTAGTCAAATACGCATGTATATATGTCAAAAACACATGTAAAGATGTATGTATATAGTAAAAAGTATGTAATGGAAATGAAAAATGTAAAAGGAACATGTGCACCCGATCCGTGATGAGAAAAAAAGTGTAGAGAGGATATCTTGTAATGTGAGTTTTTTGGGTGATCCCATGCCACCCTGGCCGAAGAAGTGTAGGGAGAAAGCTGCATTATTCTCCAACCTGTAACTGCCTAGTTTTTTGGGTGATCTGACGCCATTGGCTGAAGAAGTGTAGAGAGGAAATCTGTTGTATCCTCTAACTTGTAACTGCTCCCCAGAATGCTAAGGACAACCATGTCTTATAAAATCCGTTGTGTATGGGGTTTGTAGACTGGTCTAAACCCACTCGCTGTATAACCCACAATGCCAAGGGAAAAAACTGAACTGAACTAAATTGATGTAGAAGCATTGTGTAGAATGTAAAACCCCAAATGATGCCCCCCTCTTTGGGGTCCCATGTGACGTCGCTGTTAGGAGAATGCAACCCCAAAAGAGGACCAACCGCATGAATTATGCCTTGTAGGGGGAAGGGAATGTGCTTATTAGAAACTAAGGTGCACACAAACAAGTGGCTAGAAAACAAGTGTTAGTATGAATAAGCATGCATGTAGAAGAAAAATGTACGCTACATAAATAACGTGTAAGCTATAATGCAAGTAAACATGCAAGAAAACAATATAGACTGCTAAAGCGAGTAGTAAACATGGGACACCACTCATGATGTCGCAAGACACTCAAGGCCATAATGACCACATACAAAAAACAAGTGTGTACACCAAATAAAGGGCAATGCTCACATATAAGAATAGACAAATAGACAGATAGCCATGGAAGCAAGTAATCTTGTAAAATAAATGTTGCACATGAAGCACCTGTTAGCATGTTAGAAAGATAACGAGTATGTCAAAAATGTGTATAACCAGGTAATGAAAAGTGCTAAGTACAAAATGAAACAATAACACCTGTAGTGTTCAAATATGGATGCCCTAACTGACCGATGTAGGAGTGGTAGAAGGAAAGCATCCATGTTGCATGTAAAAGACATGTGTCTACGATCACAACTATAAAAAGATGTGAACACGCATGTGTGTATGTTTGAAATGATGTATTCTAAATGTAGAATGTATGATGTAAGGTGTAAGACATATGACGTGAAATGTGTGGAGAAATGCAATGTGTAATACCTATTATGCAGTGTGTGGGGTTCATGTGTAGTATGCCCTCAACAATCAAGTGGGAACTGAAGCACAAGAGTGTGTCATCAGGTAATGATGATGCTAAAACATGTGATGAGTATGCCTAAGCTAGGAGATTGCTATATGATAATGAAAAGATGAGAGATGCACCTATACTAACATGGCGGGGGTATGTGTTAGATGCTGTACCCCCAAGCATATGGCAATGAATATAGTCATGTGATACTATCTAGAATATCATTACTATCAGGATTGAAGCCTACTAGAGCAGCATTATAATCTTCATAAGAAAAAAATGTGGTGGATCATATAAAGAACCATTTGGACATAATGTGTAGGCAGTCATGACATACTCTTTATCAGTGAAGGGTACTGGTGGACAATTGTGTGCATACCATCGAAATTTTTTTTGAGCATAAGTTGGAGACAAGTCATTACTTATGGAGATACTGCCAAATGGCATAAGGAATGTGAGAGAGGCATGACCTATGTCTAAGGTACCGCCAATATAATCAAGCCAAGATTGCTCGAGTGTTAATGGAGAAATGTGATAAGTGTGAGCAACAATGATCGTCAAATGGAATAAACAAAGGCCATAAGTGAACGTAATGTGACAATATCCATGGTAGAGATGTGGTGAATGAATCAGTGGTAGAATGTCATTAAGTGTAAAACCGAGTTGAGTTAACCCCTCAATTATGCAGATAATATCTGAACAAGTATGATCGATTGGGATGTTATGCCAGAAAGCGTTATTAATGAGAAGTGTGAATGTGAAAGGAGGTGGCAAAGATGTAGAGTGCACAGTAGAAAACAGAACCATCTCAACAGTGTTAATAGATCCTTGATATAATATCATATCATTGGTAGAAGGAGGGGTCTTGAACTTACACTCACCTGGGCCATCAACCACAAATGTGTCTTTGAAGTAAGAATCGTCTACGTCAATAGGTGTGAAATTTAGTTAACCTAATGCTTAAACTGTGAGTTTGATAGCGTGAACTTCATTATCAGAGTCCTCAGAATCGTCGGTGTCAGCATCCTCATGTTGCATAACATTATTGAGTATGTTAGTAGGTGACACAAAATGCAGAGAAATATAAGGTGCCTCGATAGCTGGAGAAGAAATGTTGATAGGAGTTGATACTGTAGGTGAAATAATAACCGTAGAGTGGATGGGAATAACTGGAGTATTTACAACGATAGAAGAAGATGGTGAAGCACTGGAATGACCAATATAGAGGCTACTATATGGAATACGTTACAAAGGTGGAATGTGCATAACACTAGCAGGGTCTATGCAACAATAATTGAATGGCTCTAGATCTGCAGTGATATTATGTTCACAACCATCGTGCTAAAATTTGACACATTGGTGAATAGTAGATGAAACTTCTTGCATTGCATGAATATAATGTCTACCTAGCAAGAGATTGAATTGAAATGAGGCATCTATAACATAGAAATCATTGAGAATAGTCTTAGGCCCAACCCACATATGTAATAAAATAATTCCTAAATATGTATGAGTGGTAAAGTCATAGCCTTAGATGGTATTAGAATTCCTAGAAATGAGAGTATCACTAATACCCAACTGCTTTAGAAGAGAATAAGCACATAAGTTGATGGCTGATCCATTATCAATAAGCAATCATTTAATACAAGTGGTGTTAATGACAACAATAATGAGAAAAGGTGCACATGGATTACTTTTAGCAAAAGGTGATAGATCCTCGTCAGTAAAAAAGATATGGTATGTGGTAAATTGCGAAGAAACTATATGAGATGTGTAAATGCCACCACAGAGTTATCACTTTCAATATGAATAGTACGAAGGGAAACTTCTAGTGTTTTATGATAGTCTAGTGCATTACACAATAAGTTGTAAAGATAAATCTTAACGAGCATATTTTTTAAGTTGCTTAATGATGTCATAGCCCTTAGAAGTAGTAGGAGGAGCTACCAAAGTAATTTGTGAAGGAATAGAAGTGGGTGGAGCTGTAGGAGGGTTAAAACAAGTATAATGAGTAGTAACTACATTAATAGATGGATAAACCTGTTGGTCTGAATTTTTTTCAGGTGGATAGATCTATGGATAGACGAGCCAATAGTGTGCAGGGCATAGCCCCTCTTTGAGTCAGCAAAGCAAAACTGGTTTATTGCTATTCTACCAGTAGGAATCTGTGCAAGTCTCACAATATTCTGCCTTCGGGGGTTAGGATCTCATCCCAGTAGAGGTATTTCCAACTGCAAAAAGAAGGGAAAGAAATGAGGTGGGGAGATAGAAAAGATCTGAAGGGAGAAAAGAAATGAATTCCAAAGTAGAAAGGTCAGAGGGTCTATGTTTTGGGCTGGTAGTAAACAGAGCCGAACCTACTTGCATAGACGAACAAAGCAATACTGATGAATAAATGACAAAAAAGTAGAGATAGATTCAATAGAATAAACACATAAATCTGACATAAGAAAGATTAAATGCTCATAACACACATATTCAGCACAAAGTCTTAATATTTGTATTAATATTTTCTTCTGTTACAAAAAGCTCAAAGTCTTTTCTTCTTACTTCTATTTTTTATCTGAAAAGTATCCACTACTTGAATACAACAAGTATCCAAGTATATATAGAAGAATGAGAAGAGAGAAGGCAAAAGGCAACCAACAACTAATTACAAAATATCTACAAGTCATTGTTGACTTTGGACAACTTGGTGGATAACAACATCCCATGGAGTAACATGGATGATGTCATCGTTTGTGCCAACATACTCTTAGATATTCACAAAAAAGGAGCCAAGAGGAAGAAAGTTATTTGTCATCGTCTTGCGGCTGAAAGGGTGCATCCTGCTTCTGCCGCTCCTCGGGAGAGGTGATGTGGAACTGGGTCCGATATTCCATGAATTTACTGATCATGGGCTGAAGTTGATCTTGGGCAGGACCCTTCATATGATCATTGATGACCTCACAAGTCTCCCACTCATCTCTGAGTTTTTCAGGGAGCTTGAAATATTCATTGCTTGCCTCCATCAGGAAACCCACAAAATCACGGCAAGCTAGAAGGTTATTGATACATTCGGTGTTGAAAGTGGCTTCTGGCCCTAACCCTTGCGAGACGATCTCCTTAAAGATTCGGATAGTTTCATTTGCCTTCCTCAAGGTGAAAGAAGGAGTAAGCAAGCCTAGAGACATCCTTAGAACAATTTGCTCCATTTGATGCATTGCATCCAGGGCTTCCTCCTTGACTTTATCAATATTTTCTAGGATGAACTCCATCTGGTCGACCTGGTAATCCAACGTAGCAAGGATCTTGCTGGGTACCCTGGGGTGACTGAAAATGCCAAATTTCACCAGATCGTCAACTGAGCAGTCAAGCATTTTCTGGAATGTTTCGTGTTACAACCTTGCATGGTCTAACTCTTTTGAGATAGGTCCCACGATCACCTGGAGATCTTTGTTTGCCCGACTGATATTCTGATACAATTCAGTGAACTTGACTATTAGCTCCTCGTTGTCTTTGAGGATTTGATCCCTCCAGGTGGAAACTACCATACCTTGTTTGCCAATTTTGGCGTACTCGTTTATCTTGTCCTGACTTAGGAGCTCAAGAGTTTCAGTGGTAGTTGTAGGAGGTGCACTGCCCATTTTCTGTAGGGCGTGGAGAAGATGTTTGTTTTGTTGTTTTAGTAACCTCTTCTCCTCCTTTGCTTCTTGAAGTTTCTTGCATAGGGCATCCACCACAGATAGGGCCTCCCCTTGGAGACTTTTAGAAGATGTTCCCATTGTGACTTGGGTCACTGTATAATCTGTCGGAGCCAGATCCTTTTTTCCCTTTGAAGGATCGGGATATGCGATCTCCATTACTCTTTCTCCCGATGCACTCTGAGAGAAGCGGGTTATAGGATTTTGCTTCTTGGCCCCCTTTGCTGGGATGACAAAGAAGTCCATCGGTGCGATAGGGACTTTCCTCTTTTGCTGGCTCAGATGTTGGGAGATCCACGCTGGACTTAAGGGAATGGGACCAGAGGTAGAAGAGGGGGAAGCTGCAGTGGATGAGGGGAAATGGGTAGAGACACTTGGTGGTGGCATCGAGAGGGAGGCCGAGAAAGTGCTCATGGGAGGAAGGGATACTGCAGGGGAGGTAGACACGGGAATGGAAGGGAGCTGAGAGATGAGAGAAGAAATGGTGGGGGATAGCTCCGCGAGAGAAGAGAAGATGGATGACGAGGAAGGGGGAATAGTAGAAGATGGGGGAGAGGATACAACCAAATGAATGGTCATCTGGGTCACGCGAGGAGGAGAAAGAGGAGAGGGAGAAGGGATATAAGGGACCTCAGCAGTTGTAGCAGTGGCGACATATTGAGTGGATGTTCTCGTCGGAACACCTTCCGCTGCATCTTTCTCTGGGGATACCAGACTTATAATCTGTTCTTACACAGCGGAAGGAGGGATTTCAGGAGTTTCTTCTTGAGCAGAGCTTGATTCACCCTCTTTGTCTTTGCTTTTACCCTTAGGAAGATGCTTCGGCCTGACAGGTGCATTTCCCAATGGGGATGTAGTGAAATCTACTCCGAGGTAGATAAGGCCATTAATTCTACACCAGTGTTTTGTCCTCCGAAATGTTTCCTTGACCCTTTCTTCAATGGTTTGGGGTGCTTTTGTCCTATCAATTGCGGAAAATGGCCAGTTGTCTCCATTTGTGTCCAGATACACCTGATCAACTTCTTGATCGGTAGTTTGATAACCCTTTAGAATAATGGCCACGCCGTATTAAATAATTTCTGCCAAGGCCAAGCGAGAGTGATCCTTCCTTCTAAGCTCAACCTCGTGATACAGGTCAATATAGATGTCCTCGATCTGTGGAATGTGGATTGGATTGAGTTTCACCTTGGGAAGGCAATTCCTTAGATCAAAAGTGGGCCTCGCCGGGAAGTTGTGCTTTAGATTGAGCAGTTCTAGCTCTGCAAACATTTCTCGGGATTTGTGGTGAGAAATGCAGGTGTATCTGCCCACTGTGAGGGGGAAAGGAGTTCCTCCCTTCTTCCTCTTCAAACACTTCTCATGGTAGGTTATGAGCTGTCTGGACAGCTCCAACAGGATCAACTTGGGGCCAGCATATCTCGATAATTTGGTGGGTTCCCCCAAGAAGTTAGCTGCTCTGAGATAGGTGAAGGTGGGGAATTGGGTAAACAGTGCTCCCCACTTCTCTGTTGCTGTGAAAATGCTCTTGGTCATTTGACCGTGAGTCATGTTGGGCCTCAAAAGGCAGACAATGCCATAGAAGAAAGCATCGTTGATCTTAGTAAACTGTGGGATACTGTTCTCCAGCTTCAGCTCCAGGTAGTACTCATATATTTTTACCTGGGGCCAAACCCCACATCGGCTCAGTGCCGGATAATCCCTTTCCAAGGCTGCAACGTAGACTACGTAGGAGTTCATGTAGAACCTCCCTGTTGTGGTGAGTTGTTGGAGTTGCTCGGATATGGTGCTACTTATGATCTCCGCCCACTCAAAGCGTTGATCTGGCACATTCTTGTTCATAGTTTCAAGGTACCTGAGAATCCATTTGTGAAAGTAATGGGCGTCAGAAATCCCAAAAACTCTACTTAGGAATGTGATGGTGTCACTCAATTCTTCGGAGAAGTCACTGCGGTGAATAACCTGTGGCCATCTGGTTATTACCTTCTTGTTTTTCAAGTACACTTCGTTTATCAGTTGCATGCACTTGTCTTCATTGTCCTCTCATGCCTTGGTGCAATCCTCTTGGCTTACAACCACAAAGTGTTAGTGGTGAGGGATGCCTAGCATGATTTTGAAGTGTCGGGCAGTGAGGTTGATTATGACCTCGCCCTTTTCATTTTTGACACACCTGGTGTCTTTGTTGTAACAACGGGCCACCACCATCATAAATTTGTTGTTTACTGCACTGACGGGGATCCCCCCAACAAAATGTAGTCCACTGCCCACCAGCTTGTCCATCCAAGGACTTCCTGTGATTCTCTTGGTTCTGGCCCAGAAATCCTCCATGTCAATGTGACCGAGTTCGGAGTCTCTAATGTCCAGGTCACATTCTGCCTGGGACTCAAGCATTCTGACCCTCTGGTATTTATACTTCATCTCTTCTTCTATAAGCTTAGCCTTACCCTTTGACTTGGTTGGCTTCTTGCTTGATGTAGACATATATGGATATGAGTTCAGTTGCTGATCTGCAAGAAGAAGAAGAGAAGTCCAACGCCAAAGAGCCATATTAGCTGTCATATCTTCCATTAAAGCACTACATAATAGAATGAGGAGTTAGCAATTTTAAGGCCTCAGGGCACAGGGCACAAGGACACTGTAGGTTACAGAGTTAGAAGAATCGTACAAAGAAACAGAGTGTTACAAGGAATAAATCAGCGCCAAAGGGAGCAGGGTGCAAGCATTTTGCATATGACATTATTGTTATTGTAAACAGGGATGCGCCTGCGACGTTTAGGATTTACTTGGTTTTTATATAGCGTAGGGAGCTTATGTGTTGTAATCAATGTTGGTGCCCCATAGGCACGACTGTGTTTCCTGTTGCAAGGGTGGCGATTGCGCCAAGGGAAAAACGTAGCCTGGAAACAATTTTTCAAGTTCTCTTTTTCCCTCTGATAGATTTGTGATCTTTTAGGTTGCATTTCATATTGATTCAAGTGGTGAAGGAAGCATAACAAAGAGGTTTGGATTTGTTTTCGAGGTAGAGCCCTCTTAGCCAGCAGATATGGAAAAAGGATGGAAACAACTTGGGAAGAAAGATTTGCAAGAATAGCAGGGGGGTTTTCATGGTTTCATAGATCCATTGTATCCTACCACACAAACAATCAAAACAAAACACAAGAGGAGTAAGAACCACCTACCCGGAATATAGAATGTGAGAGACGAAATGGGGTCCACGAACGTGATACGAGGAGGACGGGCAAGCTGATAGGTGTAGAGGAATAAAGTTATCACGTGTTTTCAATTATGAAAGTGACAGGGTGGGTGCGACTATATATAGGTGAAGGTGTAATAAATGCGCCAACCACTTTTTCAAGGGGTGCACCAAAACATGTGTCAAAACGTAAAACTTTGCGCCCTTTGGCGTGGATAAACGCGTGCCAACATGGAAATATTTGCACCTGTGCTGCAAATTTACGAATGTCAACACTTCATTCTTTGCGCCCTTTGGCGCACCAAAACACGACACAACAATTTAGTTGTTAACAGGAAGGCACATGCGCCTTGGCGCATGTAAAAAAAGGCACATCACGGGGAGGTGCAACAATTGATGTGTTAAAACTTCAAAGGGTGCGCCAAAGGAAATGAAGGGGGGCACCAATTTAGTCTGTGTTACACATACAAAAGGTGTGCCCAGCCAAAAAAGACCAAAATGACTAAGTTCGGAGAACTAGACTCCCAGAAAGGGTTTTTGTAACGTTCCAAATGCAGAGGGGTCCCTAAGGAGGGACCATGACAAAATTTTGGTATGGTTACCTGTAAAATTTCCCTCATCAATTTTACAGGATAACACAACCCTAGGCGTAACGAAGCGAGGAGGATGTTGAGTACGCACACACATGAAATCAGCAACAGTAGTAACTATACCAGAAACCTTAGTAGGCACAAAATTAGGATAAGACGATTGAGTCATGACTTGAGAAGGTGAATAAATGATCAAAAGAAAGCGTTATATACGTTGGGTTCACAAAAATGATTAACTAAAATGTGGATTTTAGAAGTTAATCTAAGAAGTACAACTATAAATAAGAGCTAACCAAACAAGGAGAAATGACCCAAACAACTAAGATAGTAGATATGTGAAACCTTAGATTGTAAAGAGAGTTAGAAAGAACTCAACTGATTCAATGAACTTACTGGACTGTTTCACAAAGATGACTGGAGAAACACGAGGAGGAAACGACTGTTTCAAGGTCCAAAAAAGTGAATATCTGGGCAGTCTGAATGGATTGGGGCACTTGGATAGGTATAGGGGCACATGTGGGCACCCTAGTTTGAGATATGAGTGGCTTGTTCTGTGAAAAATATCTGTAAACCTCCTCTGAGGTATTGCTAAGTGATCGCCTATGTTTGCTTCCTACTGCACTAGCTTCGCTGGACTGTGTAATATGTCATTGGAAATCAGAAATGAAGATTAAACCTGCAAAACCCTGTGTTCAGAAATATACCTAATCCTTCAACTAAAATTAACTAAGCAATAAAATAGGAATATACCGACCTTAGAAGACACGAGGTTTAACGATACCTGTAAATGTTGATTGACGATGGTCGATGTTGTGCTTCGTGAAAGATGTGTACAAGCTACTTTCTTGTAAGGAAACCTGCAATCAAATACACTACACAAGATATGATTAGAAAGATGGATAAGTGAGATGCTTGACAAAATCTGATTCCAGGAATCCAAAGGGATTCCTCGAAGGATGTCATCTTACTATTTAAATAATTAAGTGGATCGAAATAGATAAATGATATATGATAAATAATTGAAAAATGATAAGCTGATACAAAGTAGATAGAAGATATATAAGAAAGTGATAAGAGATAGATTAGGGACAAATTATGGCTCAAACTCAAGCTCAAAAGGGATGTCCTGTTTAACCTTGTATGCAACCCAAACAAGTTTAGCTTCGATGAGTATGTAATAGAAATACGTGTGTCAGTAGTCTTCTAATGTTTGATAGATTTCCTGAGTGAACTCGAAAATGTTCTCTAATTCATCTAAAGGAGCGTGATGGATGGCACACAAAGTCAAATCATGTAAGATATCTTATTGTTCCCAATAGAAAGGGTGTCAAATTATCAGAAAGGAGTGGATGCTGGTGATTTCATAAGAAGGGCCACCGATTGCTATCTAAAAGTAATCCATGCTTAGCAAAATGTCAGTAACAAAAGGGCATGATATGACAGATAAGGGGTATTAATTGTAAACTAATAAAAATTGTAGAAATATAAAAATGCCTGTAATCACTGACGATTGGGCCAATCACTGGTGATTTTGGTGATTTGTGACAGATTAATAAATTTAAATGTTTGATGGTTTAAACTAATGTTTTCAGAGTTACAAATAGCTAGAAATGATGTAAAATTGATGATTAAACAGACAAGAAATACTTGGATGGTTGATGTGAGGCTAAAATAACCTTCTAACCTTAATGAAGGATGATGTAGGTAGTTGATGCAATCTGTAGGTTGAGTGATGGAGTGCTGATCCATAGGAGCTCCAAAAAATGGCTTGAAAATGCTTGGTGATTGTTGATAATGCTTATAAGTGATAAATCAAATGCCCTGGTACTCAATGATGATATACAAGATGTTGTAAAACCAAATGGAAAGCAAAAAATTGTGAATTGAAGTTGAGGATCCCTCAGAGAAGTTGGAAAACTAGCTTAAATAATTACTGGTGGTTACCTAAATCACCAACGATTTCAGGTTGTTTGAGCTTTGTGAGGAAAATGGTTGAAACAACTTCCAAATCAAGGCTATTTGATTTGGATTTTGAGTGGCTAATTTGTTAAGTTGTTGGGGGATGTGTTGTGTTTGTTTTAGAGGGTGAGAAAATAGGCTAAATTTAACTAGATTTTGTTTATGTTTGGATTTAGGAAGATGCCTAGGTGGTTACATAGGATTTTGTAAGATGGATTGGTGAGAGATAAGTGTGATAATGATGGGATGTTGATGTATTTAATTTAGATAAGGATGAGTATTTAACTTAGGATATAAAATGTTTTTAATTAATTAATTGAATAAGGATGGGAGAGATGTTTAATGTATTTAATTAATGAGACAAAGGTGAGGTGTATAGTGTATGACTTAGGGTATGAAATATTGATATATTTAATTAATTGATTGAATAAAGATGAGGGGTGGATATTTTCGGTGTCTACACCCTAAGACAAGCATCAAAATCCTAAAAAAGAAAGATGCATATGAAGGGGTCAGACTGTCCTCAACGGCCACAATGGTGGACTTACTAATTGAGCGCTGCACTACATCTCAGACCCGATGTAGTTCTATGAGTGTGTGTGTGTATGAGTGAAATCATGCCCTATGTGTTCTTGTTCCAGTCACACTTTGTGAAAGTAGTGAGCAATACCTATGTGTAGAAATGTAATAAATGGTGGGTGGAATAGAATAAACTTCCCTCCTATGATGTGTGATGTAGATGAACCAACATTGTCTCTTGTGATGGAGCTAGATGGATGTAAATGAGCTATAGATGCCTTAGATGGAATGCAACCTTAGGTGATGGTAGTAGTGCCTAGTTCTTGGTCCCTCATTATGGTCTTATATCTTTATATTTATATGGTTATCTTGTTCTAATTTCATAATTAATCTCGAAAAGTCTGACCACTAAAAATATAGAATGCTCAAACAACTACAAAGCTCCCAAAAGATGGAGATAAAGTGGAAAAATGATCAAGGCACCCCGAATGGTACCTGAGCATCTGTGGGTGCCCCAGTCAAGGCTAAAATGACGTAAAACGACAAAAATAGATTGGGCATGTATATGTGGGAGGTCGATAATGACGATGGAAAGCAAAGTAAAATGGCCAAAAGACTTGGGTTAATTGAAAATTTTCTTCACTAAAAAACCATATGAGTAGTAGTATGAGATCGGGACTAAATAATACCCAAAGTGCATGATTTAGTGTCTACACAAAGCAATCTACACCTAAAAGACTACAATATCTTCTTCGTGTAAAACAATTTACTATTAAACTAGACTAGTTACTGAAGCAATATAGAATTAATTTTGAAATTGTAGCGATTTCTTGTTTCCATTACACCAAATCCACCACAAGAAGATATTTAATTACATGGTTTCACATTCATATAATACACCAACACTATACAAAGCATGTGTTTATAGAACATTGAATTCAATTTCAACTTCTATCTTTTATTACCTAGACAAATGACATTTATGAAGTAAAACTTAGATTTCAAAGTTTTATAAAGGAAAATCCCCATCAGTAGTGAAATTAGTTTATATATGAGCACTACAAAATACCACACACTAAAACAAAAGTAATAGTAGATACTCAAATTTGACAATTTACCCTTTGACACTACTAATTGTGATTATGCTCCTTTGCTAAGACAAACAACCACATTATACTCCTACTCAATACATCGTGCTATCTCTTTCCTAATTTGCTTAGTCCCACATATTGATGTGTTATTTTTTAAAATATGGATCCATGAAACCAATGCCTAACCTTTTATCATCGTAGTGTAAATTTTATATGTCATTCACCTTTTCACTATTAAAAACTGTATAAATTGGTCAAGTTGTATAATCCAGTCTCGATTGACCTGTACGGTCATATAGTGACACATTCTCTATCTTTTCTTTCAATGTAATACATTTTTTTTGGGTCTTTTTGTCTTCATGGGTTGGCATTATTATGATAATTTACTTCAAAACCCTATATAAGCAAGTTAACATCACCTCGCGTACACACCTAGAAAGAACTTAGAAATTCACTTGGTATACTCATTTACAACATTCACAAAAGGTAGTCAAGGATGCCTAAATCTTCCTAAATACGATGTGTATCCTTTAGGCCAGAAAATACTATAGTTTTTAAGTATTCAACCAAGTCAAAGAGTTTAGCTTCCCTCATTTCCAAACACATCAAGTTCCCTACTTCAAAATCTTATCAAGAGCACAATCCTATCAAACATATTCAAAGTGGTTCAAGTTGCCAACTAGCTACATTCATATAGATATTACATGTTAGATGGAGAATTATGTATGGTTTGAGGCCTTTTTAGAGTAGTGTCAATATAAGTGGTTCACAAATTACACTTCAACACAAAAAATAACCTTCTTATAGGGTATTTTCCCCATGGTTAGGGTTTGAATTCTATTCAATTGATTACAAATAGTTTTGTGATTGTGTGAAAACTAGGGTTTGATAGTAGAACACATTTCCAAATCACTCAAGGGAATTTATTTTTACAGATCCTCATTCCAAGAGAGTCCAAGACCACACATAGGGGAAGGATTGGATGTTACAAACCGATCGTGTTGTATAGTCCTACACTAGGATTTTTTCCAGTCACAATATAAAAAACAAAGCATATTCAATCTTTACACTCCCAGATTCTCTAGTACATGTATCAAGATCTTTATTGTACAACCATGTATAGATAAATAGATTTCTTGTGTTTTAAGCTTGTAGCATATTGTAATCGTTAATTACAAAAACCAATATGTTATTTTGATTTTTTATAATTAATGTTGGAAGTTGATTAATCATAATAATTCTTAGTTTCAAACCTTACATTCATGTTTTAGTGTTGTGTATGTCCATAACATTAATATGTTAAGGTTGAAAAGGGTGTAAACATTTTATGGACCCATGATTGTATCTTTACAACTTCTTGCAAACCCTAGTTACCCTAAGGTTTTAGCTCTACATTGCATATTTATAACTCAACTTGGTTCTTATCTTTCACATGCCATAAATCTAGTATGCATAAATTTCCCTAGGGTCTCAAGGTCGGTCCTACTCTTTGGGTCTCTTTTTAGGGGACCTAATTGCCAAATCAATTTTCATTGCATATTCCAAGCAAAATGGATCTATTTTCAAATTAATTTGAGGTCATTATTAATTTTTTATATATTTAACAAAAATATCTTTTTGTTTTCCCTAATTCTTAGCACAATTTTTAGAAATTCAAAATTACTATTTTTAATAACTAGGGCACAATTAGAAAAAATATACTTTTGTGAAAATTACTTGGAGGTTTTTATTCAACATAATCAAATTCTAAAATAGCTCTTTTTGTTTCATTAAATTACCGATTATTTTTCATATTTGGTTGTTTTAATAATTTGACGACGATCACTTTTTGCTCAACATCACTTTTAGGTCTTATCTTTTATGATGTATCAACTATCGACCCTCTATGTATTGACTATTATTAGTTATTAACTAATTGGAGTTTCTTTTATCAATTTTCTACCATCATGGCTCATGCTACAAATTCCCAAGTTTCAATATATGAGTTAGTTTAACGTTATCGCACATGCAAACATATTATCTTGGAAGTATTCCAACAAAAAATGTTCCTTATCAACACAACACCTTCCAATGTGAATTCAATTTTGAGACATATTCCAAACCTTTTTATTAATAATGATGACATCTTTCATGAATCTATCCTAGAGTATATTTAAGTGTTACAACATAATTTTCAAGCTATGATTAATGAAATACAATCTCTTGAGAATGAGTTACTATATCTCTAGGATTCTTCCAATGCCCCGTTGGAAGCACAACAAACTGAGGGGGGGGTGAAATAGTCCTTCAAAATCTTTAAATAATTTCAAATTAAATTTTATATACCATTAAAATTCAACCATGCATTAATGATATCTTAACCATAAAGAACATTCATCCACAAGAGCATAAACATGAAGGAGTACACAAGAACACAAGATGTAAGTGGGAAACCCTCAAGGGGAAGAAAACTCACTGAATTTTTTTCCGCTATTACTCACAATAAAGACTCAAGTGAATACTACACATCACAATAGATTTCTTTAGTGAGGCATCAACCCCATAAGGAGCACCAACCCCTAAACCCTTGTCGATATTACTCACAACAAGAGACTTGCATGAATATGATTCATCACACAAGATTTTTAGAATAAGATCACTTATATATGTTTCTAAAACTCAGCTGATGGTGATCACAAAATTCATCTCCAAATTCCTTAAAACCCTCATCAAATGCTCTCTCCTTCAACTCGCTCTATCTTGATGTTTCATGACCTGATTTGATCTCAAAATCTTGCACATATGCTCTCTAACCTTCTTCAGATTTTTTCACTCATCCTTAGGTCCATTTTGATGCTCTTGAAAAGGTTTTAATCTCCCACCTTGGTCACACTTTTCCCTCCATACACAACTAGCTCAAATTTGAAACCGAACATTCACTTTATACCCTTCTCAACTCAAAAAAATAATATAGGCCTATCTAGATCAATTATATTGACCAATATAACAAAAAAGCATAACATTACACTTATTTAAATTCATTTCATGGACCCATGTAGGTCAGCTAAGCCCAAACACACCAAACAAGCTCAAAACTTGCTCAAAACCCCATCACCTAGATCACCAAAAAACAAAAACCTCATCACCATGATTATTAAAGCTTAAAAATTCCTCACATATGTCAAATATGACATAAAAAAATCATACACGGTCTTTCATTAGCTTACACCAATCAAATTCTTCATAACACTACAAAGAAGGCTCATATGCTTCTCAAAATAGCTACTTCTAGGAACCAATCTTCACTTTATGCTCTAGATCACCCAAGAGCATAAAAAACATGGCATGTAACCACTAATTGGAAATAAAATAACATTTATAACACATCCATGATTTCTATAGCTCATGAAAAATCCATACATGCAAACCAAACTCACTTTCCTCTTCACCAAACCAAGCTACCCAGAAAGTAGTTTTAGAAACTCAATTGGTTTGTACCCTTGCTGTCATATTCAAGACCTCCAAAGTCCTTCAATAGGAAAACAATTCATCCCTCATCACTCTCTAACTGATAGAAATCATCAAAAAATCCAAAACACGAGACTTATACCTCCATTTTATAGCCAGAGCAATCTTGTCCTCAGAAACAAACAACCTTCTTCACAAATTGAGTTGGTTAACCTATCAAGCCTCATCATAAAGAGAAAAAAAAAATACCATTGGAAATAAATCTGAATCTACTTTCCAAAAAATATTACATTTCCTTCCAACTCTAAGTGGAAGTCCTTCAACCAGGCCCATCTTTGAAACTGCTCCAAAACTGCCCTTTTAGGCCCAAAAACTAGTCAACCTATTTTGACCTATGTAGGTCATAAAAACACCTCACCAAGCTCTAAATCCACTCTAAAAATGTATCATAGCTCTCATACATTTCATAACACTAAATTAGTCATATGGTCTAATGGTAAACATGAGAGTAAAACCTTATTTCTTGGAAATAAGCAAATATGTGTGGGCTCCACTCACTTTCATGATCTCAAAGCACCACCATATGAAATATGAGAGAGTGTTATCCATCATCAAATCATCAAATTTTATGATCCAATCCATTCTAGAATCATACAATCAATTTTTCTTCCATCACTAGCAAACTAGGGTTTCAAAGCCATAAAAAGTGACTTACCTTCTTAATGATTGTTCATAAATGTTTGGGCCTCATTTTACTTAATTAAAACTCTAAGATCTTCTTAAATCCATGCCCCAACATCCTTTTAGGTCCCCATAAAAAACTTACATATGCCAACCATGAGCATTTCTATCACTTCGAGCTGGAAATTGCACTCTTAAGAACCTTGTTTTAGTTTAAACATCATAACCTGCAAAATATTCATCATGGAAACCTAAATTATTTCCCACAGAACCATGAAACACACTTAAAACATATTAAATGTTCACCAAGTCATAAATATATCTGCATCTTCATGTTCCATCTCATTTGCATGACTATCCCTTAGTGTTTTATAAGGTTTAAGCTAGGTCATAATAGACTAACCTCATATATCATCAAGAAACCTCTCCAAAAATCCCTAACACACCTAAAACAACATTTCTCACACCTCTGCATGCCTCCACGAGCTCACATGGCTCTATAACTCATTCTCATGCCTCATTTGGTCTCTAAGAACCTACGATGAGCACCTAAAACTAGGTCTTCAACCTGTACCTACACTCTGAAACTCATGTGAGTGTTTTAACACTCTCCATTAATTCTCTCCATGCTTCTACCTTATTACTCAGGTCACCATGTAGCTCCATCCACCATACACTATTGTAGACACAAAATCACGCACTTGGGTACATTTCTAGGTCTTAAAAGCATACTTGCATTCATATGATTCATAAGCGAGAAAACTAGTAATTGACAGCTATCTTTGGCCTCTTTGATTTGTTTCTTACCTTCTTTATGGTATTTTACACCCTACCACCACGTCAATACTTTATTGATTTATCTTTCATGACTTTGGACACTAGCGCCCAATCAGGATGCTAGCGCCCAGGTGCTCTCCTCCCCTCTGGGTGCCCCGACCTCTTTCTATCTCACTCGCTCTTTTTGGGCCTCTTTTAATTTTTGGGCATCTTATTTTCTTATGGGTCAGCCTTCCAGTTGTTAAGTATGCAATTTAGCCAAGGGAATCCTATAAATACAATGCTATGTGACCAAAATAAAATATCAAGCTCTAAACATCTATTATCATCACCTAAGTTGTATCCAAAGTCACCTAATAACAGTAAAGGCATCCATCTAGCACTCAATCAAGGGAAAAGGGACAACATTATATGCATACAATCATAGGAGGGGAAGTTCATTTTTCCATCCACACATCTTTTTATATTTGTACATCTAGTTATCGCCTGCTATCACGTGTGCTTGCACAAGGGATTCCTAGGGCACGATTCTATCACACATGCACTAGAACTACATGGAGTCTGAGATGTAGTGCAATGCTCAGTTGTAAGTTCACTCAGTCGGGTGACCATCGAGGTCAGTTTGACTCTCCATATTACATATTTTATTTTTTGGATTTAATGTAGTTTGAGGGTTTTGTAGGTCAACATTTCTTTACAGGTTACAGGTGACTTCTGTGATCAAGGTATGACATACATGTGACCAACAATGACCACCAACGAAAATATTGTGACACCAAAAAAACTAGGTTCTGTGTAATGAAATTACTTGTATAATTCAGATTATGAGCAAAAATAGAACACAAAATAACACAATATTCTAGAATAATGATCTCAATATGTAATCAAAATAGCTTCACCACTTTGAGAGGGTAACCTACAAACCATATAATAATATAATACCTACAATCCCCTATATATACTATTCATATGCTATGGCCATCGCCAAGGCCGACCTATTAAGCATGAGACAATATAAATGATATAATAAAATGATATGGTAAGCCACAAGTCGACTACTCATATCCTAATACAAGTAATAGGTTAAGGGCGTAGCATGCCCTTCCCCTTCAAACCAACATTGTCCTCAACATTGAATAATCCTGGATGTTGCTATAGAAAACCTTCATCCTCCCAGGTTGGATCTTCTATGCTCAAATTTTTCCACTTGATCAGATATTCCTTAATGTCTATGGTTCTCAACCTCTTAGTACGTGTTTGCAGAATCTTTTCTAGCTCCAAAATGATTCTTCCTTCCTTGTCAAGTTCTGGTAACTCTGTCTGGGCTTCAAATTTATGTCTAATAACCTTCTTCAAGTATGAAACATGGAATACTGGGTGTATGTGTGAAGATGGAGGCAACTCTAGTTTATAAGCAACACTGCCAATTTTCTGTAAAGAGCAAGTTTAAAGAGCAAGTTTGTTGTCATTTTTCTATTGCTTTAGGGACATCTGTTTGTAAGGCTAGAGATGTACAAAAACATAGTCACCAATTTTAAAATGTCTTTCACTACGGTGTTGATCTGCTTGTTGTTTCATCTTGTTTTGTGCTAATGCTAAATTCTCCTTCAAACTAGTCAAAACCTGTTGTTGATGTTGAATGTGTTCCTCAACATCTTTGACCTTATTTTTCACCCTCAAGGAGGAAGTGATAGAAGGTGGATGGTAACCATATAATGCTAAAAATGGGGTCATTTGAGAAGAGGTCTAAAATATGTGTTATACCACCATTCTGCAAGTGGTAGCCATTTAATCCACCTTTCCTGCTTATTTGATACAAAACAACATAGATACCCCTCTAAGAATTTGTTGACCACTTCTATTTTTCCATCAGTTTGAGGATGATAAGATGAACTGTGAGCTAACTGAGTACCCAAACATGAAAATAATTCTGTCCAAAAATTACTTGTGAAAATAGGATCACGATCACTTACCATTATCTTTGGGGTTCCATGTAGCCTTTGAACTCTCTCCAAAAAAATAGCTGCGACTATACTAAATGAAAATGGATGTGATAGGGCACAAAAATGGGCATATTTTGTGAGCCTATCCATAATCATGAAAATAACATTCTTACCCTTTGAACAAGTAAATCCGTAATGAAATCCATAGAGACCTCCTCCCATCTCTGGCTATGAATTGGTAAGGGTTGCAATAGACCTGGTGTCTTAATTGTTTCCCCTTTATTCTATTGGCACACTAAATACTCTGATACAAAATTTTGTACATCCCCCTTGAGTCCTTCGTAAAATAATTCTCATTTTATTCTATGATATGTCTTCAAAAACCCAGAGTGTCCTCTAATAGGTGAGGCATGTAGCTCTGCAAGAATCTTATGATTCAACTCATAATCTTTACTCAAGTATAACCTGTCCTTGTACCATAGGGCATTACCTTTCCATTCAAATTTGTTAGATGTCATAGATCCTTGCTTGATATTCTATATTAGAGATTGTGTATCCTTGTCTTGATCCCATTCTAATCTTGCTTCATCCAACCAATCGGCCATCAACATGGACATTCCACATAGTAAGGCATCGACAGATGTATCCCTTCTGGACAACACATCAACTACTACATTTTCTTTACCCTTTTTGCATATGATTTCAAAATCATAACCCAACATTTTTGTAACCCACTTTTTTTGTTCCTCAGATGATAACCTTTGCTCCAAAAATCATTTGAGACTATCATGATTAGTTTTTACCTTGAAGTGTCTCCCCATGAGATAGGGCCTCCATTGCTTGACCACATGAAGAATAGCCATCATTTCTTTCTCATAGACAAGTTTAAGCAAATATTTTCCTTTGAATTGGTTACTGTACGTACCCAAAATTGTAAGGTACTGTACTGCGAAACGGTGTAATAAATGCCCCAATGATGATGCAGGTCTCTTCGCAAGGTGTTCGGGATCCAGAGAAGCTTTACGGATATGCGTTAACATCCCGCATGCCCCGCTTAGCCCCCACGTGCTTTATTTTCCTTTTTTTTCCCTCTTTTCTTGGCTTTTTGGTCTTCAGTGACGAAACCGCTGCCCTGAAGGGCGGCGGTCTCGTGACCGCTGCCCTGAACAGGGCGGCGGTCCTGTAACCGCTGCCCTGAGTAGGGCGGCGGTCCTTTACGCGTTTTCCAGAACGTTCTTTTGACAGAACGCACGCAAAGTTCAACGCTTCACCAGCTTTTCTTGCCGACTTGAGCATGCATTTATGTTTTTGGTCCCCTGGAATAGTGTTTTTCCTTTGTTTATTGTTTAGGAGTTCAGTTTGGTTTTGATCTTTGGGTGTTTGAATTCCTATAAATGTATGGTTTGTGCACATGCAAATGGCCCCTCATTCTTGTTTCAAACTCACCATTTTCAGTAGTTCAGTCTTCTAGTTTGCTTAAGTTTGACAGTTTAAATCCTTTACATGCTTGGTTGCATTACTCAGCTGTTGGTAAGCCACAGATCCAACTTGTGCAAACAGTACTATTGTTTTTGGAGTAGAATAATTTAGGCAGCCATTAAAGTTGCAGGTTTTGCTCTTCATACAGACTAGTTTCAGGTTCTGGACGCTTTTGTTGCATGATTCGCAGTAGACCCCGCTAGGAATTGCATAGGCCAAGATCTGTACTCTTGCGCTATCCCTCTCCTATCCGCATTCTATTATGTCTGCATTCTGAAGGCTGTCCATTGATCCAAATATCTATTCCTGTTGATGCAAGCATTACACGCTTTTCTGGATTCACGTGAGCACAAAGAACGAAGAGATCATACTGAGGGGACAAGAACACACACACCGTCGAATTCGCCACTGTTCTGCGAAATCCAGGTTCCATCTTTCAAAGTTTTAGTTAGAACTTATCAAATAAAGTAGTTAATCGCTTTATTTTAGTTATTTCCATTCTCGATATTGCCAGGGAAGTTGTGGGGATTGATAGTTTCTGAGAAACTATGATTCATTCCTCACTTCTGAGGTAGGATCGAGAATCTTGCAAATAGATTAGTTATTTCGTTGTTTAGAATAGATATACAAAATTGCACAGGTAAATAGCTACACTCGGCTATTTTGTTTGTTTTACGTTATTAGTTTAGTTGTCAATTCTAAATATTTTAAATAGGTGCTTTCTTATAAATTGCCAGAAAATACAAAAAGAAATTATAAATGCTAGAAGAGTACTTAGATTTTACTTTATTATAGTTTGTTTCATTACTGCTTTTGCATGACAATTACGGGACCTAGGGAGCCCAGGGAATACATTTTCGAACCAATTGTGCCCCAGCCTAATAT